>JACGWL010000016.1:9310977-9581596 GCA_034509725.1 Sesamum angolense
TATTTAATAGCTAATGGGCTGGTGGGTTGTTTGGAATGGGCTGGGTGGCCCTCATGGGCTTGCTGTTGCAAATGGACTTGGAGGGGCCACAAAAAATGATGGGCTGCAGTTGTTGGGTCACCAAACAATCGGCTGGACTGGACTATTTTTTGGGGGCTTAGAGGACTGCTTCGAACAAGGCCGCATGAGATGGGCTTAGCGCGTTGCCGCACGAAATGGGCTGCTCCAGCAGCTGTTGTTGGGCTGCAACACCTGCTTTTGTTGGGTTGTGCCTACTACTTAAGACTGGACCACAATCTTTTGGGCTCGATGGGCTGCGAACACAAAGAATGATGGGTTGCTCCTTTGTTTAACATCAATCACTGGGCCTCTAAAGGCCCAATTCAGCCTGCTACTGATTTCTTTTGAGGGCTTCCATTGGCTTTCTATCATTTTATGTTTTATTTTGGGCTTTTATTGTACTAAACTTTATGTTATTAATTTTATGAAGAAGGGATGGGGAGCCCGATAAGTCCCCTATCACACAAAAAAAAAAAACCCTAAACCCTAAACCCTAACCCAAACCCCAACCCCAAACCCCAAACCCCAAACCCAAAACCCAAAACCCCTAAACCCTAAAACCCTAAACCCTAAACCCAACCCTAACCCCAAACCCCAAACCCCAAACCCAAAACCCCTAACCCCTAAACCCTAAACCCTAAGCCCCAACCCTAAACCCGAAACCCCAAAACCCAAAACCCCACCCTAAACCAAACCCCCTAAACCCCAACCCTAAACCCTAAACCCTAAACCTAACCCTAAACCCTAAAAACTCCTAAACCCTAATCCCTAAACCAATAAAAAAATGCATATTTTCTCTAGCTTCTCACTAAAAATAGGTGAGATTTACACATAGTAATTTTCCACAACCAACCACCACCAATTATATAGACACACCGCCACTGCCGCCGGAGAGACAGCACTAGTTCCGCCGCCGCGCCAGCGCCGAAAAACTTTCCGGCGTGAATCCGCCCACGCGCACTGCCAGATGACTCGTCGTCCGATGCCCGTTCTAGAAGTGTTGCGCGTGTTCTGATCCAAGTGCCAACGCGCCGACAATCGCCACTATTACTAGCTGAAATCGCCCTCATTTCGCCTAGGTTTCGCCGCGACCTTCTCTCTAGGATTTCTCTGCCGTTCCCGTCGAATTATCTGCCAACACTGGTACCGTTGGACTCCTAAGAGAGAGACGAACAAAAGCCCTCTATCAATTTGTTGGACCGTGCATCACAACGACTTGCTCTACTTCCATCCTCCGAAACCTTTGGGCGTCGATTCTTCCGTCGTCTGAACGGAACTCGATCGTGAACCACCACCATCGGATTCGTTACGTCCTTGCGAGTCGATAGAGCCCCCACCCAGCAATTTCCATTCATTTTTTGACGAAATCACAAACATTGAAGTCGCACCCGTCGCCGATATATACCATCTCGAGTTTCGCCGTCGGCCGTTCATTTCATGGCGGAGCACCACCAGTCTGCTCGTGCACCCATGGAGAATCCACCCCCCGAACCAAACCCCATCGATGGAGGCTCGAAGGGAAAGGGATCTTCAGCCCCAAACTCGGCTGAGTTAGCCCGAGTCAACTCAGCCGAGTCAAATCAGTCTGTGTCGCAACTGTTCAGCCTAAACATCATGATCCACCAATAACCCAGTGCCTCCTCAACACACTCGCCGTTCATTCGCAGAAGTTGCCTCATCTCTCCCTCGTCAGAATTGCCATACTGTTTCACCTGAGCACCTTCGTAAATCATACCTTGCTGATGTTCAACCCAAGCCTCTCGAACATAAATCTTTGATTGAAGGCCAACCAATTCTATCTTCAATGAGGGTGAAACAAACACTCTTGCAGCACAATTTCGATTCGCACTGGTTGGGAAGTTCTCCCATGGAGCACCCCCATACAGAATGATACACAAGCTGATTGCAGGTTTGGGAGTCAGTGGAGGATTTATGGTTAGAATGATTGATGTAAACACATCCTCATTCAACTCTCCAAGGAAACGGATTTCACTAGACTTTGGCTGCGATGAATCTGGACGATCCAAGGCTTCTCAATGCGTATTTTCAAGGGGGATCCTACGTTCAACCCATCTCAAGAATCGTCTGTGGTGCCTCTGTGGGTGGAATTCCCTGAACTCCTGGCGCACCTCCTCCAGAAAGATGCACTTTTCGCTGTGGCCAACATGGTGGTACTCCACTGCAATTGGATGACTACACAGTTAATCAAGCAACACTCACTTGTGCAAAGGTGTGTATCGAGGTTGACTTGAATCGCCCACTCTTGGAGGAATTTATCATCAATATCCGAGGAGTGAACCTAGTTCAAAAAGTGGTGTATGAACAAGCCCCCCAATACTGCAAGTTGTGCAAGCACATTGGTCATCAAGAGAAAGATTGCTATGTTTGTGGAAATGCTCCAAAACCTTCCAAACCGAATTTAAGGCACAGAGCCCAAGCACGCAAATGAAGCATAGTGCAGCAGAACAGAGGTAACTCTGCTACTGTCCCTGATGTTCATAAGGTGTTTGATAATTTTTCCTCTTCATAATGCGGCTTCTGTTAAAGAACATGTCACAGTTAATAATGATACTGCGTCATGCTCTGGCACTAAGGTTAATGAAGGGACTATGAACGAATTGGTTAAAGAAAACAAAATGTAAGAACATTAATTCTGAAGGCCTCAAGTTTTTTAATGAAAATGATCATCCTGCTTGTACTCATTATAACTGTATTGTTGATGGGTTGAATTGCATGCTGGATCCTGTTGGTAACATCTCATCTGTGAATGAGTTTTTTCCTGTGAATAATGAGATTGAGTGTTTGTTGTGAGGGGGTAGCAATGAAAGCTCCCCTCAATCCTGTTAGTTCCAAAATTGTTAGCAAAGAAGGGTGTGGAAATGAAGAGGCTGATTGGGGTTGGGGTACAATAAAGAATCCTTGTGATGGTGATTCTATGGGAGATGACTCAAATTGGACTCAAACTGGAGATGCCTTTATGCTACTTGACAAGTTAACAGAGGAAGAGGGAATTTGTGGAGACGTCTCAATCGCAGCCAGAGGATGATCAGAACACAGAAAATGAATTGGGAGACTCTGAGTCAAACCAGTTTGTCGTTACCCCCTCTGTGGCTCTACAAAAATGTTTAAAATCCTTGACCCATCCTACCCGTTAAATCGCAATCCTATGGACACAGAATCTGGAACTCTTCTCCTCCAAGACATGACTTCACCTCCTATGCAAACCAAGGATCACACTTTAACTGCGCATGATGAAAATGTTATTCTTTCTGATGATCAAAAACAAATGCTTTGCACAGAGGAGTAAGTCTTGTGGCTCTCAGGCTCCAGTATTCAAATTGAGAAAACGAAACAAAAAGGTGGCTTTTTCTGCTAAGATAAGGTCACTAAATGCGCTTCTTCCTCTTCAAATTCGTCATGATCAGCTTCCTAACTTGGAATTGCAGAGGCATTGGGAATAAGCCTACACAAAGGCATGTTTATAACACCTGTAGAATGAGCAAAGTCAAACTCCTGGCTATCCTTGAGCCCAAAGTGGCCTTCGATGAGAATTTCTTAACGAGAAGGTTGGGTTTCCTTAAAGCAGTCAGCAATTGCTCAAACTTTATTTGGTTGTTTGCGGATTTCGATCTTGATTTTGAAGTGGTTTGGGATCATGAACAATTCATCCATGTTGTCATTAGATCAAATTTATTCCACAAACCTATCTGGTGTACTTGTGTCTATGCTAGCTGCTCTAGATCAGAAAGAAGAACCTGTGGGATTGTATCTTCCAGATTGCTTCAGTTAACGCTCAAGAGCCTTGGCTCATTGGTGGAGACTTTAACATCATCCTGTCGGCTCAGAAAGAGAGGAACCCAGCGAAAATTTAGAGCAATGGAGGATTTTGCCAACATGGTTCGGGAATTGGTCTCATTGATGCAGGATTTGAGGCACTGCACATACTATCTCAACTGAGCAAATGTCGATCTACCAAAACCTTAGCCATGGAAGAGGATTTTTGGAGGCAAAAAGCAACCTGTAAGTGGATTGACGAGGGGGAAAGAAACACAAAGTTCTTTCATTCACTTGTGAAAAAGAAAAGAAGCAGCAGCAAAATTCACTCCATTTGTCACAAGGTCAACATATTTCTAATCCAAATGAGATCAAAGAGTCTGCTGCTCTTTTTTTCGAAGAGCTCTTAACCAACGATTTGTTGTTAGAAACAGACAATTTGTCCTTCCTCAATCACAGTATCTCACAACAGGACAATGACATGTTGTGTTGTCTCCCCACAATTGAAGAAGTGAAAGTGCTATTTTTTATATGTGTCCAGACAGTGCGGCTGGTCCAGATGGATTTTCAGCATTGTTCTACCAAGTCTGCTGGGACATTATTGCTCAAGATGTTCTTATTGCGGTGCAGGACTTCTTTTGTTGCACTCCAATGCCTAAAAACTTCAAAGCTACATCTATTGCTTTAATCCCTAAAGTCCTCAACCCTTCAGTGTGGACAGATTACAGACCAATTAGTCTCTGTAACGTTTCTAATAAGATTTGCTCCAAGATCATGAATGACCGTTTGTCTCGAATTCTTCCAAGGATTATAGCACCATCTCAAAGTGGCTTTGTTGGGGGGAGGCTCATCAGTGATAATATTCTTTTAGCTCAAGAGCTCATTCATACACTGGATGAAAAGAGAATGTATGAGAATGTGGTGTACAAACTTGACATGGCAAAAGCATACGATCGGGTTCAATGGCAATTTTTATATAATGTATTGCGGAAAATGGGGTTTAATGAGAAATGGATTCAACTTGTCAAAAACTGCATTGAGCAATGTTGGTTTAGCGTTCTTGTTAATGGAGACAAAGTAGGCTTTTTCTCATCCTCCCAGGGCTTGAGACAGAGTGATCCCATCTCACCTTCTCTTTTTATCATCCTCGCTGAATATCTGGCAAGAGGGCTTGACCAATTGTTTCACAGCAATCCAGCTCTGCGTTACTATACGAAAGGAGGATCGGATGTCAATCACCTCTCATTTGCGGATGACATCATTATTTTTTCCAATGCGAGCAGGAGGAGTACAAGGAAAATTGTTGACTTTCTAGACTCTTATCAAAGGATATCGGGGCAGCTAATCAACATTGGAAAGAGCTCATTCATTGTTGGAAACAAATGTTCTAGCTTGATCAAATAGAGAATTCATAATATCACAGGCTTTGTTTCTCAATCTCTCCCTCTCACTTATTTGGGCACGCCTTTGCACAAAGGCAATAAGAAATGCATCTTATATGACGACCTCATCACCAGAATAAGAGCCAAGCTACTTGGCTGGAAACAATCTATGCTCTCACATGGAGGTAGACTGGCACTCATCAAAAGCACTCTCTGCTCTATGCCACTGCATCTTATCCAAATTCTGAATCCTCCTAAATCAATACTCCACTGCATTGAACAAATCATGGCAAAATTGTTCTGGGGCACAACAGATAAGCATAAAAAAATACACTGGACCAAATGGAAAACAATATGTCAAACCGGTTTGAGGAGAGAGGCTTGGGCATTAGGAGAATGTCGGATGTGGTTACAGCCTTCACTTTTAAACTTTGGTGGAGATTTCGGAGCGAAAATTCGTTGTGGGCTAAATTCCTTAAGGCAAAATATTGCAAAGGGACACGCCCTAGCTGTCCTAAAGATTCGATTCATAATAGCCCGAATTGGAAATGAATGTGTAAAGTTCACTCGGATGTTCAAGAACACATTTTTGGATTCTTGGAAATGGTAGGATATCATTTTGGTTTTTACAACTGGATGGAGAGCAAACTTTATCTCAGATAACCAACTCTCCCTACGTTGGATTCGAATCTTAAACTACTACTGGTTGGATGGAACATGGGATAAGCACAAATTTTGATAGAGTTGTTCCCCAAATATTTCAATATTTCGATTCTCCAAGCTGCTGATGACATAATCAAATGGAAGCCTACGCACGACGGTACATTCTCAATCAGCTCAGCATGGGACCTTATTCGTGAAAAGAGAACGGTCAGCGAATGCTTAAGGATATATGGAATTCAGGCATACTCCCTACATCTCGACATTTGCTTGGAGACTTCTTATAATTGGATCCCGGTTTGATTTTAGGATACAGCAAAAGGAATTCAGCTTTGCATCACAGTTGCCAGTGCTGCAGCGGAAGGAAACAGTAGAACATCTCTTTCTTCAAAGTGACAAAAGCCAGCTAGTGTGGATCATTTGTGCTCTATGTCTTTGACCTCCAGATTCCTCATACAGATGATATCTGTCGGATTGATTCTTTCATGAAATCTTCTTCAGCTTTCAGTCATTCCACTCCTCATATTAGATCTTATTTGCCTTCTTTTATTTTATGTTTTCTGTGGACAGAGTGAACGACTCTAAACATGAGGAACATGAGTTTTAATGCTAGAGGCATTATCTGGGAGTCCACAACTATCTCTGGGGTCTTCAAGTTTGCAAACACAAATGGGCATAAATGGTGGAGGGAATCACCAATGTGGCCGCACAATTAGACCTCAAAATTCAGCGATCTGAACCGGAAAAAAAAATCACTATTGTCAGATGGAGGAAACCCAACAATCAAGGATTCAAACTGAACACGGATGGAGCATCGAAAGGATTGACAGGCTTGGCAGGGGCTGGGGGTATTATTCGAGATGACAGAGGACACACTGTTGTTGCCTTCTAGGAATTCTTAGGCATTGCAACCAACACATACGCTGAGATCAGTGCAGTGGCTAAAGGGCTGGAAATCGTACACAACAGGGGTTTGAATGACAAATTGGTTGAAATGGATTCAAAGGTTGGAATTGCGCTAATTAAAGAGAAGTATACTGGACACTGAAGGTTCAGCACCTCTTAGCAAAGATTCATATCTATGCTCCTTGGATGACTGTTTCGTTCTCCCATATATTTCGAGAAGGGAATACAGTTGCTGATTTTTTTGCAAATAAAGCAGTGATGGAGAAATCCTCTCAGATTTTTAGTCCGGAGCAACTTGACAGAAAAGCCAAAGGCCTCATCAGTTAGGACCGTTTTGATCTTCCTAATATCAGAATTGGATAAATGAACCACACAAACTTCTGGGAGAATTTATGCTTTCTATATTGCTCATCGTTTTTTCTGTCTCTCCATTGCGTTGTTCCTACAACTCTTATGTTCTTATTCCAGTTGATTCTGAAATTTATCTCCCCTTGGTTGTTTCCTGATGCTCCTGCACTGTTGTTCCTGGACTCTGCTGCCACTGGAACTGCTCGGCAGCTAATGCTCTGCTGTAAATGCAATTTCTCATGCTGCTGTTGCAAATCCTTTTCAGTAAACTCAGGATCTCAGGGAGTATTTCTTGTACTCTCCCCCTGCTTTGAGATTTTGCTCCTGTTACTGTTTCTTCGTATTAGCTGCTTATGCTTACTGCTGCAACTGCTGTGCTTGTGCGTCCCTCTGGTTTTGCATCTGTTGTTTTGCTGCCACTTTTATGCTCTGCTGCCTTTGCACTGCTACATTTTTCCTGCCTCTGCGTTCTTGTGATGTTGATGTTGTTGAGTTGTTGCTATCTATGCTGTTAAAAACCTGGTTCGGCTGCTTCTTGAAAACTGCCATTATTGTATCTGTCTCTGTCTCTGCTCTACTACTACTGGTTCTGATTGTCTGGATGCATTGCTGTTGTTTTTTTCGATGCCGTTTCAGTCTATATATTTGTGTTACAGTTTTTGTGTTGATTTCTCTGCTGTTGCTACTTTTGCGTTGTTGTTGCTGTCTATGTATTTGTGTTACCATCTCTTGCCCAGGCCACAACGGCCTGTTTCTACTACTGCACCCTGTTGCTGCTCAATCTTGCCATGTTGCTGCTGCCATTTTTGCATTACTGCTGCTGCATTTTTCCCTCCTGCTGCTGGAATTTTACTCTGCTGCTACAATTCTGGCCTGACTCTGCTGCAACCATCACTCTGCTACTGCTGTAGCTGCTATGTTTGGCTACTACTGCTGCTGCATCCCTACTCCGCTGCTGCTGTGTTTGGCTCCTATTGCTGCTGCGTTTTGCTTCTGTTACTGCTGCGTTTTGCTAAGATACTTACGAGGTACGAAAGATTTTGGAATATGGTACAAGTCCACAAATGATGCAAAGTTGGTTGGATACACAGATAGTGATTGGGCAGGATCAGTGGACGACATGAAAAGCACATCAGGCTACACTTTTTCACTTGGGTCAAGAATATTTTCATGGGCTTCCAAGAAATAAGCTACTGTAGCACAATCCTCAGCGGAAGCAGAATACATTGCAGCTGCTGCAACATCAAATCAAGCCATTTGGCTTAGAAGGATCTTAGAAGATATAGGAGAGAAACAAGAGGAGCCCACGACAATCTACTGCGATAACAAGTCAGCAATTGCCATAACTAAAAATTCGGTGCAGCATAGTAGAACCAAGCATATCGACATCAAGTATCACTCTCTGCGAGAAGCAACTACCAGAGGAGAGATTGAACTCAAGTACTGCAGCACTGAAGAGCAACTAGCAGATATATTTACTAAAGCACTACCACGAAACAAATTTGAAGAACTACGCATGAAGATCGGAGTCTGCCATAAACACATTAAGGGGGAGTATTAGAAGATTAATGTGTTTATTACAAATAAATATCTTAGATATTTTCTAGAGAATTGTAGAAAAAATCCTAGATAATTTTTTAGCAAAATTCTAGAGAGTTCAAAAGCTTCTTGAGCAAGCTTCTAATTGTAACCACAAATCCAATTTCAAGAAGCTTCCATGAGCTAGTATAAATAGGCATATAGTATGAGGATTTGTAGTAGTGAGAAAGAAAGCATTGCAACTAACTATAAACTATAATTTTTCAAGCTGTAGCTCTCTTGCTCTACCTTTGTTGATTTAGCTAACTACTCTTATTCTAGCCTTGTTCTCCAAATCTCAAACCAACATTCCTTCAACCATCAATCCTTTTTTCAAAAAGCTAAAATACTAACACAACCTTCGTCCTTGGTCAGGTATGGCGAATGAGAAATAATTTTTGGAACTATCCCCGGCCGTTCATGTCATTTAATGTACATCTCTGTTCGTGCATTAAAGCGTCTCTTTGGTCTCTCTACAATTTGAAAAAGCTGATAGGTTTGCACTCTTGCATCCTGTCATCCTACAAGCCGGGAAATTGTCACTTTATCTCTCCAGTCATCAATTCCTTCAGCCTACACAGTCTCAATCTCTTCTTTCATGACGTACACGTTTGTCTCACTTGCACAGTCACTTGCTTACTAACCACTTCACGATACATTTTGACAGCCACTTTCTCGATACATTTTGACATACATTCTTATTTCACATCTGCCTCACACGCCCTATTTTGACGTTCTGGCTACACAATGTACATACAAATGGTCCATTACTTATGTGATTCTTGGCTCAAACCCATTATTGTTTTGGTTTCAATTATTTGAAGTGCTTCAACCTCTTTTCAAAAATTTCAAAATTAGCCTACTGTCTGTGATTTTTTGGAAGAATTGTGGAATTTTTGTGATTTTGGCTTCACTTGCTGACCCTTTAATTAGTTTGACTATGGATTGTTTTTTTGGAAAGATTGTACCTTTTAATTGAATTGATTTGGATCTTTTGGTTGAAAAGGAAGCTTTTGATGGAGGAAATGCAAGGTGAAATGGAAAAATCGAAAACAGAAAAAAGCAAAAAGGCTGGTTGAAGAAAAAAAAAAGAAGAAAGAAAGACGAAAAAAGAGGAAGAAGAAAGCAGAAGAGAAAAAACGGAAAAGGTGGAAAAATTAGTTGAAAATGTCTTATGAAGAAGGAGAAAAAAGAAAAAGAAGGAAAATAGAAAAAAGACAAAGGAAAGAAAAATTGGAAAAACTTTGTGAATTTGGAAAGGGCCATTAGAAATGTGGTTGGATTTTTTTTGGAATTTCTCTTGCATTTGTCAAGCCTCAACAGACCTTTTGTTGATTTTTTGATGAATTTTTGGTTGGTTTTTTTTTTTTTTTTTTTTGGACTTCACTTCCTTTAATTACAGACATGGGCTTTTTTAATTTTTTTGAAATGGGTTGAATTCTTTTTAATTTTTTGAAATCGAATTTGTGGGCTGCTATTCTTGAAGCCCATTTTTTTCCTTTCGGCTTTGTTTTTTTTTTTTTTTAAGCAGACTTGGGTTAGCAAAGTTGGGCTGCACTTACATATTGGGCTACGCTGCTGTACCACGCACATCACTGGAAAACACCTTTGGGCTTCTCACCATTGGGCTAAGCCAAGCCTTGGGGCTTTTTCTATGCTGGACTTGGCATCATGGGCCTTTCTACAACGCAAGGCCCGACTACTCCACATGGGCCAATTACCGGATCATGGGCCTTTCTACTCGGGTTGGTCAATATTTTGGGCTGGTTCACACATTTGGGCCTTTTTTAAAAATTTTGTGACGCCATGAATAGGATTGGGCTTTTTTTTGCAATGCCCAGTTATTTTGGGGGGATTCTTGTATTTGTGTAGGGCTTCTGTCAATGTACAAAACATTATATAAAGTCGTATTTTAATTTTTTTTTAAAAACCCTACCCCTAAACCATAACCCTAAACCCCCAACCCCCAACACCGCAATCCCTAAACCCCAAACCCCAAAACCCCAAACCCTAAACCCTAAACCAGACCGAACCCTGAACCAAACCAAATCATTGCATTTTCTCTCCCTTCTCACTAAAACTAGGTGAGAAATACACACACATACACTTCCATCACCAACCACCACCAAACCAACCCTAATTCAACATCACCGTCGCCGCCGGAGGACATCCCAACACCACCTCTATCGCGGCGCCGCCGCCGCCGCTGGTCGGTCGCCGAAATTTTCACCGGAGCGTCTCGAAAACTTAAACCGACCATGAGGATCGGCTTGCGACGATCTTTCCAGTGGTGCTGCGCGTATCCCGATCCGACCTTCAACGCGTCGTCAAAGTCCGGTCAAAGCCACTGAAATCGCCTAAGTTTCGCCCTCATTTCGCCGACACCTTCTCTCTAAGATTCCGGCATCGTTACTTCGAGCCGCTGGAAGCCACATGTTGCAATCGACTCCCCTCGTCGAGTAGAACAATTCTCCTCAACCAATTTTAAGGTTTGTGCACTGTTCCGACTGGGCTCGCCTCAAGCTACCGTTTGCGTTTCGCTGTCGATTCGCCGCCGTGGGAAAGAACGACGGTCGCGGACCACCACCACTCGATTCACCTCTTCATTGCGAGTCAAACGAGACCCTCCCCACCAATTTTCATCAAGTCTCGGAAGACATCCGAAACTTCAAAGTCTTCGCCATCGTTGGGGTTGCGCCGCCGTTTCCTCCGTCGCCTGGAGCCCGTTCACCATCGGACAACCACCGTTGTGCTGGTCTCACCGTGGTGAACAAAACCACACTCGGTTGATTGACAATAGAGCCTCACCGGAGGATGGCGTCCTATACCCTCAACCCGGACGATTTTCACCACTCACCTCCACCACCCGTTCGAGTCAACTCAAACCAACTCGCTAAGACGACGTCATTTCAACAGGGCAAAACACTGAAAATGCTGCTCATCAGTCGGCAAACAGACTTGCAAAAGACTCGAATCTCTCCAAATTTTTTCTTGCCAACTCCAATCCACCCCCAATTGGAGCTACCCATGACATCAATGGCCGCCCAACTGTCATCTTCTCCAACTCGGAGACACAATCATTGGTGGCTAATTTCCGGCTCGCCCTCATTGGAAAATTCTCGCAAGGCACCCTCCATATAGTCAGCTTCATCACGTTCTTGCAAAATCCGGCATGAAGGGAGCATTCCCGTGAGTTTGATCACATAAACATGCTCTAATCTCATTATCAAATGAATCAAACTTCACTCGATTATGGCTGCAGCGGATTTGGTATCTCAATGGATTTTCGATGAGAGTTTTTCAAATGGTCTCCCACTTTCACACCGGAGCAAGAATCATCCATAACTCCAATATGGGTTAGTTTTTCGGAACTCCCAGGCCACCTCTACCGCAAGGATGCGCTTTTTGCAATCGCGAATAACATCGGTACGCCTCTTCAAATTGCCGACTCCACTCTTAATCAATCTAACCTTGCGAAGGCACTGGTATGTGTTGAAATAGACCTCCTCAAGCCGCTCTTGAAGGAGATTGACCTTAAATCTGAGGCGCAACAATTGTTTAGAACATTGTGTACGAGCATATCCCAAATTACTGCTCCCTGTGAAAACATGTCGGACATCGCGATGCTGAATGTTATTCGAAGGGGGATGCCCCGAAACCCCCTCCACACTGACGGATTTTTGGAAAAAAGGCTGCAGAGAGATATAAATTGAAAGGGAAGGCAGTGGCTCAAGACGTCTACATAGTGCTCGACAAAATGCCTGAGAAAACTGAGGTTGGCGAATGCTCTAATGCAGTTGATCACCACAGGTACGTCTCTGAAGCTGTTTTAAACTCTCAAAAGGAAATAGTTGATGCTGAAAATGACGATTTTTGTTGCTGAAAATGATGTTTTTTACGCTGAAAATGATAATTATGTTGCTGAAAATAATTCTATTCGGGCGATGGAAACTGTGGTTGAACTTGAGGGAATGATAACAATGGGAATGATACACTTGACGGGGAAACAATTGATGTTGCTTGCGGTGGTGGCCCAGTAGGGGATTGTAATAATACTTCTTTGAGTGAAGCTGATGTTAATTGTGGAAAAAACTACATGCATGAGGACAATGTTAATGCTGAAAATGATAGTCTTGATTGTGAAAATATTGGTTTTGCTTGTGGCATTGAAGAGAAGAATGTTGGCATCCCACTGAGAATGAAAATGAGACCGACAGGCCAATGACTATTAAGGAGAATGCCTTAAATACGGGTGAAAAAGCTGTTGAATTATATGATAACGAGAGCCGAGAATATATCATTGGTGATTTTGAGGAGGGGAAAGAGGTGGATCAGCGCTGATATTGCCTTTAGGCTAATCTAAAATTTGAAACGGTTTGGAGTGGTTATTAAAGGCATTAAGGAAGATATCGAAGAGGTTATAAAAAGGAACAGACTTGCGGTTAGCTCGGCTATCCGATTTCAGAAAATGTGTCTTGCTCTACGATCCAATTCGCCAGCTCAACCTTAACCTCTTGATACAGGGAGCAATCCGGCAGGTACTACAAGATTATGATTTACCACCTTGATCTTATTTTTGTTTGATGGATCCTCCCTTTATTGAAAAAATGAAAAAAGAGCATTTGGTTTGGTTTTGGCAAGAAAAATGAAGAGAAAAAAAAAGAGAATTTTTTAACTTTACTGGGAGTTGGAAAAAGTAGATAGAAAATGATGGAGATGTGGTGCTGATTTTGTCTTTGGTGGCAATTGAGGAAATTAATGGAACTTTCATTGGTGGGATGGAATTTTGTTGCTTTTGTGAATTGAGCTTTGATAGGAAACTGGAGCTTCATGCCTCTTGTTCTCTTTTTTTCCTTCAAAATTCCTGCATTTGGCTCGGATTTCTTATTGGAAATTTTGAGGATTTTGGGTGTATTGTTTGGTTTTTTTGGGAGTTCTTGCTGCATTTTTCTGAATTCTTGATAGCATCTTTGAGGTGATTGAGGCTTGAAAAAGCAATTAAATATATCTATATATATATATTTGGGAGCAGAAGGAATTCGATTGGGCTGTTGTTGATGTGGATTGGAGTAGAGTGTTTGAAAGCCTACAATGAATGCGAATGGGTTAGGAGGGCCTGCGGCGTGGTTTTTAAGAAAAAAAAAAAAAAAAAACAAAAAGGATGAAGTGGGTGTCGGCATCGTAGCAGTGGCGAAGCCTGCGTTGCTGTGTGGGCCTGGCCGCAAGTTAGGTTCGTGCCGCTGGATTAGGGCCTGGGGGGCTAGGCCACCGTGGCTAGACGATTGGGCTGGAGCAGTCCTGTGGGAGCAATGGGCCGTTGTCGGGTACACTGGGCGGCTGGACTGCTTCGCGCGCTGGGCTGCTCTTGCTGGGCCACACGTAGTGGCTGGACTGAGGAGGGCAAGGTTAGGTCCGCGCCTACTGGGGGGCTGACGGCTGGTTCTGGACTGCGCACCTTGGGCTGGCGCTGGCTATTGAGGCCTCACAGGTCCTGGACATGGACCTTCGCCAGCAGTGGCATTTGGCTGGAAACGATTGGGCATGGGAGCTGACTAGCTTGGCATGAGAGATGCGTCGTTGTGGCCCTAGCTGAGTGCACTGCGCTGCTGGCGAGCACAGCTGGGCTCTTGCTGCCGGCGCGCACAGCACAGTGCGGCTTTTCAAGCAGAGAAGTGTTTGGCTGGACTTAATATCCATGGCGCCGCCACATCGCCTTCGGCTCGCGCAATGCATGGATTACTGAGCCAATGGGCTGACCATAGCTGGGCACTACTCGGATACCAGCACTACTTCTGTGCGATTTGGGGACTGTTAAATTCCCTGTCTTGGGCCTATTTTTGGCTTAAAATTGTGTAGGCTTTGTCTGTGCCCCTGCGTCATCTGTTTAATTATTCGCACCCATGACTAAACTCGCATGACTGTACTTGATTTTTATTCGAGATGAGGATCGAGGACCCCGACAAGTATCCCTTTTAAAATTAAAAAAAAAACCTAAACCCTTAACCACCACTAACCCTAAACCCCACCAACCCGCCCCAAAACCCCCGGACCCAAACCCCTATCGACCCCAAACCCTAACCCTAACCCAAACCCTAAACCCTACCCTAAACAACCCCAAAACCCCTAAACCCTAAACCTAAACCAAAACCCCCCTAACCCTAAACCCTAAATCCCTAAACCCTTAATAGCACCAGTATAGACCTAAACTACACACATACACCAAACCCAAACCCCAAACCCTACCAAAAAACAACACCAACCCAGCCAATCCTCTCCACTTTCACACCTGTAAACATGTGTGAGATCTTACACACATTAAAACTAATACAACTACCCAAAACCACCACCACACAGCCCTCTTTTAGTCATGCACCATGCCCTTGCCAAAGAACCGACCCGCCAACCTCGGACCTATCTCCCGCCCGCCCGGCGGGGCGCCCAGGCGGTCTCTCGACAAGGTCAATCCAGCGCCCATTATCTCCGTATCGTCATCGCATCTCGCGACCTCAATCGGCACTACCCTGCGTCGTTCCCATTCTACTCATCCGATCTCGTTACTCGCGCGTCTGAACTCTCAAACCTCAACGACAGCCCAGCGTGCCTCTCGCGCGTCGCTGCATTACCTACCAGATCCACGATCGTCTAGCCTCTAGCTCGAGCTGCCTGCCTCTAGCTCTCGACCACTGTACTCTGAGCTCCGTGATCGCACCGCACTCTCAGTGTGCTACTGCACTGGAATTGTGCCACTGGTGCCTCTCCCGGCTTCCCGTGGCACGTGGCTCTCTCTTCTACTCTCTACGTTGTCGTGTCGACCAGTTCGACCGACCCTTCTCTCTACAAATTCTCCGCCGTCTGTCGGAGTTGAAACACGCCACTTGTACCATCCGAATCCTCTCATCGAGGAGAATATTTCCCCTTAAACAATTTGCCTATTGGTTCACGTTTTCGACTGGGCTCGCTTTGTGACCTCCGAACACGATTGCCGCTGATTCTCCGTCTCAGGAACGACCCACGATCGCGGACCACCATCATCGGAACTGCCTCAGTCAGGCGAGTCGAACAAGACCAATCTCAGCCATTTTCATCAACTTTTGGCTCCGACCCACAAGATTAAAGTTGTGCACTCGCTGTTCCCCGCGAGAAACTTCACACCGTCATTTCTCCGCCGTCCGTCGATCGTCCCATGGCGGACGACCACCATCCTGCTCGCGCTGACATGGAGAATCCACCCATCCGAACTGATTTTGCCACCGCTCATCCTCAAGAAATGACCTCGTCAACCCATCGCTCGGACGAGTTCCAACCGATTTGTACACAGGCCGACTAAGTTCAACCGCCTGACTCAACTCTGCCAGTCAACTTCCAGCAACCCAACGTGCAGAATCCATCTTTGATTACTGCTGCTCCTCCCCCTTCCACCACCAGGAATCACACTGAAGCTCCTAACAAATCTTTGCATATTATGGTTGTTTCTGACAATTCCCCTGACCCCCAAGCCCACTCCACTAATGCTGAAAAATATGAATCCCCTGCCCCATCACGTCAAAACGAACCTGCTTTCAATACTTCTGATGCTAATATTACTGTTCAACTCATATTCAATGTTACTGCTTTTAACTTGGATGATTTGGGTGATGCGAATGTTGTTGATCATTGTGAGGGGTAGCAAAGGTGGCTCCCCTCCGATGTGTTGTCCCAATTACCCCTACCCCCCTTGTTGAAACTTGTGTTGATAATGAGAATGGAGATGCACGAGGAGGTGAAGGTTGTGATTTGGAGTGTTCTTTTAACAAAGCACCTAAGGAACTCTACCCCTAGCCCGAAACTGAAGTGGATCCTGATAATGAACTTTATGGGAAGGCGGAAGATGACTTCCACCAACCCCATAGTGAACACTCAGATGAGGAGGGAACTCCGTCGCATCAATCCTCTTGGGAGGATGCCACAATGAGAGGGAAACATGAACGATCTCAATCATCAGAAAGTAACCAGAGTTACCAAATTTTGACTAGGAGTAAAGTTAAAAATGGCGCCCCCCCCATCTCCAATAATGATCAAGATCCTTCTTTGGAATACCCGTGGCATTGGGGCACCACACAAATAAAAACACGTCCATTGGCTCTGTCAAACTCATAAACCGAAAGTTCTTGTCATTATTAAACATAAAGTGCACCTGGATGAAGCATATTTCTGTAGAAGACTCAGTTTCAACAAGGTGGTCAATAATTCCAATTCGAAGATTTGGTGCTTTACGGACTATTCTATGGAATGCGACATCTTGAGCTCCCATGAGCAATTTCTCCACCTCTAGCTTACAACAGATTTACTACCCCATGCTATTATTAGCATTTGGGTTTATGCTAAGCACATGAGAGCTGAAAGAAGAGAGCTTTGGGATGAAATCAGGCACATTGATCCTGGTAATGAACCTTGGTTGCTTGGAGGGGATTTTAACACTATTCTTGGAGCTCACGAACGAAAAGGAGGTGCTGCTCCCAAAATAAGAACCATGGAGGATTTTAGTGACATGCTTATTGACTGTGGACTCCAAGATGCCGGATTTGAAGGAGCTCAATTCACTTGGTCTAGAAACCGACTATGGCAGCAGCTTGACAGATTCCTCTACTCTCATACGTGGCTTCACTCATTTCCACTCACCCGCATCCAACATCTCACCATAAATGTTTCAGACCACTGCCCTCTACTACTAACGGCATCTGATGAAAATAAAAAGGGTCCAACACTGTTCAGATTTCAAAACATGTGGACCAAGCACCACGACTTCAGAAACTGTGTGACTACATCGTGGTAATACCCGATTCATGGCAAAGGGATGTTCAAGTTCCAACAGAAACTCCATCGCCTCAAAGCAGCCCTTAAAACTTGGAACTTTAAAGTGTTTGGTAACATCTTTCAGAACATTTGCAAAGCTGAACAGAAGGCAAAGGACTGTGAGAAACGATATGATGATAATCCAACAGATGAAAACCTCATTTCCATGAACAAAGCTACAGCAGAGCTCACCTTCGCACTATCAGGGGAAGAATGCTACTGGAAACAAAAAGCAGCCTGTAGATGGCTCACCGAAGGGGAAAAGAACACCAAGTATTTTCACACTTTGATTAAGAAAAAGAGGAAGCAATCTCGTATCCACGCCATTCAACATAACGAACCACTCTCACAAAACAGGAGGAGATAAAAGAATCAGTAGTGGATTACTTCAAACAGGTACTCACTAAAGAAGAGGAGGTCTCCTACGACCCTCTCCATTAGGTTCCAAACCTCCTATCTGAGGAGGACTTGCAGCATGTTGTAGTATTCCCACATTGGAAGAGGTAAAGGCAGTGGTTTTGACATGTGATGGCTTCATATCCCATTTTTATCAGAATTGTTGGGACGTCATTGCCGATAATGTTCTGGAAGCAGTCTTGGACTTCTTTCATGGAACCCCTCCACCTAAGAATTTCACAACGGCTTCGATTGTCCTCATCCCCAAAACTGAGAGCCCAGAAACTTGGAAGGACTTCAGACCGATCAGCTTATGCAACGTTTCGGGGAAGATCCTTTCTAAACTTATGAACCATCAAGTTTGTTGCTATCTTATCTAAAGTCATCTCCCCTCACAAAGTGGATTTGTGCAAGGTCGCTTGATTGCTGATAATATCCTACTTGCACAGGAACTAGTCCATTGCCTTGGTGCGAACGGGAGTAACAACAACATCCTTAAACTTGATATGGCAAAAGCATACGATCGCCTTGACTGGAACTTTCTCTACAGAATGCTTAGTCGTATTGGGTTCCCGGTATAGTGGATTGATAAAGTCAGTATGCTACTCAAAAATTGTTGGTTTAACATCCTCGTTAATGGGAAGGGGCTGGTTTATTCAAATCAACAAGAGGACTCGGCCAAGGGGACCCCCTCTCGCCAACCCTCTTTATCCTCGCAGCAGAATGCCTCTCAAGAGGATTGGATAGCCTCTTGAACAGTAGCCGAGGCTTCGTTTTCTCACTAAGGGCAGTCTCAAAGTTTCCCATCTTGCATTTGCCGATGATGTGATCATTTTCTCTAAAGGAACCCGTAAAGAGATTAAAATACTTATGGATTTCCTTCGACATTTGAGGCTATTTCGGGACAGCGCATCAACAACGACAAAAGTTCTTTCACCGTGGATAAGAGGACCTCTAATCTCCGGATCCAATGCATTCAACAAGTTACTGGATTTCGACTGAAACATCTTCCCATCACCTATTTGGGAGCCCCTCTTTAAAGGAAACAAGAAAGGTGTGCTCTTTGATGATATAATCCAGAAAATCAAAAATAGAGTCTCGGGATGGGAGAAAGCACTGTTGTCCCACGGGGGTAGACTACAACTCGTCAAAAGTGTCTTGAGTGCCATGCCGACATACTTGCTTCAAACACTTAAACCGAAATATATCACCACACGAATTGAAAGAACCTTTAACAAATTCTTCTGGGGCAGTTTTGGTACCAAAAGAGAATGATCTGGTCTTCGTGGGACTCTATTTGTTTCCCAACGGAGGAAGGGGGTCTTGGTGTACGGAAGCTCGATGATGTGATAGAAGCATTCCAACATAAACTTTGGTGGAGGTTTAGAAGCCAATAGTCTCTTTGGTCCCACTTCCTACTTGACAAATATTGCAAAGGGACTCACCCGGTGGTAGCTAAACCGTCCCATATCGCCTCGGCTAACTGGAAACGCCTATGTCATATCCGCCAAAAAGCTGAACCTCATATCTTCTGGAGCATTGGAAAGGGAGAACTCTCATTACGGTTTGATAATTGGCTTGGAGAGAAAGCACTTTGCTTCATTTTAAGTGAACAGGTACACACCTCACTTCAGGTGAAATCTTGCTGGAAAGACAAATCATCGGATATGGATAAACTAAAGGAATTATTTCCACTTCAACTCGTACATGAATCAGCCAAGTGCCTTTTGATGATGAACGTACAGACCTCCCTCACTGGAAACATAGTGGAGATGGTACCTTTAATGTCACATCTACTTGGAATTCTATTCGGCAGACACGCACAAGTCTCCAGTTGTACAAAGAAGTCTGGTGTCCCATCATCACACCGACAATGTCTATTTTTCTCTAGCGGCTCTTAAATGACAAAATCCCGGTGGATCAGAGGATATTTTTTGGCAGTAAATTCAGAATTTTTCAGAAGCCTTTTGTGGTGTTTTCTGAAATTTTTCCTGAATTTGCTGCATTTTTTATTATTTCTGTTGTTTATTAAAAAAAAAATTGATGGGAGAAAAGGAATTTTGGGCTACCTATTATTGGGAAAAGAGTGGGCTGATGATGGAAGTGGCTGGATGATGAATGGTGGTGGATTTGGACTGTTCTAAAAAAAAAAAAAGCAGAGCAGGCCCGCATCTGCTGTGTGCTGGGCTGGAGCAGCTGGGTCCGTGGACTGGACCACGGGGCAGGACCGAGGCTGCTGATTGGGCTGGGCGGAAGCGTGGGCCACGCCTGCACACGGGCCGCTGCTGCCTTGGATCGGACTTGAAGCAACCATGGACTGGGCCGCTTTGATGTGGGCTGGAAGCGTTGGGATCAATGGGCCGCCGCAATTTCTTGAGGGCTACAGATTGGGCTGGACTCAAGGAATCTGGAGGGCCGGTCCAATAAGCTGTTGGGCTGCTACAGCTTGGTGGTCACTGGGCTTGCCTCCCTGGGCCATTGGGCCACATGTACTGGGCCGTTCGCGCTGGGCCTGACAAGCAGACTGTGCGCTGGGCGCTGGGCCTGGCCAGTAGGCCGGCTGTGTGTCTGGGTGGGCTGGGCTGCTGGACTCACTTTTGGGCCATCCAAGGACTTCATGTGGGCTAAACTAATTGGGCCTCTGGTGGACTTCACAAAATGATTTTTGGGCTTTCATATTTATGGGCTTGTGTTGGCCTTTTATGTATTTTATTTTGGCATTGTACAAAACACTATGTTTTTGGATCTTTTAATCGAGAAGGGATGGGGAACCGAAAAGTCCTCTATTAAATTAAAAAAAAACCCTAAACCCTAACCCAAACCCCAAACCCTAACCCCTAACCCCTAACCCTAAACCCCTAACCCCAAACCCAACCCCAAACCCCCAAACCCTAAACCCTAAACCCTAAACCCCAAACCCCAATTATATAGACACACCGCCACTGCCGTCGGAGAGACAACCACTAGTTCCACCGCGGCTCCGCCGCCGCGCCGCCGCCAGCCAGCTGCCGAAAAACTTTCCAGCGTGAATCCGCCCACGCGCATCGCCAGATGACTCGCCGTCCGACGCCTGTTTCAGAAGTGTTGTGCATGTTCTAATCCAAGTGCCGATGCGCCGACAATCGCCACTGTTACTAGCTGAAATCGCCCTCATTTAGCCCAGGTTTCGCCGCGACCTTCTCTCTTGGATTTCTCCGCCGTCCCGTTGAATTGTCAGCCAACACTGGCACCGTTGGACTCCTAAGAGAGAGACGAACAAAAGCCCTCTATCAATTTGTTGGACCGTGCATCACAACGACTGGGCTCTACTTCCATCCTCCGAAACCCTTGGTCGTCGATTCTCCGCCGTCTGAATGGAACTCGATTGCGGACCACCACCATCGGATTCGTTGCGTCCTTGCGAGTCGATAGAGCCCCACCCAGCAATTTCCATTCACTTTTTGACAAAATCACAAACATTGAAGTCGCACCATTCGCCGATATATCCACATCTCGATTTCCGCGCCGGTCGTCCATTTCATGGCGGAGCACCACACACTCGCCGTTCATTTGCAGAAGTTGCCTCATCTCTCCCTCGTCAAAATTACCACACTGTTTCACCTGAGGACCTTCGTAAATCATACCTTGCTGATGTTCAACCCATGCCTCTTGACAGAAATCTTTGATTGAAGGCCAACCAATTCTCTCCTTCAATGAGGATGAAACAAACACTCTTGCAGCGCAATTTCGATTCGCACTGGTTGGGAAGTTCTCCCATAGAGCACCCCCGTACAGAATGATACACAAGCTGATTGCAGGTTTGGGAGTCAGTGGAGGATTTACGGTTAGAATGATTAATGCTAAGCACATCCTCATTCAACTCTCCAAGGAAACAGATTTCACTAGACTTTGGCTGCGATGAATCTGGACGATCCAAGGCTTCCCAATGTGTATTTTCAAGTGGGATCCTATGTTCAACCCATCTCAAGAATCGTCTGTGGTGCCTCTGTGGGTGGAATTCCCCGAACTCCCGGCGCACCTCTTCCAGAAAGATGCACTTTTCGCTGTGGCCAACATGGTTGGTACTCCACTGCAACTGGATGACTACACAGTTAATCAAGCAACACTCACTTGTGCAAAGGTGTGTATCGAGGTTGACTTGAATCGCCCACTCTTGGAGGAGTTTATCATCAATATCCGAGGAGTGAACCTAGTTCAAAAAGTGGTGTATGAACAAGCCCCCAACACTGCAAGTTGTGCAAGCACATTGGTCATCAAGAGAATGATTGCTATGTTCGTGGAAATGCTCCAAACCTTCCAAACCGAATTTTATGCACAGGGCCCAGGCACGCAAACGAAGCATAGTGCAGCAGAATAGAGGTAACTCTGCTACTGTCCCTGATGTTCATAAGGTGTTTGATAATTTTCCTCTTCATAATGCGGCTTCTATTAAAGAACATGTCACAGTTAATAATGATACTGCGTCATGCTCTGGCACTAAGGTTAATGAAGAGACTACGAACGAATTGGTTAAAGAAAACAAAATATGTAAGAACATTAATTCTGAAGGCCTCAAGTTTTTTAATGAAAATGATCATCCTGCTTGTACTCATTATAACTGTATTGTTGATGGCTTGAATTGCATGCTGGATCCTGTTGGTAACATCTCATCTGTGAATGAGTTTTTTCCTGTGAATAATGAGATTGAGTGTTGTTGTGAGGGGGTAGCAATGAAGGCTTTTGTCAATCCTGTTAGTCCAAAATTGTTAGCAAAGAAGGTGGAAATGAAGAGGCTGATTGTGGTTGGGGTACAACAAAGAATCCTTGTGATGGTGACTCTATGGGAGATGACTCAAATTGGACTCAAACTGGAAATGCCTTTATGCTACTTGACAAGTTAACAGAGGAAGGGGAATTTGTGGAGACGTCTCAATCGTAGCCAGAGGATGATTAGAACACAGAAATGAATTGGGAGACTCTGAGTCAAACCAGTTTGTCGTTACCCCTCTGTGGCTCTACAGAAATGTTTAAAAATCCTTGACCCATCCTGCCCATTAAATCACAATCCTATGGACACAGAATCTGGAACTCTTCTCCTCCAGGACATAACTTCACCTCCTGTGCAAACCAAGGATCACACTCAAACTGCACATGATGAAAATGTTATTCTTTCTGATGATCAAAAAACAAATGCTTTGCACAAGAGGAGTAAGTCTTATGGCTCTCAGGCGCCAGTATTCAAATTGAGAAAACGAAACAAAAAGGGCTTTTTCTACTAGGATAAGGTCACTAAATGCGCTTCTTCCTCTTCAAATTCGTCATGATCAGCTTCCTAACTTGGAATTGCAGAGGTATTGGGAATAAGCCTACACAAAGGCATGTTTATAACACCTGTAGAATGAACAAAGTCAAACTCCTAGCTATCCTTGAGCCTAAAGTGGCCTTCGATGAGAATTTCTTCACGAGAAGGTTGGGTTTCCATAAAGCAGTCAGCAATTGCTCAAACTTTATTTGGTTGTTTGCGGACTTCGATCTTGATTTTAAAGTGGTTTGGGATCATGAAAAATTCATCCATGTTGTCATTAGATCAAATTTATTCCACAAACCTATCTGGTGTACTTTTATCTATGCTAGCTGCTCTAGATCAGAAAGAGAAACCTGTGGGATTGTATCTTCCAGATTGCTTCAGTTAATGCTCAAGAGCCGTGGCTAATTGGTGGAGACTTTAACATCATCCTGTCGGCTCAAGAAAAGAGAGATGAGCCCAGCCAAAATTTAGAGCAATGGAGGATTTTGCCAACATGGTTCTGGAATGTTGTCTCATTGATGCAGGATTTGAGGGCGCTGCACATACATGGTCTAACAGAATAACGTGGGAACGACTTGATCGTTTTCTTTACTCTGAAGCTTGGCTTGACACTTTTACCACCACAAGAGTCATTCACCTTTCAAGAACTTGGTCAGATCATGCCCCCCTGCTTATCAATTTGGAAAGCAATTTAGTGAAACCCCATCGTCGTTCAGGTTTATGAGAATGTGGATCAAACACCATGACTTTTTGAACACAGTGGAACAATCCTGGAAACATCCCACTGGTGCGTATGGTCTTATTAATCTTCAACAGAAGCTTTACAGATTGAAGCAACATTTGAAATGGTGGAACAAGAATGTTTTTGGGGATCTCTTTGACAACATTAAAAAGGCTCAAGAACAGGTCCTTATCAGTGAGAGCGTATATGATGCAGCTCCTTGTGACGCAAACCTCACTGATCTCAATCGAGCAAATGCCAATCTTACCAAAATCTTATCCATGGAAGAGGATTTTTGGAGGCAAAAAGCAACCTGTAAGTGGATTGACGAGGGGGAAAGAAACACAAAGTTCTTTCATTCACTTGTGAAAAAGAAAGAAGCAGCAGCAAAATTCACTCCATTGTCACCAAGGTCAACATATTTCTGATCCAAATGAGATCAAAGAGTCTGCTGCTCTTTTTTTCGAAGAGCTCTTAACCAACGATTTGTTGTTAGAAACAGACAATTTGTCCTTCCTCAATCACAGTGTCTCACAACAGGACAATGACATGTTGTGTTGTCTCCCCACAATTGAAGAAGTGAAAAGTGTTATTTTTGATATGTGTCCAGACAGTGCGGCTGGTCCAGATGGATTTTCAGCATTGTTCTACCAAGTCTGCTGGGACATTATTGCTCAAGATGTTCTTATTGCGGTGTAGGACTTCTTTTGTTGCACTCCAATGCCTAAAAACTTCAAAGCTACATCTATTGCTTTAATCCCTAAAGTCCTTAACCCTTCGGTGTGGACAGATTAAAGACCAATCAGTCTCTATAACGTTTCTAATAAGATTTGCTCCAAGATCATGAATGACCGTTTGTCTTGAATTCTTCCAAGGATTATAGCACCATCTCAAAGTGGCTTTGTTGGGGGGGAGGCTCATCAGTGATAGCTCAAGAGCTCATTCATACACTGGATGAAAAGAGAATGTATGAGAATGTGGTGTACAAACTAGACATGGCAAAAGCATACGATCGGGTTCAATGGCAATTTTTGTATAATGTATTGCGGAAAATGGGGTTTAATGAGAAATGGATTCAACTTGTCAAAAACTGCATTGAGCAATGTTGGTTTAGCGTTCTTGTTAATGGAGACAAAGCAGGCTTTTTCTCATCTTCCCGGGGCTTGAGACAGGGTGATCCCATCTCACCTTCTCTTTTTATCATCCTCGCTGAATATCTTGCAAGACGGCTTGACCAATTGTTTCACAGCAATCCAGCTCTGCATTACTATAGTAAAGGAGGATCGGATGTCAATCACCTCTCATTTGCGGATGACATCATTATTTTTTCCAATGCGAGCAAGAGGAGTATAAGGAAAATTGTTGACTTTCTAGACTCTTATCAAAGGATATCGGGGCAGCTAATCAACATTGGAAAGAGCTCATTCATTGTTGGAAACAAATGTTCTAGCTTGATCAAACAGAGAATTCATAATATCACAGGCTTTGTTTCTCAGTCTCTCCCTCTCACCTATTTGGGCACGCCTTTGCACAAAGGCAATAAGAAACGCATCTTATATGACGACCTCATCACCAGAATGAGAGCCAAGCTACTTGGCTGGAAACAATCTATGCTCTCACATGGAGGCAGACTGGCACTCATCAAAAGCACTCTCTGCTTTATGCCACTGCATCTTATCCAAATTCTGAATCCTCCACTGCATTGAACAAATCATGGCAAAATTCTTCTGGGGCACAACAGATCAGCATAAAAAAATACACTGGACCAAATGGAAAACAATCTGTCAACCGGTTGAGGAAGGAGGCTTGGACATTCGGAGAATGTCGGATGTGGTTACAACCTTCACTTTTAAACTTTGGTGGAGATTTCGGAGCGAAAATTCGTTGTGGGCTAAATTCCTTAAGGCAAAATATTGCAAAGGGACACCCCCTAGCTGTCCTAAAGATTCGATTCATAATAGCCCGAATTGGAAACGAATGTGTAAAGTTCACTCGGATGTTTATGAACACATTTTTTGGATTCTTGGAAATGGTAGGATATCATTTTGGTTTGACAACTGGATTGGAGAGCAAACTTTATCTCAGATAACCAACTCTCCCTACGTTGGATTCGAATCTGTAAACTACTACTGGTTGGATGGAACATGGGATAAGCACAAACTTGATAGAGTTGTTCCCCCAAATATTTCAGAAATGATATGCAATATTTCGATTCTCCAAGCTGCTGATGACATAATCAAATGGAAGCCTACGCACGACGGTACATTCTCAATCAGCTCAGCATGGGACCTTATTCGTGAAAAGAGAACTGGTCAGCGAATGCTTAAGGATATATGGAATTCAGGCATCACTCCTACTATCTCGACATTTGCTTGGAGACTTCTTCATAATTGGATCCCGGTTAATTTTAGGATACAGCAAAAAGGAATTCAGCTTGCATCAAAGTGCCAGTGCTGCAGCGGAATAGAAACAGTAGAACATCTCTTTCTTGAAAGTGACAAAAGCCAGCTAGTGTGGAATCATTTTGCTCATCTCTTTGACCTCCAGATTCCTCATACAGATGATATCTGTCGGATGATTCTTTCATGGAAATCTTCTTCAGCTTTCAGTCATTCCACTCCTCATATTAGATCTATTCTGCCTATCCTTATTTTATGGTTTCTGTGGACAGAGCAGAACGACTCTAAACATAGGAACATGAGTTTTAATGCTAAGAGGATTATCTGGAGAGTCCACAACTATCTCTGGGGTCTTCAAGTTTGCAAACAAAATGGGCATAAATGGTGGAGGCGAGATCACCATGTGGCCACACAATTAGACCTCAAAATTCAGCGATCTGAACAGGAAAAAAAATTCACTATTGTCAGATGGAGGAAACCCAACAATCAAGGATTCAAACTGAACACGGATGGAGCATCAAAAGGATTGACAGGCTTGGCAAGGACTGGGGGTATTATTCGAGATGACAGAGAACACACTATTGTTGCCTTCCAGGAATTGTTAGGCATTGCAACTAACACATACGCTGAGATCAGTGCAGTGGCTAAAGGGTTGGAAATCGCACACAACAGGGGTTTGAATGACATATGGGTTGAAATGGATTCAAAGGTTGGAATTGCGCTAATTAAAGAGAAGTATAGTGGACACTGGAAGGTTCAGCACCTCTTAGCAAAAATTTGTTATCTATGCTCCTTGATGACTGTTTCGTTCTCCCATATATTTCGAGAAGGGAATACAGTTGCTGATTTTTTTGCAAATCAAGCAGTGATGGAGAAATCCTCTCAGATTTTTAGTCCGGAGCAACTTGACAGAAAAGCCAAAGGCCTCATCAGTTTGGACCGTTTTGATCTTCCTAATATCAGAATTGGATAAATGAACCACACAAACTTCAGGGAGAATTCATGCTTTCTATTTTGCTCATCGTTTTTTCTGTCTCTCCACTGCGTTGTTCCTACAACTCTTATGTTCTTATTCCAGCTGATTCTGAAATTTATCTCCCTTGGCTGTTTCCTGATGCTCCTGCACTGTTGTTCCTGGACTCTGCTGTCACTGGAACTGCTCGGCAGCTCATGCTCTGCTGTTAATGCAATTTCTCACGCTGCTGCTGCAAATCCTTTTCAGTAAACTCAGGATTTCAGGGAGTATTTCTTGTACTCTCCCCCTGCTTTGAGATTTTGCTTCTGTTTCTGTTTCTTCGTATTAGCTGCTTATGCGCAATTTGTGTTTTTGTTTGCTTGCTACTGCAACTGCTGTGCTTGTGCGTCCCTCTGGTTTTGCATCTGTTGTTTTGCTGCCACTTTTATGCTCTGCTGCTTTTGCAGTGCTACATTTTTCCTGCCTCTGCGTTCTTTGATGTTGATGTTGTTGAGTTGTTGTTATCTATGCTGTTAAAAACCTGGTTCGGCTGCTTCTTGAAAACTGCCATTATCGTATCTGTCTCTGTCTCTACTCTACTACTACTGGTTCTGATTGTCTGCATTGCTGTTGTTTCTTTCAATGCCGTTTCAGTCTATATATTTGTGTTACAGTTTCTGTGCTGATTTCTCTGTTGTTGCTACTTTTGCGTTGTTGTTGCTGTCTCTGTATTTGTGCTACCATCTCTTGCCCAGGCCACAACGGCCTGTTTCTACTACTGCACCCTGTTGCTGCTCAATCTTGCCATGTTGCTGCTGCCATTTTTGCATTGCGGCGGCTGCATTTAGCCCTCCTGCTGCTGGAATTTTACTCTGCTGCTACAATTCTGGCCTGACTCTGCTGCAACCTTCACTCTGCTGCTGCTGTAGCTGCTGCGTTTGGCTAATGCTGCTGTTGCAAGTTTGTTCTGCTGCTGCTGCTGCATCCCTACTCCGCTGCTGCTGTGTTTTGCTCCTGTTGCTGCTGCGTTTTGCTTCTGTTACTGCTGCGTTTTGCTGCTGCTGCAGCTACGCTTTGCTGCTGCGTTTTGCTACTGCTGCAGCTGCGTTTTGCTAATGCTGCGGCTGTATTTTGCTGCTGCTGCTGCTGCAGTTTGCTTCGTGGAAGGAACCCCATGGTTCTGACGGGCTGCTTCGAATAGGGAGCCTTCATTACTCGAACTTCTTTTTTGCATCTGAATGTTACTGAAATGTACTTGCTTTTGCAGATCACTTGCTTGGGAAGGAATGAATTCTCACAAATGTGGGCTGATCATATCTTCAATCAAAACTAACAGCACGAAGGAGATTTCCAATCATGATCAGGTTTGGAATTTGATTCGGTTCCACTCTACACATCCCCAGTCATTGATTACCTTTAATGTACACCCCTCTTTGTACATTAAAGTTCTCCTTGGGCTTCCTTTTTCTTTGATTAAACTGAAAGGCTTGCTTTGTGGCAACCTATCATCCTCTAAACCGGGGAAATGGCACGATCGCGTTTGGCGCTCTTGGCTCATCTTATCCTCCACCTCGCCCTTTAGCTTACACAACTTTTTGCTCACTCTCTTCTTTCATTGCATTCACGCTTGCTGCACTTACACAATTGAATATTCCCTACCCCTTTTGCTATACTTGATCCAATACTCACAGTACATACATTAGCTACACACCCTTTTTGATATCTTGGCAGTTCATGTGGTTCTTAAAATTCTTTGACTTTTCGTGGTTCGGGGCTCATCTCCTGCTCTTAATTGGTATCAGTTGATTGAAGTGTCTCAACCTTATTTAAACTTTCAATTTGCTCATTTGATTTGGTCCATGCTCTTTATTCTTGTATGGATTTTTGCTTGACAAGGGAACCTTTTTGCCTGATTGTTTGGTGGGGAATAGAAAATTGGAGAAAGAAATGAAAAACAAAAGAAGCAAAGAGAAGGAGGAAAAAAGATTGAGAAAAAGCTGCAGAAGAAATAGAAAAAGAATGGGAAAAAGAGAAAGAAGAAGAAAAAAAAAAAGAGAGAGAAAAGAAAAATTTATATTTTTGTTTATTGAAAATTGTTGAAGTCTTGTTGCAATTGAAAGTGTTGTATTGTTTCTTTCGAATTGCAATTCCGTTGCCAGCCTGCAATTTTTTTGGATTTTGTCTTTGGTCATTTTCTTATTCCTTGTTTTTGGGCTTCCTACAATTGTTTTGGACTTGCTTTATTTTTGGTGTTTGAATTGGTTGATAGCACTTCAATCTTTTGATCCATTTTGTGGGCTGATTTGGGCTACCGAGGCCCAATCCTCAAACCCCAACAGCCCTCTGGACTCACACCCTGAAGCCCACGATCAGGGTCTGCTCTCACTGGGCTATGCCTGGCTTTGGACCTCAACCGCCTGGGCCAGCATTTTGGGCCGCCTACAACAAAAGGCTGATTCTCCATTGGACTCCAATTGGTCTGGACCGCAATTGACTGCTGGGCTGCACTAATTGGTCTGCTGGACTGCACCATTTCTTGGGCCACCACACTTAAATTACTCACACATGCTGGGCTGCCTGTCGCGGGCCTCCACAACACATACTGGGCCGCCTGCCCGCGGGCCTCCACCACTCATATTGGGCCGCCTGTCCGCGGTCCTCCACCAGACATACTGGCCCTGTCCGCGGGCCTCCACCACACCACTGGGCCGCCGCCCGCGAGCCTCCACCACACATGGACTTCCTAGACTGCCAAAGTTTTTTTTTTGGGCTCTTTTTGTTAAGTCCAAACTTTCTTAGGGTTTTTTGTAATTATGTAGCATCATGTCATATGTACAAAACTTTATGTATTTTGTCGTTTTAATCTAGATGGGACGGGGAGCCCGATAATTCCCCACTTTTAAAAAAAAAAAAACCCTAAACCCTAAACCCCTAAACCCTAAACCCTAAACCCCAAACCCTAAACCCCAAACCCAACCCCCAAACCCCAAACCCCAAACCCTAAACGTGAGAACAACAACGAGAAGATAATGCGATCCGTAGACCAAGTAATTAATCGAGATATTAAGAAGTTATTTAGGGTTTAGGGTTTTCAGTATTTTCTTGATTTTCTATGGTTTTGGAGGTCATCAGTGTTGAATTGCAATTTTTCACACTATTATGATGTTGTGGGATCGTTGGATTTTTGCTCTTATGATATTGAATTTGTTGATGCAATGAGAAAGGAATTGCAACCTACTGGAATGGTTTGGAGGGGAAGGTTTCTTTTGGTTTTTTGGTTTTGGTGGTGAATTGCAATTTTTGGCATTGTGAATTTGGATATTGGGTTTCAAAAATGTAGAAGAGTTGGGGTTTTAAGTTTTTTGGAAGTGGACTTTTTGTATTATTAATGAGGAAAAAGGAGGAAATTTGGAGAAAAAAATGATTGTGGTGAATTTGGTGAGTTTGATGAAGTTTTTGTTGTTGTGGTGTTTCAAAAAAAATTTGATGAAAAACGCAGGATGGAAATATGTTGGAGGAAAAAGAATTTTCGGTGGGCTAGATGCTGCAATTATAATTGGAGGGGGCTGGAATTTTTTTGTTCAGTTTCAATGGTTGGGCTGGACTGGACTGAATTTTTTTTGGCTTAGAAAACTGGGCTGCGATGAAAGGAGGTCATCAGTGTTTCCACATTTTTTCAGTATTTTCTTAATTTTCTAAGGTTTTGGAGGTCATCAGTGTTGAATTGCAATATTTCACACTGTTCTGATTTTGTGGGATCATTGGATTTTTGCTCTTATGATATTGAATTTGTTGATGCAATGAGAAAGGAATTGCAACTTACTGGAATGGTTTGCAGGGGAAGGTTTCTTTTGGTTTTTTGGTTTTGGTGGTGAATTGCAATTTTTGGCATTGTGAATTTGGATATTGGGTTTCAAAAATGTAGAAGAGTTGGGGTGCTGGTTTTAATTTTTTTGGAAGTGGACTTTTTGTGTTATTAATGAGGAAAAAGGAGGGAATTTGGAGAAAAAATGATTGTGGTGAATTTGGTGAGTTTGATGAAGTTTTTGTTGTTGTGGTGTTTCAAAAAAAATTTGATGAAAAACGCAAGATGGAAATGGGTTGGAGGAAAAAGAATTTTCGATGGGCTAGATGCTGCAATTATAATTGGAGGGGGCTGGAATTTTTTTGTTCAATTTCAATGGTTGGGCTGGACTGGACTGAATTTTTTGTGGCCTAGAAATCTGGGCTGCAATGATAGGCTGCAACAGACGTTCCACCCTGTCCTCCAGCCTCTTCTTATGAACATCCTCCTACGCCTGGGCCAATTCTCATGAAGGGCGCGATAGGATCTCTCCCCTCAAGGCAACCACATAGAAATCATCAAAGATAGAAAAACAAGACGATAAAAGATACCAGGATAAGAATATGTCATATGGTAAATAAACTTACCTTGGCCAACACCAAGGTCAACATCCGGCCTAAGTCTTCTCGAGACAAGGAAGACATGAGCCGCCGGTCATCGGAAGGGAGGACCCCTTTCAAAATGTCCGCGGCCTGAGTAAACGCACCCTCCTTCTCTAAAGATAGGATCAAATGAGTGTATAACCCACCAGCTGGGGAAGAAGAAGATGACCTCAACAACCCTATGCCTAGGTCTCTAGGAGGAGGGGGAGGTAGAGTAGAAGAAAAGCGCACAAAGCCACTGGGAGGAATAGCAGAAGGGCTAGGCCTCGGCTTCTTGTAAGAAGACCCAAGCTGGGCAGCAGCAGAACGTTTCCCCCTTTGATCACTGGAGGACGGAGTCCCCTTTGAAGACCTGGTAGCTGGAGAAGTGGTGGCAGCCCTATACTCATCCAGGAGATGTTTGCTAAACATGATATCGTCTACACAAGTAAAAGAACACAATTAAAATAACAAACACAAGCATACGCCAAATAATGATAAAACTAAATGAAGATACTTAGAGGCTTTTGCAAAGGCACAACACGTGGGCTTAGACCAAAATGGCTCAAAAGTCTCTCTTCAGTCAATTCTTTACAATCATATTGTTTCTCATTTAACCTATCTAAAAAAGCACAAAGATTGAAAGATCTATCCACAAGAGAAAAAAGCACAGCTGGAGGCGAATTGTATATCCATCTATGAGGAACATTCAAGGCCTAGGAGGCAAGACGAAGAAAAAGTCGCATTTCCACTACTTAGGAGGACTAGGAGTAAGAAGGAAGGACACACACACCTAGGAGTATAATGAAAAAATCCTGGCTCAGTTCTTTCCAGTTGAAAACATTGTGAGAAGACCCCAAAAGTAGGGATAATATTAAGGTTAAATGCAGAAAAGGTACCATACTATAGGTCACTTTGCGAGTCAGGTACCATACTTTTTAAAATATCCAACTTTAGTACCACAGTTTAGAAAATTTAGCAAGAATGATACCATAGTTTACGGAAGCTGCAATTATAGTATCTTAATTTCTTGTTTGACATTTTTTATACTAGGCCGTAACTTCTAAAAATATCACTTCAGCCACAAAAGATTTGTTTTCCGCAGATTTATTTCCCCTTGCTTGAAAATGATATCAGAGCCTAGGTTTATTGAAAAAATATATAGGTTAATATTATATTTAGATATTTTTTCACTAACGGAGGAGACTCTTTAAGAGAAAATGAAACCGAACAAAAATTCAAGTTGCAATAACAATAGGGAATACTTCCAGATTCTAGAAAGACAGAGAAAAAACTTTTTCGAAGAAATTATTTGGAAAAGTGGTGAGGGGTCCAAGTGGATCAATCCAACTCTTCTCAAAGGAGAAGAAAAAGAAAAATGGAGAAGGAATTTCTGAGTCCAACAGACGCTACCAGAAAATGCGGTGAGATGTTTGCATACCACTAAAGTACGTGGTAGAATTCCAGCAAGGAGAAACGAAAAGGGTAAATTCCTTCACCGTTATCTGTCTAAAAATTATGATTAGAGAAACTGTTTGGAAGGAACTCGAGCCGGATAACTTGAAGATCTCCCAAGATCTGAGGAAAATTCAGAAGACGGTTCAAGACTATGGACATAGGTTAACTAAATATACCTATGAAAGTAAATTTTTTGTGCCGCAAGATGGACGAGATTCTTAAGATCCTTCCGGATCTACACAAGAATCTTACAGATCTGAAGATAGAAATTGCAGATCTAAAAAGAAATCAATGGGAGAACCCTGAATCATCTATGTCTAGACAAGAGCGGATCACGGACGCCTTTGGAACAGTAACTCTTCTACATCAGAAGGGGAAGGCGGAGGAGATTCCCAAGCCAAAGATACGAGATGAACAAATTCGAGAAATCCTTAACTCATAATGGAGGTAACCAGAGCGGATCTATCATATCTACAGGAATTGGCTGAATCCTTTTCCCAACTTGGGATTGTGGAATTAGTCAATGTTCAAACCAATAAAGTCACTCCAGCACTACCACCGCCTGAGGGAAGCACATATTCTAATGAGCCTCCATAAGATCATCCAATGAAGGAAAGTGAGGATTTCCATACCAACGCGACACCAACATTTCTGGGAACTAGACTTAGAGAAAATCCAGGGAGAAATCCTAGAAGAGCACCTGAAAATACACCTTAGGCAAGGACCATACTCCAACCCTTACATCCATATGGTGCCGTACTAAACCTGGATGTTATCGACTTCCAAAATATCGAGAAGTTGATAGACGAATGGGTTGCGGCCATAAAGATAGCAGCAGCCACTCTAGAACTCGATAAAGAAAACTTCATAAAATTAGTAGAGTTAAGCTTGGAGGGTTCTGTGAAGATCGGTTGGGATAATACCCCAGCAGATACTAAAGCCAGTATCCTTGCCGGAGATTCAAAAAGTGTTATAGCAGATCGGCTAGGAAGGCTTATCAAGATACACTTCATCAGAGATGGATACTTCGAAGGAAGTAGCACATAAGAGGCTAGAGAATATGCACAAGCTCTCTTTGGCATTGAATTAAGGAGTCTTTGCACAGTAGATGAATATATATATTGGTTTCGCAAGTATTTCTCCAGAGTGGAGTAGCAGCTCTAATGTTCTTTGCAAGGAGGGAAATGTTGATCCAGTCATACAAAGTACCTGAAGGACAAATGGATTCAGTAGCAAGGAGAATGTCTTTCCTTAAAGAAAAATTGAAGGATTGGTGTTGCCAAGCATCCATCCAAAAAAACATGGAAAGGCTGAGAGGTACGGTTAAACGAACTCCTCTCTATTGTGATAATAACAATTTTTCTACTATTATTGGAGAATCAGGTGAGCCAAGAAAGAGGAAGAAGTAAAGTAGTGACTCCTACCCTAGGAGTTCCAGAAAAACCTCTTTCAGGCGAGATCATGGTGGTCCAAATTAAAAGCCAGAACATACAAATCTGGACAAAGGAGCGGACCAACAAGGGCTTCATTCCAAAGATCTAGACGAACATATACAAGATCCACAGGAAGAACCCTACGAGGAAAACTTTCAGACGGGCCCATACCCGAGCCAATGAAAGTTTCAAAGACTGCAACTGCTGGACATGCGGAGCAAGAGGTCATATAGCTCCAGATTGCCAGTAGAAACATGGTGAATTAAGAAAATTTGAAGGCACGAATGACATCCTAGATACAGTCTACTATGGGGATTTGGTACCAATATACCAATTTGAGGATCTTCCTTCAGACGAAAATGTCTATGAAGAGGAGATAGAGACTGATTCGGATGGATCTTCAACCGAGTCAGAATAATTACAACGAGGGAGATAGGCTTCAAATCTCTGAAAGCCTGTCATGATTCTTTTCCAGAATGACGGTGTCAAACAAAACTATGGAAATAATCATGCGTCAAGATTCCAACCTCAGTCCATATGATGGATTTAGGATTGGAGGGATCGGTAAAGTCCTTCAACCAGACAGGACTAAACCAGAGGAAACATCACATAATCTACAATGTAAATTCATGTGAGTTTGCTATTCCCATGGAATTTACTGGTAATGTGATGGAAATGCAGCTTATTCCTGAAGAATAAATTCTTGAAGAATTAAGTAGACTTAGAGAAGAAATAGCGGTTACTATGAAATGGATCTACATAGGAACTATTGAAGTAGTAATAAAAGAAACTTTTAAGAAATGAATTGATTCAGAAATACATTATAACTTAAGAGATGGTTGTCTGGGGACAATGATAGGTAATCTGTATGCAGGGAAATTAATGTTTGACATTCATCCTATGATTGCATACAACCTAGCAGACCAAGATTTTAGCAGAGTCTTAACCCTTCATCAGGATCTTAAAGTAAAAGATCTAATTAAAGAAGGAAATAGACCATATTCTATATAATCTATAGAATAACTTATGCCATTTCCAATACACATTATTCTGATTTATTCCCAAGAAAAGAGTATATCGATATTCTCAAAATTTTCAAGAAATTTGCTAAGGTTATGGCACTAGATCCAATTAGGATACCTAAGATAGGTGGTGTTGATATCTTAATTAAAGATCACCCAATTTTAGATCGAATACTTAGTTCTAGAACTGAGTTTAGTAGCAGGATGTCCTTTTCGAAAAACAGGATTATGGGATACAAAGGAAAGGAGAAAGAGTTGTTAAAAGCTTTAACTCCTCAACAAATAAGGGTAGATAATGTAAAACTTAGATGTCCTGAATGATGGAAAGAAATACAAGTTATATTTGACATCACTAAGAAAGAAAACTTTTTTCTTGTGATGACTTATATCATTTGCAGCAGCCTGTTGTTGGTAAATATGAAGGTATGTTAGAAATAGCAGGCCATGAAATTCTAGTTGTAGGTGTTGCAGGACTAGAGAATGGAGTATGACTTTGGGGTTAAGTTTCCTCGAAGATCATAAACATGGGGAAGAAAAGGTAACGGTATTGAATTCAGTCTTCATGGGGTTACCATAAGGATTGAATGACAAACCCCTTTTCTATATACGTATCTGTGGGTATGTTGTATGATCAATATAGGACAGAATATTTTGCAGCTTATATTGACTCCGGTTCAGGAATTTGCACAGCAAAACCTGGAGGAGCGTTTGGAACACCCTAGTTTTAGGGTAAAAACACATCCCATTTACTTTCATGATACAGGTGATTATATCTTGCTAGGTAATAATTTTATTCAAACATTTCCAAGATATATGCAGGATAATCAAAGAAATATGTTAATCTTTACTACTAACTGTGGTAGTGAGATACAGGTTTTGCAAAGAGATAAGCCATTTAACAGGATAAAGCCTATAAATTTTCGCAGCAAGCGTGGTGATTTTGATGCCAAATTAACTCATCCGAAAATGCAGGATAAAAGAAAACTTGGTAAAGTTCTTTTGTCTTTCAGGCAACAAGGACTCATCGATAACGATAGCTTCTATGAGGAATTCGAGGAAGAGATAAAGAACCTCAAGGAAGCATTGTAGGAATTAAAGGCCATGGACATAAACGAGAAAAGCAAACTTTCTCTCGAGAATGTCAAGAGGCTCATCCAGAGAAACTTCAATGAGAACCCTCTGGGAGAACCCTGAATCATCTATGTCTAGACAAGAGCGGATCACGGACGCCTTTGGAACAGTAACTCTTCTACATCAGAAGGGGAAGGCGGAGGAGATTCCCAAGCCAAAGATACGAGATGAACAAATTCGAGAAATCCTTAACTCATAATGGAGGTAACCAGAGCGGATCTATCATATCTACAGGAATTGGCTGAATCCTTTTCCCAACTTGGGATTGTGGAATTAGTCAATGTTCAACCAATAAAGTCACTCCAGCACTACCACCGCCTGAGGGAAGCACATATTCTAATGAGCCTCCATAAGATCATCCAATGAAGGAAAGTGAGGATTTCCATACCAACGCGACACCAACATTTCTGGGAACTAGACTTAGAGAAAATCCAGGGAGAAATCCTAGAAGAGCACCTGAAAATACACCTTAGGCAAGGACCATACTCCAACCCTTACATCCATATGGTGCCGTACTAACCTGGATGTTATCGACTTCCAAAATATCGAGAAGTTGATAGACGAATGGGTTGCGGCCATAAAGATAGCAGCAGCCACTCTAGAACTCGATAAAGAAAACTTCATAAAATTAGTAGAGTTAAGCTTGGAGGGTTCTGTGAAGATCGGTTGGGATAATACCCCAGCAGATACTAAAGCCAGTATCCTTGCCGGAGATTCAAAAAGTGTTTATAGCAGATCGGCTAGGAAGGCTTATCAAGATACACTTCATCAGAGATGGATACTTCGAAGGAAGTAGCACATAAGAGCTAGAGAATATGCACAAGCTCTCTTTGGCATTGAATTAAGGAGTCTTTGCACAGTAGATGAATATATATATTGGTTTCGCAAGTATTTCTCCAGAGTGGAGTAGCAGCTCTAATGTTCTTTGCAAGGAGGGAAATGTTGATCCAGTCATACAAAGTACCTGAAGGACAAATGGATTCAGTAGCAAGGAGAATGTCTTTCCTTAAAGAAAAATTGAAGGATTGGTGTTGCCAAGCATCCATCCAAAAAAACATGGAAAGGCTGAGAGGTACGGTTAAACGAACTCCTCTCTATTGTGATAATAACAATTTTTCTACTATTATTGGAGAATCAGGTGAGCCAAGAAAGAGGAAGAAGTAAAGTAGTGACTCCTACCCTAGGAGTTCCAGAAAAACCTCTTTCAGGCGGAGATCATGGTGGTCCAAATTAAAAGCCAGAACATACAAATCTGGACAAAGGAGCGGACCAACAAGGGCTTCATTCCAAAGATCTAGACGAACATATACAAGATCCACAGGAAGAACCCCTACGAGGAAAACTTTCAGACGGGCCCATACCCGAGCCAATGAAAGTTTCAAAGACTGCAACTGCTGGACATGCGGAGCAAGAGGTCATATAGCTCCAGATTGCCAGTAGAAACATGGTGAATTAAGAAAATTTGAAGGCACGAATGACATCCTAGATACAGTCTACTATGGGGATTTGGTACCATATACCAATTTGAGGATCTTCCTTCAGACGAAAATGTCTATGAAGAGGATAGAGACTGATTCCGATGGATCTTCAACCGAGTCAGAATAATTACAACGAGGGAGATAGGCTTCAAATCTCTGAAAGCCTGTCATGATTCTTTTCCAGAATGACGGTGTCAAACAAAACTATGGAAATAATCATGCGTCAAGATTCCAACCTCAGTCCATATGATGGATTTAGGATTGGAGGGATCGGTAAAGTCCTTCAACCAGACAGGACTAAACCAGAGAAACATCACATAATCTACAATGTAAATTCATGTGAGTTTGCTATTCCCATGGAATTTACTGGTAATGTGATGGAAATGCAGCTTATTCTGAAGAATAAATTCTTGAAGAATTAAGTAGACTTAGAGAAGAAATAGCGGTTACTATGAAATGGATCTACATAGGACTATTGAAGTAGTAATAAAAGAAACTTTTAAGAAATGAATTGATTCAGAAATACATTATAACTTAAGAGATGGTTGTCTGGGGACAATGATAGGTAATCTGTATGCAGGGAAATTAATGTTTGACATTCATCCTATGATTGCATACAACCTAGCAGACCAAGATTTTAGCAGAGTCTTAACCCTTCATCAGGATCTTAAAGTAAAAGATCTAATTAAAGAAGGAAATAGACCATATTCTGTATAATCTATAGAATAACTTATGCCATTTCCAATACACATTATTCTGATTTATTCCCAAGAAAAGAGTATATCGATATTCTAAAATTTTCAAGAAATTTGCTAAGGTTATGGCACTAGATCCAATTAGGATACCTAAGATAGGTGGTGTTGATATCTTAATTAAAGATCACCAATTTTAGATCGAATACTTAGTTCTAGAACTGAGTTTAGTAGCAGGATGTCCTTTTCGAAAAACAGGATTATGGGATACAAAGGAAAGGAGAAAGAGTTGTTAAAAGCTTTAACTCCTCAACAATAAGGGTAGATAATGTAAAACTAGATGTCCTGAATGATGGAAAGAAATACAAGTTATATTTGACATCACTAAGAAAGAAAACTTTTTTTCTTGTGATGACTTATATCATTTGCAGCAGCCTGTTGTTGGTAAATATGAAGGTATGTTAGAAATAGCAGGCCATGAAATTCTAGTTGTAGGTGTTGCAGGACTAGAGAATGGGAGTATGACTTTGGGGTTAAGTTTCCTCGAAGATCATAAACATGGGAAGAAAAGGTAACGGTATTGAATTCAGTCTTCATGGGGTTACCATAAGGATTGAATGACAAACCCCTTTTCTATATACGTATCTGTGGGTATGTTGTATGATCAATATAGGACAGAATATTTTGCAGCTTATATTGACTCCGGTTCAGGAATTTGCACAGCAAAACCTGGAGGAGCGTTTGGAACACCCTAGTTTAGGGTAAAAAACCATCCCATTTACTTTCATGATACAGGTGATTATATCTTGCTAGGTAATAATTTTATTCAAACATTTCCAAGATATATGCAGGATAATCAAAGAAATATGTTAATCTTTACTACTAACTGTGGTAGTGAGATACAGGTTTTGCAAAGAGATAAGCCATTTAACAGGATAAAGCCTATAAATTTTCGCAGCAAGCGTGGTGATTTTGATGCCAAATTAACTCATCCGAAAATGCAGGATAAAAGAAAACTTGGTAAAGTTCTTTTGTCTTTCAGGCAACAAGGACTCATCGATAACGATAGCTTCTATGAGGAATTCGAGGAAGAGATAAAGAACCTCAAGGAAGCATTGTAGGAATTAAAGGCCATGGACATAAACGAGAAAAGCAAACTTTCTCTCGAGAATGTCAAGAGGCTCATCCAGAGAAACTTCAATGAGAACCCTCTGGCATGATGGGATAGGAACAAGATCAAAGCTACTCTTAAGGTCAAAGACGAATGCAAATATGAGTATATTTGATATAAACCTATCTAGATGAACATGGAGACAAGAAGGATATGCAAATGATTATAAAGGAACATATCAATCTTGGACTCATCGAGCCTGGAATCTCTGCCTACAAGCCCGAATTTCTGGTAAGAAACCATGGTGAGATAAAAAAGAAAAACCCAAGTTAGTAATTAACTATCAAGGTATTAATAAAATATTAGAATTTGATGGTTATTACATTTCTAGTAGAGAGCACTTGATTGATTGCAATAAAGCTGCAAAAGTGTTTTCCAAATTTGATAGTTTCTATCAGATTAAAATGGAGAGTGAATCAAAGAAATTTACTGCATTCTCCACACCACATGGACAATATATCTGAAACGTATTGTCAATGGGTCTAGCTAATGCACCCCAGATATTTCAAAGAAAAATGAATTATCTTTTTCAAAGATTATTTCGAGTTCATGTTTGTCTACATCGATGATATATTAATTGCATCCAAGAATATGAAAGATCATATTAAACAGTTTGAAATATTTCCTGATGCATGCTATAAGGAAGGATTGGTACTTTCTGAGAAAAAAGCTATTATAGCAATTAATAAAATCGAATTTTTAGGAATTCTTATTGACGAAACAGGTATTGAGCTGCATGAGCATATTGTGGAGAAAATTCACAATTTTTCAGACGTACTCAAAGATAAGAAGCATTTACAAAGCTTCTTGGGAGGGGTGAATTTTGCAGGTATTTTTATAAAGGATCTTGCAAAATATAGAAAGGATTCCTGGCCACTTTTAAGGGAAACAGAAACTGCAAAGTGGAAATGGGAGGAAATCCATACGCAAAGGTTCGTGAGCTAAAACAGGTTTGCAATAACTTGCCAAAGCTTGCAATACCACAGGACGATGATGAATTGGTGGTCTACACGAATGCCAACGATTATAGATGGGCAGTTGTGCTCATGAAAAAAACCACTACAGGGGAAGAGCCTTGTAGATACACTAGAGGGTTGTTCACTGAACAACAAGCCCAAGTGTGGCACATCAACGAGAAAGAGTTCTTTGCGGTTTGGAAGACTTTTAAAAAATAGCCTTTATTTTTACTTGCTAAAGAATTCACTTTGAAAGTTGATAATACCAATGTTAAAGCTTTCTCGAAAAATAAATTAGAATCTAAGATTGAGAAAGCGCGTATTATCATATGGCAAGTTGAATGCCAATATTATTGCTATAATATTGTTGTTATAAAATCTCATGAAAATGTTCTTGCAGATTTCCTGACAAGAGATGGAGGCATCTGAAGCGAACTCCATCATGTTAAGGCTTAGGCACCTCAGAGAAAACCTCGATGAGCTTAACAAGAAGTTTGGACGGCTAGCCGTGAATGCACAAGTGGCTGGATAAATCCAAAGATCTAATCTTGACACTGTCCAGATCGCTATAAGAACTACCATGGTGGCCTCAACCTCACTATGGAATAACCTATAAGAACCAATTCGGAAGGCATCATCCTCGGAGATGACTAACGAGTTCTAGGAGCATGTCTCCAAACATGCCTCTATAGTATAGGGCTCTAAACCTGTAGCAGCAGATTCAAGTACTACTTGCACAAGGCCATCGCCAGACTCTGGTGAAACGGCGACAAACGAGTCATAGAGAGTGCAAACTTCTGATGATTCGAGTCAACCCAGCACCTTTGGGGGAAAAGAGGAAGAGATTAGCCTTAGACCAATGACAGACACTTCTAAGGCTAATACTAACGAATTATCTTCTTCTTCTTCTGCTTGGCACGTTTATCAGCGGATGTGGAAAAAATTAATTCTCACAAAGGGGTTAACCCAAGCAAGACCATTATCGATATATTCAAAAAATATAACAGGGTCTGGATGTTAAAAGGGTCTAAACCCGAAGAAGTCCAAGAGTGGTATGATTTTGGAGCCCTAGCTTCAGTTCATACTATGTCACCAAGCTTTTCGAAAATATCAAAGTTACCGGAATAGATTAGTGGGGCAGTATACGATTCATGGCAAAATAACCCCCACCTAAAAAGAGGAGATATCCTGGAGCTAAAAGTTATATCAGCAGCTCCAGAAACTACAGGGAAGGGGTCGCATCCAGCGTTCCATTTCATCAAGCTGCAGAGACCAGACATGGTAGCTTTTAACAGAATTAAAGATGTCTTAGAAGAAGCTCCACTAGTGTCAGCTATTAGCGAAGACGACATTTCTACCGAAAGAGCTTGGGGTCTATGGGTCTGTCTCACTGAGATGGACAAAGTCAAGTATCCATTCAAAATCTTCTCCAACAAGGTGAATGGATCATTCTTGTTAAACTCAATGACAGGGAAGAGCACTGAGTTTGCAGAAAGCATGTTCGAGAAAAAGAGAATGCTTATATGGTAGAACAAGCTACCTACAACTGAGGCCACAAGGATGAAGACATGCAACATGCTGCATGTTGGGCAATGGCATAACCATGTATGCCCTTGCTGTGAAAAACAAGAAAAACCATTGTTTGAAACCAAGATACGGGTTACCCAAAAGAACCCCGAACCAAAGCCGGACGAGGGTAAAAAGAAGAATTTTTACAAGAAGAAGTAAGATTCAAAAAAGATAAAAATTTAAAAAGGAGACTATCGGCATAAAACAACAAAAGCCAATAGTCAGAGTAGATTAAAGGAGCCAGCTAGTAATTAAATAGCCGACAAACCATCATGAATACCAGTTGGAAAGAACGATGACGAACGCATTGACGTCATCCAGATGGCGAACGCAATAACATCATCAAAAATAAGTTTGAAATCCGCATTTAGCATCCACGGATAGTTATAAATAAAGAAGTAGCGAAGCAGAAGGGGATTATCAGAAAATTTTCTCCTACTCTTCAAAGCATAATATTTTAAGTATCTATCTTTGTAATTTTTCGAATTCTTAGTTTATGGGATTTCCCCAGAGAGTCTAGCCCTCTATCCTATGAGAGGCTAAATAATCGTCTCCTCCAACAGAAGATACAATATCTATGTAATATTTCCTATATTTCTTCAATAAAAGAAGGGTTTTTGTTCAACCTGTCGACCCAAAATTTTATTAAGTCTCTATATTGAAAATATCTATACGCCCTAAGGAAGGAAACGAAATAGGGTTGTGTTGTTTGTAGCTGAAGGAGACGAGCACCTGCGAACCATCTGTTACAGTAGTGTGGTTGAAAGAAGTCCGTAAAACCGAGCACTTGGAATACACGGCGACAAAGCGATAAAAAAAGTATGAATTTATAGAGGCTTAATTTTATTTCGGAAGCATGTTGAGCCTGATAGATTGAATGGTAAAGGGAAGAAAAAAATTCTGGGGACTAAATTGATTGTTTTAGAAAGTTTAGGGGCCAAAATGAAAAGGAGGTACCAAAATTGCAAATCTCTGTAAAATACAATATCAAAATTGGCTATTTTGAAAATAATGGTACCTGTCTTGCAATACCCCTTATACGATGGTACCTTAAATGCAATTACCTCGATAAGATTATTATACTGAAAAACCACAGAAAAGGCAACCAATATTCGAATGGAATTGGGCGCCAACTGATTTAGAGGAACTTGAAATTCACGAGAAACATCACAAAGAAATGAAGGTAAAGGGAAGCAAAAGACCAGCCCTGAGCTGGGAAACGAAAAAACTCATGTACCCAGGAGGAAGAGAACTAGGATCGCTATCGAGAGGAGGGACAGAGACTACAAACTCAGGAGGGATCCTAAACTCCTCCACCAACTGATAAATATCCGACTGCCTGAGACAAAAGGCAACCCACGCCGAGCCCGAAGGCCGATTCCCCCGAGTCCCAAGCAACCCTCTCTCCTCCCTATGAACAATGTTCCTTTCGCCGGGGGAAGAATCTTTCTCCTCCTCCTCGTTCTCCCCCGTTGAGGACTCATCCAAGAGGCGACGAGCCGCCTGGCGTAAGCTCCACCTCCGACCACCAGCGGAGGATGATGGATGAGATCCATACCTCTTAGAGGTGGCCTCGGAGGGATCCTCGCCTAAGTTCTGCCCCACAGATCTTATGGACTCATCAGTAGAAGACATAACAAGAATACGCAAGAAAACAGAACAAAGAAGAAGACACTGAAAAGAAAAAAACTAAAAGCACAAACCTGGTAAGATGTTGCCTGAACTGAAAAAGACGAAGAGAAGAAAGGAAAGAGGAAAAAAAGGCCTAAGAAAATGGGAATGTGGAGAAGTTACTGCGATTGTCTAGGTAGCTGCCTCGCGAGGGACCGTTAAACCACGACGTGGGCGCGTGGAGGAGCTAGAAACCAACCATGCGCCCATAGCCCTAATCATAACCGCCCTAGGGCGGTCATTTCAAAATCAAAGCTAAGGTCATATTTGCTCAGCAAAAGGAGGAAATGTAAGAAGTGAGGACGAAGACCCAGGCTCGAAGATACCTGGTAAATTGCAGATTCCATGAGAGAAGATGTTCTAGGCTTACTCCAATGAAAGGTTCGGATGAGCCTACCTTTCCTTAGAGTAGGGGGGCTTAGTGATATGTGTATATTCAAAGTGGCCCATATCAAAGATGACGGCCCAAACAAGGACTCTAGCCCGACAACCATAAATGGGTCAGGCCCAGGAATGCAACCGGCCCAAACAACCATCCAAGCCCAGGTATGGCATGACCGGCCCAGCCGAATTAGGGTAAAGATGTCTCAGCACAAGAGTCCTGGGCTAACCGGACTCCCAATCGACTCAAACTCTCACCCCGCCTAACAAACCCCCAAATCCAGGAGTCCCAAACTCAGACTCTTATCCGTCCAACCACCCCCGCCAAATTCGAAAGTCCCAAATACTCCTCTTCAAACCTAGGACTCTCCGCTATAAATATGAGGTTCCCTCCTCAAACCGAGACCTCTCCCAGGTTCTTTAGATTTTGACTCTCATTTTTATCTCATATTAAATTCTAGCACTCTAACAGCATTCATCCATTGTTTACATTATTTCTTACGCATTCATCTATTTTATTCTTTAACCAATCACTAACTTGGACATCGAAGTGCTAACGTATTTCTTGCAAGTCCCCCCTCTCGGACTTATATTATTTCACGGTCCAAGCTATTTGGATCAATCCAACGGACTTGTGCATTTTCGAACGTATTAGATGTAAATGCTATTATTAAATTGATATGGAACGCTATCGTGCTTAGTCTTGAGATAATAAATTTTGACTTAAATGCTTGAGTCAAGTTAATTACTATAGGAAAATAGGAATTTATTATGGCTATCCCAATAGATTTCAATGTTAAATGCTTGGTTATGAAATTATTTTTATGCGATTAATGATTAACATAATGATTGGGTGATACATTCCCTTGGATCGGAATCTTACTTCTTGATTTCTTTCAATAATTTATCTTTGTTTTTATTAATTTTTATTAATTCGTAGTTAATATCAACCCAAATCCCCCTTTTGGTTACTTCAATTATAAATTAAAAATTAACTCGTAGTTTTCTAGGGATTCGATTTGGTTCCATTACTATTACAGTTTCTTGTGATCTTGAACATTGTAGATTTTTCTTTGTAAAACAAGAAAAATAGGAATAGGAAATTGCTGGTATTCTGATAGAAAAATTGGAAGGGAGGTTGATGGGAAAACACTTTGACTCAGGGAGTATTTTTGTGGATCTTGCAAGGGGGAGGGCGAAATTTTGATTGTTTTTAGGGGGCAGAAAATTAATTGAAGGTGTATTTGGTGGGCATTTTTTGGAACTGAAGATGGCAGGAAAGGTGTAGGTCTCTTCTTTTTGGAGAAGTGAACCTTGTTGTGGGGGATGGAAATTTTTTCACTTATTTTGCTGGCATTTCTTGGGGTGATTTGAAAGGAATATGGAGAAATATCATGAAGGAAAAAAGAGGATAGTTGATGAAAAAAGATTTGAAAAAGAGAGAATTTGGCTGAAGTGGCAGAATTTGGAGATTTATTTTTTCCGAATCTTTTTCCGAAATTTTCTGTATTTTTTGGGCCATTTTCTGAATTTTTTTGTGTTTTGTTGGGATTTTTCTTCATGTTAAACTCCCTTTAACTGATTTTGGGGTACTTTCGATCTCTTTTGGGTTGTAATTTTGAACAGGAAATGTGAGATTTTTGGGGGTAGAATGCCAGTATTTTCCAGGAGAATTTTCTCGGTTTTTTTTGTATTTTTTTAGAGTTTTTTCCGAATTTTGGGGTCTTAAAAAAAAAAAGAATTAAAGTGAAGTTGAAAGAGTTGGGTTTGAGAAGCAGGCTGAATTCTGGACCCTTTTGCTGGGAGAATTGGGCCTATGGAGCAGCTGATGTGGATTGTCTGGGCTGAGAGTTGCTTTTGCCTTACGAACTTTTTGGGCCTTTGTAGATGGGCCGCATCACTTCGGCCACTCAACCACTGGGCCACTTCGGCAACACTGGGCTGGTTTTTTGGGCTACACTGTTGGACCTCTTTTGCTGCAGATACTTGGGCTATATATTTAGAAAGATGCTGGGCTGCCACGGTTCTGGGCCACCAACTGATGGACCTAAGACAGCCCATTTTGATGCTGCTGTGCGCTAGACTGGACTTGGCGCTGTTGCATGTTGCTGTTTGGGCTGCTGTTAACTGGGTCGCCGCCTGCCCAACTCTGGCCTCCATTTGTTGGGCTGGTGAGCTTACAATCCCGTGGGATCTTTTTTAATTTTATTTCGGATCTTCTAATTTTAGTTTGGGCTTTATTTTGATGACGCTTTTTTGTGTGGACTTAGTTTGGGCTTTATTTTTCCTTTTGGGTCTGTACAAAACATTATGTCCATAGTTTTTATTATCGAAAAGGGACAGGGATCCGGATAATTCCCATTTATAATAAACAAAAAAATTCTAAACCCTAAACTCTAAATATTCATCTTTTCATTACCGAGTTTATCTTGATGAACTTTCGACGTCACCATTGCAGTATAGATCATTCCACCTAAATATGCATATTAGAATTAGACTGCCATCCATCCCCTATAGGCTCCTATACGGTATTGTTCCTTAAAGAAAATGAATAATATTGACTCATGTTATTTTCTTACGAATTAATACTCTCGCCCGCAACTACAAGATGAGAATATGACACTAGCTAGTACGACGGACTTGGTTTCCAAGAGAGTGCACTGCCTTCAAGAAAACGAAAAGAAGCAACAGCAGTCTTTACCATGAAAATGGCAATGATCCCAATTATAATAAATAGTTGTATGCACTGATACACGTCATGCGATGAAGAAATGATCAAGTACAAGCTCTAAATCAAGCTCTTCTCAGGAAGAAAGATATTGTAACATGAAACCATGTTCTGGAAAAGCATTCTAATACCAATACAAGTAAGAATTCCAAGCAACTTCACACCTCATACCATGGCTTTCCATCATGACCTTAGATCTGTGAGATGAGTAGGAAACGGTGATCAAATCCTTCGTGCAACTTGACCAGTCTCTACAACACAATTCCAGTTTGGCTCCCGATGTGCCAAAAAACTTTCAAAACTTGTCTCAGCCACAAATACTAGATAAACACCTTTGCAGTCGACAATGGATGGTCCTTAAAGTTGAGTTCTCAAATTCAAATATCAGTTTTCTTTGTTATGTTGCACTTGGATTGATTGATATCTCTTTGATGTATTCCCAAGGCATTAGCAAACAACCTTTTTGCAGCGCCCATATGTTCCTTTTGCAAATGGTTTTCGGCAATGCTATTCTCCTTTCGCTCTGATGCAGAACCTCCCCCGGATGCTACTAAGTTTTTCTGCTTGGCTTCCTTAACCGAGGAAGATAATTCAGATCCATTGGATTTGTGGACTTCTGACAATGTACATGTTATTGGATGTTTGGCAGACAGGGACTTCCCCTCCAATTTGTTGCTAGAACAGATGGTCGCCTCATCCACTTGTTGAATGTTCCAATCTTTTGCTGTCGGTCCATATTCCTTAGTATCACTTGAACTGAACACATGACAGACCACCTTATTGGTTTTGCCAAGCGCATGAGTTATCATACGACGGGCAACAACAGGGTCGTTTCTTGGCCTCTGCTTTACCAGTTCAGTTTGATATAATTCTGCCGAAAAGATTCTCTGCCGTGCAGCAAGATAAGTTGTCTCTCTCTCCTCCAGTGAACATTCCCTTGCAGAATTATCCCTCTGGCCTAGAGAACCATGGAAACAGACTTCTTCAGGCAACGAAAACAATGCAGAGCAAACGACAGTGCATTACTGAAGCAATGGATTCTAAGTCCGGCAAATCAATAAGCACTAAGGGAGTTCTGTCCAACATAAATCATATACCCACCTCAGAAAATGAGGAATGAGACAGAAAGAATGTGTCAGACATACTATAACATATTACAAAATATACGAAAGCTTTCAGATTGAGTATTTCAGAGCAAAATCATCTCTTCTCGTTGTTCTTTGTCCTTCCCAGTTTCCTTTTAGCGTAGCTTGTTTTCATTGCACTTTGATTGTTAAAGAGGTTTGCATGATCTAAGGAGATTTCCATAATAAGCATGCACACTTCTCAATCTTCATCTCAATTCGATGTTGAGTGCCAGGTTACCATGAAAACTAAAAACCCAAACTTAGATGTCACAATCAGCTCACAATTTAAGGAAAGATGGGAGTAACTTGCCACTTCATCCTTTACCATGTTATTCTTCGAGGAAATGATTATCCGCTTACGCATTATGACTTGATCAATTCCACTGATACAGAATAAGAATCAATGGTAGAAACTGAGGGCATGAATTGCATTATGTGCCTAAATACAGATGTCTAAGTTACGCTATATCTCCTCTTAGTCTCTCTTCCATAACCAATAAGGTGGTGTATAAGCATAAACAATTGCTGATTATTGGAAGTTTCTCCAGGAATGCGGCTCCACTTATTTAAAATCCAACAGCTTGTACCATTGAATGGAGTCTTTAGATCTAATTTAAGCAAATCGATATATACCATACTACAAAAATTAAAAACAGTATCAATTAAATCGAAAGGGAACTTTTATCAAGGAAAATTGCTTAACTTTTGCTGTCCTGGAGGCTATACCTCACCTGGTATAACTTTCTCTCGGCTTAATACATCAAAAGTTAGTGGAGACTGCACCTCACCAGACTGCACCTCACCAGACTGCCACAATAAATCAGTCACAAGGATGGGAGGTCTGCAAATTCAATTGAATAAAGTGGAAGATAAGAATTCAAAGGGTTATCCAACCAATCTCATTCCCGAATTCAGACGTCAAAATGTGAAGACAGTCTTTATTGAATCCCAAATAATATTAACCCAATTAACAAATTTAAAAGGCAAAAAATTATGAAAACGACAACAAAACCCGTTCCAACACAAATTAAGGTATATGCAAATAAAGAAGGGTAAAAATTACATCAACCTCCCGAGGTTTGACATATTATGAATACCCTCTTGTTGGTTGAAAAATTACCAATACACACCTCCCAACCCCCCAATATTTGATGAAATTACGTAATTTTTGGATGGAGACTCGGGATTGTCAATTTCACCTTTTTTGTATCTTTTTTCTTTTCTAGAAAAAATGATAAATTTAAAAAAAAAAAAAAAAAAAAAAAGGGAATTGGATGAGATAGATGGAAAAACTTTCAAAAAAGTGTAAAAATATTATCCAATTAGTCCACAAAAAATTTCAGAAAATTTAAACTTTAAGTATTCCACAAGGGCATTTTTGGTCAATTCACCACAAAAAATTGATGGAAACCTACGGAGACTAATGAAGTGGCTAGTTGTTGGCGGGCCGTTAAGATCAGGGGGATAGTGGTAACTTTCCCAAGGGTATTTGTAATTATATCAAATTTCAGGGGAGGTAGTTTTACCCAATAAATAATGATTGTCTACTTCAACAGTTTACTTACATTGATGACTCTGGACAGCGCTCCAAGATTAAGTGCCTATCCTCTCCTTCACAACAGACTGATGAGAAAACCTATCTTGGTAACACAAACATTATATATATTAAAAAATAGTGAAGTGGTCACAGTTTACCATTCTACTGCTTAAAGTTTTGAAAATACAGAAACAGACTATAAGAACCTTAGAAGAGAAAATACCCAAAGATGTCAGCAAGACGATGTATGAGCAAGCGGTTATAAGGATTCATTGGTTCCAGCTCAAGCACCCCATTTAAACTGCATAAAACATTTTTACCCCTAAATTTTCTGAATGGAACTTAAAAGTTCTCTCCAGGTCAAGTCCAAGAAAACTAGCCAAATGCACCAAGTATGTGAAATGTAAGAAGTAGCAAGTGCACTAGATGCATGCGCCATTTTGGCCAAACTGCAGAAAGAACAAAACTTTCAAAAGTCGGAAGTTTGAAACCATTATGGGTGTGCGTAAAGTGTTCTTGGAAAATGAGGTGCTCACATAATGCTTGGTTGAAACACAACAGCTTGAACAATAAATAATTATTGACAGAACCTGAAGGTTCTGATGATTGTGGATTTCCATTTGGAGGGAGAGGACCAGGGTGCAAAGCAGTACACAACTTGGTAAGAAAAATCTATCAATGATGCACGTGAATTTTTTTCCCTTAAATTTAAGAAGGTAATACGTTGTCGAAAATTATAGTTTCTTAAGTTCTCAAAGGGGTCATAGAAACCATCTTCTTACAAAATGTTAAAGTAGCTAGATTCACATATGAACTGTGCAGTAAATTGTGTCTACTGGAATTTACCCAACTTACCTTTGTATCATCGTGAAGAAAATTAACTAACACCTGTTCGATTGACAAAATGAGATGCTTGCAAGGAATGTTGTCTTTAACAAGAAACCAACTCCTCGACCTGCAAATGTGCTATTATAGATAGAGAATCAACCAAGAGGGAGAACCAAATTTTAAATATGTTTTCACCAAAGTTAGAATACAAAGTTGCTGCCAGAGATGTATTTACCAAGCCCCATCAGCAAAAGCAATTATCTCCATGCAATGTCATGCTACAGCACTAGCTCCTTTGGATAGATAAGATCTTAACAATGGGGCATGGTGTCAACGTTTTAGTATCTTGAATCTGGTGAGCTACCATACAATCTCGATTACATGTTCTGACAGTAGGAGTGCAACTCAAAGCTAGTGCTTCACATTTTTTCTATGAGAAAAGTTTTGTGTCTTTCATACGTACTGGACATGTGCTACAATACGCATCTGTACTAGACAAATAATAAGAAGTAATGAAAGCGCTTCTGCTTTTCCAATTTTTGGTCACGTTTGAGATTGCACAGGCAACCTCCAATTACAGTGAGGAACCACTGAGGGCATTGAGTGATCAAACCAAATTACTTAAAAGGTAAGAAGGTAGGTTAAATGAAATCTATGCACTTCAGATGCTGGTATAGCGAAAGAAAGCAAAAGAAGAAGGGAAATCATAGAAACTAGTAAGCCATGTTCAAGCACACATGAAGGAATCTAGAATGAAGAGAAGGAGAAGTAATTTGGATTATGAAGTCGGAAATTTTGGATTATAGAGTGTGATTCGTTTAAAATCAGACTTTATAAGATATTTGGCGCACCACCAATTCTCAGCTGGTGGTTTCCTCCCAAGACTCACCACATCAATGAAACCACACAACACTTGTTTTCTACATGGACAACTCTTTGGTCCTATGCTAAACCTGGGATAGGTTTTCCTCATTTTGACTAGATATTGTTCCTATTATACCATATCCTTCTCAGATGCATAGAACTTCTAGGCCAGTATGCACCCCCCAACATTCAGCCAGATCTGGTAACTTTATCATTCTGTTCTTGCTTCATAGTAAGTGTCCACAGCAATGAATGCCATGTTTATGCATGTCCAAAGGCAACTGAAATATTGTCATCCCTCTTGCCTCTTTCACCAAGAAACCTTGATTCATTTTGCTACCTCCAAGAGGTTGCCACTCAACCAGAGTGTAGCAGTCTAAAGGTTTCAAATCCGTCTGCAAGTTTTTCGAAATCCTTGCCATAAGATTCCATGGGATATAATAAACACTTTGGTTGACCAAGAATAACAAACTTCCCAAGGTACACCAGCGTAGGTAGGCCAAAATTGAGGCTTCAAAGATTGTTCAAACAATCCAAATGACAAAATTTTTACTAAAGGTAAAAATCAATTGAGCAGGTGGTGTGAATATCATCTAAACATGGAAATACATAAAGTTAAAAAGAAAGGGAAGCAGCAGCAATCACAGGTTCATTAAAATCATAATCGTACATGAGCAATAACAGAAGTAAAAAGCTAGTGACCATAGCAAATTGGGTGGTACTCATTGAATTTGAAGTGCAGAACTCGAACTCGAACTCGAAATCGAACTCGTGCTGCAGTTGCCGACCAACTCTGCTTTCAATTCCCCTGCTTCTCTCTCTCTCTCTCTCTCTCTCTCTCTCTGTCCTCCCTCTCTCGAAAGCATCTATTCTTAATATCAGTAATTTTCGGTAGATTTTATATTTGTACAACTTTTATAAGTATCATTTAAAATAAGTTATTTATAAATTTTATTATTTAATAAAATATACATAAAATAATAAACTAATATTAAATTTATAAAAAATAATAAAAAATAAAAAATTACAAAAATAACTATAAAAAAAATAGGAGTGAAAAGTTAGATGAAAATTTTAGAAAAATAAATTAAATGTAAAAGGAAATACACCAAAGAGGTGTTCTCCCTTAATATACTAGTCGTCATGACCTTTTTTTTGCTTGCATATAATAAATAATATTTATATCTTAAATATATTACAACAAAAGTAATATATATAAACCAATACATTGCATTAATAAAAAGAAATAAACAAAAAAATTATCAATTAATATATATTTTGAAAAGTTAATAAGTCAGTTATTTGTCATAAAAAGTATTTTTATATTATAAAAAAATTGGTGTGTAACCGCCGTTTATGAGTATAGAGAGACTTTTTTTTTATATTATATTAGTATAGATAAAGTAGACTAGTAAGTGCAGCACGTTCTATGTATGTGAATAATTTTTATAAAGTATTGAAATAAAATATTTTTTAAATTATATATTGTAAATACATGTATATATGAATGAGTAAAATTTATTTTAATTCTTGATTTTTTATCTTAAGCAACCCACTTCAAATTAATCCCTTTAATAAGTGACTTTCCTATATTATCCTTATAAAACTCTTCCTTTTATTTTTTACATAAAATTATTTGTTATTTGCTTTTTATTTATGATTACAATTTGGTCCTTCTATTTTAATCTTAGAAAAATATAATCGTTGTAATTGGAATAATTTATCATTGGCCAATTATTAAGATCATAACTTGATTAATGATATACTAATAAAATTATTGTGAATTTAATGAACTTATTGACTTTTCCAAATTAAAAAATGTTTGAACAAATGAGTTGGAGAAAAAAGTTTGAATAAAAAAATAGAGCAAAAAAATATTTAAATAAAAACTTCTAAAATTAGAACACAAATAAAAAAATAAGTATGTTAGCTTAAATATTAAAGGATGGGGTATATAAAGGAGGAATAATTTAAATAATGTAGAAAAAAAGAAAAATTACAGAAATAGGTGAATTGAAATTTTATTAAAGAAATAGGCTAAACCGCGTTCTAAAAGCGCGGTTTGCCAATTTTTTTTAAAAAAAAATTTTTGTTAACAAAACCGCGCTACGTAAACGCGGTTAAAATATTTTTTGAATGAGAACCGCGATTTAAAATCGCGGTTCTATAATTTAAAAAAAAAAAAAAACGTTGCCGACAGCCGCGTCTACAGAACGCGGCTCTGTCAGCTTTATGCGACAGCAGCCTGCTTGCGCAGGCTGCTGTCATGTCGGGGTCAGAGCCGCGTTGACTGAACGCGGCTCTGACCTCGATTTCAGTAAAAAAATTTTATTTGACCCATGCATGCATGCATGGGTCAAATCAAATAATTTTGTATGAATTTACCCCCACCCATCAGCCGAACACATTCACCCCTTATTTAAAGGGGTGGATAGCTTACAACTTCAGCATGCAGTGAGGGAAAATTTATAGAGCAGTGAGGAAAAATTTGTGTTGTGAAAAAAAAAATTTCTGTTGTGAAGTTAAAAAATTTAGTAGTGAAATTATGGCAAATTTTGGTCCAATTGATACTAGTGTATTATACGGACAAGCAAATCATCGATCTGAAGATGTGCTTGGAGATCCGGATACTACTTTAACTGTACGTCGTGGTGATATATCTTTTTTTCGTGTCCTGCAACTTGTTCCACGTCACATTCGTGTTCTACAAGTGTTGCAGAATATGGGTTTTTTAGGAATCTTACAGTGTGGTCACATTGAAATTGACATACACTTAATTACTGCATTAGTCGAGAGATGGCGCCCCGAGACGCATACTTTCCATTTTTCAGTTGGAGAAGCGACTATAACGCTACAAGACATCTCATCATCTGGGCCCTTCCGATTGAAGGTAACCTTATTACTGGAGTTGATATAAAATGGACGACTCAACAGTGGCAAAATTATTGTCATCAATGGTTGGGGTTCCGTCCAAATGAGAATGCTTTTAAACGCTCCAGAATAAAACTTTCAGCATTACTCGACTGGTTGCTCAAACAACACATGTGACGATGAGAGCCCATTCGATGCTGTATTACAAGAGGCACGCGTTTGTGTTATGTGCATTATTGGTAGGATATTGTGTCCCGATGCTACAGGTAACACCGTGTCATTGTTGTATCTGCGGCATATGGAAATTATTGATGAGGAACGTCCCTCAAACTGGGGTACAACAGTGTTGGCATATTTATATCGGGAGCTCTGTATGGCATCACAACGTGGAAAAATTAATATTGGCGGTGCTATGCAGTTATTACAAATATGGGCATGGTCACGCATAATAACACTTGCCCCGATTCCCTCGAATAATGCAGCCGATCTGATGCCAACAGTGATTGACGTTGAAAACATCCTACCCATTCCTCCATATGTTGCACGGTATGTATATTTGTAATTATAGTAATAATTTTATTTTCATATGTATTATATAAAATTTTTGCTTTTAGGTGGTCGTACCATATATCTCGAACGCATACTGCCCACAATGCCATACGTATTATAAGAAATACATTAGACCGTATGCAAGAAAATGAGGTACGTGATTCTAATATTTTTTTATAGAGACTATTTTTTTATGTGAAAACAGTTGTATTAACGAGGTACGTTTAATATTGTAGTTTATTTGGACCCCATATAATGGTGACGCACTCGATATACATTCACTACCACTTTTTGCCACTCGTACACCATGGAATATACGATGCCCGTTAATTCATTATGCGATTGTGGAGATGCATCATCCGGAATGGGTTTTTCGACAATTTGGCATGGTCCAAGATATCCCCCCTAACCCACTGATCAGTGAAAGACGTTTACACACAATCGATAGGCGGGGACGTCACGGGGAGGATTGGGCATCATTTCATAGAGACTATATTGTAAAATGGAATGACGTGCAATCAATGTTGGTGGTTCGTCCCGAAATTGTGAATGGTCGAGGTACCGTTCCTGATTATATGAACTGGTATCACCAAATAACTCGTGTTCAGATTTCTCATAATATTGGCTCAACAGACATTACTGGTTATCGTCCCACTGACACTCGTGATTGGGAATATGTGGTAAGCACAATTAATGTATTTTGGTAGTTACTATTTTTTTTAAAAATACCCGTTATAATGTAATATTTTGTTGACAGTACAACAGGATGGAGCAACTTGTGCTAGATTGTGATAATTCTGGAGACGATATCCAGTCACTCAGAGAAACTCGGGCTAGAAATCGGGCAATTGGACTTGATATAATGACTTTTTCGAGTGCAAGATATCCGAGTGTGCGGCGCGGTCCCGCAAGTGATGACGCTGGTCCATCAAATGTATACAATGATGCGGGTCCATCAAATGTATACAATGAGGCGGGTCCATCAAATGTGTACAATGACGCGGGTCCATCAAATGTGTACAATTCCATCAAATGTGTACAATGAGGCTGGTCCATCTAATTTCTTTACTCCCACTGGTCCATCATATGCTTACACTTCGAATATGCCATTTTCCTCTGGAGACTTTGCACATAACATCCATCCAGAGACACGAAGACATCTTGGGATTTCACCAGTGTCATTTGATGGCTCGGATGTAAACACGCCAATAGAAGAGCCGCAGGATATTCATCCCCGTCGGAACAGACGACGTCCACGTTGTGGCACTGGGGGACATTACTAGTTTAGTAGAATATTGCTATGTATTGAACATGTGATTTGTGCAAAAGCTTTTCATTTATTGCATATTAACTACTATTACAATCAAAAGTTATTACATTGATTCTAAACTTGACGAGATTGATATTGTTGGCGAGCACGTGCTTGTGGTCGATCCATTTCATTTGGTATCCGCGTCGAAACATATCTGCCTGGTCCTCGGCGAACTCGGACCGCCGGATTATGCACAAGTTCAATGTCAACGGGATCCCAATACTCTTCCCCATACAATGGCTCAAACCTCCCTTGATATGTCTTTCTATATGCTCGAATACTATAATATTGAGGAATAAAATTTGAAGCATTTACCCCAAAATGCCGGCTTACTTGAATGGCATGTGAACACGGAATTCCATGTGTTCCCCACTTGCCACAGGAACACGTCTTATGTTTCAACTTAACTACATAAGTATGCGAACCCTGACCAGTCAAGCTCAATGTTAGAACGGATGCAGATTGTTGATTGTAATCAAATTTTTGAACAATGTGATGTACCGCTTCTGCTTGTCGGGCCTCGAATATTCTAAAAGCAAAATCAGCCCACTCTTGATTAGCATTTAGCATGCGGTGACAACGTGTTGTGCGCTCCAGAAAATAGCGAACTGGCCGATGAAATGTGATTTGTACAATCGCAACTATTGGTAAGCGTCTGGCACCTTTTAACACTCCGTTCACACACTCCGACATATTTTAGTTAAGATACCTGTGCGCCAGCCACTATCATGGGATAACGTCCACTGGGTCTTGTCAATCATCTCCAGCCAATTATATGCTTCCTCGTTCAATTCTCTAATCTCTGTCATTATTCGTTCAAACTTACGAGCATTCACCTCTGCACCAGCCCTCCAACAAAGGTCCTTCAACCGAATGTTGTTGAATTTCTTGTTAAAATTTGAACACACATGACGTAAACAAAACCGATGAACCCCACGAGGAAATTTGAATGCCGGAACGTAATTGATTGCACTGATCAAGCCACTGTGACGATCTGAAATTAGACAAACTCGATCATCATCATTTGGCAGTAAATGTTTGGCCAGCATTTGCAGGAACCATCGCCATGAAGCTAATGATTCTTCATCCACAAGCGCGAATGCTAACGGAAGCACCTGCTGATTTGCATCTAAAGTCACGGCCACCAACAACTTATGCTTATATTTTGTGTACAAATGAGTTCCGTCTACACTTATAACATTTCGACAACTACGGAAACCCTCTATACACGGTCTGAAAGCTCAAAACACATAATGCAACATTTGGACACCCGATCTGTCTGTATCTAAGTTCAACCACTCAACAACGGTCCCCGAATTCAATTTCTGCAAAAATGCCATAAATCTTGGCAACTTCTTAACAGAACTCTCCCACGTACCATAAACTTGTTCTCTAGCTGCTTTCAAAGATTGCCACGCCTTATGATAAGATATTTCAAAACCGAATCGATCTTTCACATTTTGTTGGACAAATTTAATATCATAAGCCGGGTCTTGACGAACCATCCCCAACAAATGTGTGGCAATCATACTTTTACCCAAGTTACCATGCTCAACAGAAATCTCATTCATTAGGCATGTATGTGGTCCGGCGTACTTGGTAATTTTGAATAAGCCCATGTTCGGCTGGAATATCCCTCTTAGCATCCAACTGCAGCCAGTCTGCTCGTCATATTTGCAAGCAACCTTCCACAATTTTGGCTTGCTCTCAACCACTCGGTATTCCCGTCGGGCAAATCGAACGGAAAAAATCCTGAACACTTGCTTTCAAATGATCCTTACTCTTGAAAACCATTCCTCTTGCGAGCTCCCCAGTGTTTGAATCATAAAAATTACCCCAAGCACCAGTAGGTATATCGATTGAGTCGGCAGGTACCTCTGGATGCATAGCCTCGAAAAATGGAATAACCGAATATAGGTTAGTCGGTTCGCAAGAGACAGGCATGTTCAAATCGAAATGGTCTTGTCTTTGGCTTCTTGGACCACTTGCAGTATTCCCGAGCACATCTATCATAACTTCAATGCTGACCTCATCATTATTTTCAGGATTATTTGTAGTTAGGCCCTCTACTTCAACCTCATCTGGTTCTGAGTCCACATGCTCATTATTTAACATACTGTCTGCTTCAGGCTCGTCATCTTGTTCACTGCTCACAGATGGACCTGCAGGTGAAGATGTACCTGCATAATCTGATGGTCCTGCAAATGAAGATGGACCTGCATAATCTGATGGACCTGCAAATGAAGATGGACCTGCATAATCTGATGGACTTGCATATGAAGATGGACCTGGATAATCGTCATTATTCCAAACCTACCCATTGATTGTGTTACTACTGGCACACTCGACAATTCTTGGGTTAACATAGACATATATGTACCCCATTCACTAACAGCCGGGTCATCTGGTACAACCATTTCACGAATTTTCAGCTTGGACAAAAATATCAATCGATACATATCCTGTCATCGGATTGAAAAAATATTGCAAATCTCGATCCTTCTTAATTGGCATCACCGCTTCCTTCCTTTGACCAAAATTCAATGTTATGTATTTAAAATGTATTTGTAACTTAAAATCATTCCTACTAAATCCAAGTTCTTCATACAACATTAATTCTAGCTCATCAAATGTGGTAGTACGAGATATGTTTATAAATCCTATCGGAGGACGATCATAACCTACAGAATCATTCGAAATAATCCATTGACCTCCAAAATATATAACAATATCAACAGTGTTCTGCCCCGCCATAGCTTCACAATAAAATAAAATATATATCAAAAATTATATTTTTAACACTATTATAATAATAAAATTAAAATGCATAAATAACAAAAAAATTCAATACAAAAAACTTACTTGGCTTTTTAATCGTAAATCCTCCACACGGTTACAATGACACAAGAGAGAAATTTTTTGTTGCTGCAGAACAAAAATGTTACTGAGTACAGAAAATAATGAAAATGGAACACGGGCAAAATTTATACACAAAAAAACCGTGATATATTATCACGGTTTTATTAAAAACGCTGCAGGAAAATTTTTTTGTATTTGTGTCAGAGCCGCGTTCAGTCAACGCGGCTCTGACACAACAGGCTTGACTAAGCAGCCTGCTGAAAAGCAGGCTGCTTTAATTTTTTTTTTCTTTTCTGTCAGAGCCGCGTTCACTGAACGCGGCTCTGACACTTAAAGCAGCAGCCTGCACAGCAGGCTGCTGCTTCCTATTTTTTTTTTTAAATATTGATAGAACCGCGATTTGGCATCGCGGTTCTTCAACAATTTTTTTTTTTTTAATCCCATAAATAGGCAAACCGCGTTTTAAAAACGCGGTTTTGCCTATTTCTTTAATGAAATTGCAATTCGCCTATTTCTGTAATTTTTCTTTTTTTCTACATTATTTAAATTATTTCCCCGTATATAAAACCCCTTGTTCATTCAGGCGTTCTTTTATTTATAAAATTAAAATAGTTTAACAAATTCATGACAATTATGTTTATATATCATTAATAAATTATTATCTATACTGTTATATAATTGAAAATCATTAATTTTTTGTCTTCAATTTTTCTATCATTATTTTTAATTTATTTTTTGAATTTGTATTTTTCTTCCTTCTCAACCTTTATTTCTCTTATTCTTCTTCACTCTTTTTTTGAATAATTTCTCATAAATTTCTTCTATATTTTTAATATTTTTTGTTTATCCAATTACCGTATATTTTTAAAATGATTAGTCCCTAAAATTTAAAGTTAAATGTGCACGAACAACCGGATAATTATCCAATAATAATGAAAAATGAAGTACTACAATGATTTTTTTGTAAAAAAAGAAAAAATTTATAGGGTCAATATAGGAAAATTACCCATTGAAGGGACTAATTTGAAGTGCTTTAAAAAGACAGGGATTATTTTGAAGTCAAAATCAAAGTGGGGGACTAAAATGAATTTTACCCATATATGAATGCATGCACCTCTTGGTATTCCCTCATAATGCTTATATCCTTTTGTATCCCCCATGATGGTTTGTAATTATAATATTTTTAGTATAGTTTGTAACCACAATATGTAATTCATTTGTAAATAGCTTTGGAAGAATAAGAAAAGAGAATTAGAGAGAATACATATATTATCTTATATACTATTAGGAGTGATAGGTTAACAAACTTAGAATTTTTCTAAGTTTATAGAGAATTAGAAAGACTATATCGTTATCAGCACGATGTTACGCTCGATCAAGGTAAAATGTTAATTTCCTACGTATAATTTTTATTCTTGATTTGTTTACCTCTACAATATCATAGTTAATTTTATTCTTGATTATTTAACAATGATATATGAATAATCACATTCTATACATTTCAATGTCTCTAAGTTGACATATATAAATAAAAGTTCTATTATAATTGATATTGCCTCTAGAAGTAGGCATACAATTCTTGATTCATATCCTAAAGAGGATGTATTCTATAAAATTCCATTGCTTCCTAAAGTAAGTAATGAGTTAAATTACCTCCAGCAGTAGTTAAACTATTTTATATCAATTATTTACATTCATTCTCGAAGCGATGATAACTATAATATTTGATTTTCTTACCACTTGAAGTGTTTTTGAGATAATGGTTTGATCAATAAGCCCGAAACTTTTTCGTTTATTTAATTGATCCATGATAATTTTTTTGATGTCATAATATAGATATTATGACAAAATATGACTAACTTGAAGTGAATTTAATTAATTTACTTTACCTACATAGTTTTCTTTCATATGCCTATGTATGTATTTTGAATGTTTTCCTAACACATTTATATGTAATAATATTTAACTATTAAAAAAATAAATTTGACATGAATACCATTTAATTTCCATTTGTAACATTATAAGATTTAAGCCAAACTTAAATATGTTTAATTCCAAGTATGCATGTCATAATAATTCAATTTAATTACATAGTAACTTATATAGTCCTTATTGTTAGTAATATTTTTATGCCATTTTTACTTTATAGTTTATATTCATGCGTAATACATTTTATTCTACTTACATGTATATGCTGATATTATATGTGCTAAAAGTGCATATTAACTTGTAACTTAATGGTCAATCTCACAAAATTGGATTTCAATGCTCTTGATGTTTCTGGAATAAACTATCTAGCATGGGTCTTTGATGCTGAACTGCAATTCGCAAGTAGCAAATTGGGAGAAACAATAAAATAAAAAACTATTGCCCAAGCAAGACTGTGCTAAAGCGATGATTTTGCTTCGTCATCATCTTCATAAGAGCTTGAAGTCTCAATATTAAATAGTAAAAAGTTCTTTTCAACTCTGGAAGAGTTTAAAGAATCGATTTGACCATCAAAAGATTGTAATATTACCACATGCAAAATATGAGGGATACAATTGTAATATTTCAAGACAATAGCTGAATATAATTCTGAGATGTTTTGGATTATTTCAAAATTAAGCTTATGTGGAGAAGATGTGATGGATGAACAAATATTGGAAAAATTATTTTTCTACTTTTCATGCATCTAACCTTGTACTCCAACAACAATATAGGGAATGTAGGTTCAAAACCTATTCATAGTTGATTCCATGCCTACTTGTTGCAGAAGAAAATAATCAGCTTTTGTTGAATAACCATTACTCCCGACCCACTAGTTCCAAACTACTTCCTGAAAATCCAGCGATATTTCCTAAAACAAATGCTACTTCTTCACGAAAGGGGTGTGGTCAATACCATGGTTCACCACGCGACCATTCTTATGGATGTGGTTGTGGTCGTGGTAATGGTCGTGGACATCATCATAATATATAGATTAATCTCAACATTCAGAAAATCAATGGAAACAAGGCAAAGAATCAATAGGAGAAAATTATAAATGGAGATCTTTGCCATAGATGTGGAATGTCTGGACATTAGTCCTGTACCCGTCATACGGCACAACATCTACTCGAATTGTACCAAGCTTCTTTGAAAGCAAAGAATAAAGAAGTTGAAACTAATTTTATTGACGTTGGAATCTTAGACAATATCCACGTAGATGTATCATATTTTTTTCAGTCCATCGAAAACAATGATAAAGATCTCCCCGACCTTTCCTTTAAAGTTTGGTGGCATTACTGAGGATTTCAACATGCTTATAGATTAGATATTTATGTCATATGTGTTAGCATGTTTTCATTATTATGTTTACTTTCCTTTATAGGGTATTTTTTAATATTTTAATGTCTTTCATATTTTATGAATGAAATTTTTCCTTTACTTATTATATGTCTTTTTCTTTTGTATAGAATGGATCAAGCCATTACAAATCTCAATGACAAGGAGCATTGTCTTGTTGATAGTGCAACTACGCATACAATTCTAAGAAATAAGAATTTCTTCGCAAACTTGTTAATGACAAGAACCAATGTGAATACTATTTTCAGAGTTAGTAATCTCATTGAAGGCTCCGAAAGAGCTACTATCTTGTTACCTGAAGGAACAAGATTATACACATAAATGATGCCTTATATTCTAGTAAATCACAAAGAAACTTATTGAGTTTTAAGGATATTTGACAAAATGGTTTCATATTGAAACCATGAATAAAAGATGGTACTAAATACATGTACCTTACAACATATAAAATTAGCCAAAAACAAGTTTTAGAAAGAATGCAAACATATACACCTGGTTTATATGGTATATTGATAAGCTCCATTGAAACACATAATAATATCACTAACCTAAAGTTAGTTGATCAAAGTATTTTTACTTTGTGGCATGATAGACTTGGCCACCCAGGTAAAATAATGATGGATAGGATCATTGAAAATTCATATGGACACCTACTGAAGGATTGAAGTTCCTTGTTAAAAGTAATTCTATATGTTTGGCTTGTTCTCTTGGAAAATTAATTACAAAGCCGTCTATAACAAAAGTGAATGTAGAATCTCTTATTTTTCTTGGACGAATTCAAGGAGATATATGCGGACCAATAACACTATAATGTGGACCATTTAAATACTTTATGGTGTTGATTGACTCACCAATATGTTGGTCACATGTGAGCTTGTTGTCAACACAGAATGTTGCATTTGCAAGGCTTTTAGCCCAAATTATTAAATTGAGAACTCATTTTCTTGATTATCCTATTAAAAGGATAATGTTAGATCATGCGGGAGAATTTACTTCTAAATTCTTTAATGATTATTGTCAATCAATTGGAATAATTGTGGAGCATCCAGTTGCTCATGTACATACTCAAAACAGCCTGGTAGAGTCGTTAATTAAGCGGTTACAGTTAATAGCTATACCTTTTTTTATGATGTCAAAATTTCCTTCATAGACATGGGGGCATGTGGTTTTGCATGCTACCGCTCTAATTCATCTTAGGCTGACTGCTGACCATAAATTTTTTATATTATAGTTGGTCTTCGGAAGAGAACTAAATATTTCTCATTTAAAGGTATTTGGTTGTGCGGTGTATATCCTGATACCTCCTCCTCAACGAACTAAAATGGGGTCACAAAGGAGACTGAAAATTTACATTGGTCTTGAGTCTGCTCAATTATTAAGTACCGTGAACCAATGGCCATTGATCAATCTACTGCTAGGTACTTTGGATTGCCATTTTGATGAGGCAATATTCCCCACATTAGAGGGGCAAGATAAGGAGATTAAAAAGAAAGATTTTACATGAAATGCAACATCTATGTCTTTTATGGATCCGCAGACAAATGACAATGAACTTGAAGTTTAACGGATCATACATTTACAAAGTGTTGCAAATAGGCTATCGGATGCGTTTATAGAGACCAAAAGGGTTACAAAATCACATATCCCAACTAAAAATGTTCTAGCTCGTTTAGAAATTTCTGAAGTGATTCTTACTCAATCAAAGGCATCCGAGTCACAAATACACCGAAAGAGTGGTAGACCACTTGGCTCTATAGATGCAAATTCTTGAAAGAGAAATGAGCATATCGTCTCAATTAATTATGATACTAATGTGACTAATAGTAATGTCTCTGAGTATAAAATTCCTAAAGCGATTTTATCTGAAGACTCTAAACATAATGAGCAAGATCTCGAAGACAATTACGAAATGTCTATTAGCTCACAACAATTTAGGTTGGTAATGAAAAGAAATTGAAATAAATGATATTTTGCTTATTCTATAGCCGTTGAAATCATGGATGAAAATGAATTTGACCCTCAAACTATGGAGGAATGTCAACACCAAAATGATTTAAAAAGTTGAAAAAAATAGCAATACAAGATGAGCTTAACTCGCTAAATAAGGAGAAGTATTTGGATCTATAACTTCAATACAAAAAGGTGTCAAGCCAATTAGCTATAAGTGGGTGTTTGTACGAAAGAGAAATGAACGAAATAAAGTTTTAAAGTACAAAGCTAGACTTGTGGCCTAAAGCTTTACTCAAAAGCCAATAATTGATTATACTGAAACGTATTCACCTGTAATGCAACCACACTTAGATTTTTAATAAGTTTATAAGTGCAAATGCAACTCATCGATGTGGTAACTACATATCTGTATGGGTTATTAGGTACAGATATCTACACGAGAATCTCAAAAAGATTGAAAATGCCTAAAGTATTGAAGTCAAAGCCCCGTCACATGTACTCATCAAATTAAAAATGTCCTTGTATGGACTTAAACAATCAGGATGTTTGTGGTACAATCGCCTTAGCGAGTACTTAATAAAGAAAGTGTCTTGTCATAGTCAAATAAGTCCCTGTTTATTCATAAAGAGGACAAATTCGGGATTTGTAATCATAGCTATGTATGGTTATGAATTGAATATCAGTGGATCTCCTGAAGAGATTCAACAAGCAGCTGATTACTTAAAAAAAGTGAGTTTGAGATGAGAAGGTTTAGGTACTACAAAGTAGGCCTGGGCCTGGATAGGGCCCAAAAAAGACCCAAATGATTAATTACTACCTAAACTCTACCCAATCCAACTCATAACCCATAGGCCTTGAGACCCACCAAACCCGATAATTTAGGTCGGGTCTAACCCAGACCCATCTCTCTCTCTCTCTCTCTCTCTCTCTCTCTCTCTCTCTCTCTCTTCCCTAACCCTTTTTTAAGGAATTATTTGAAGAACAACATCAACTACAGCAAAAGTACAATACTAATCAAGAATGGACAAATCTCATAGCAATGTGATTTATAGAGAAATTTCTCAAACTTTCATAAACTCTATCATCCTAAAAAATAAAAGATTAAGACTAAGTTAATAATTCAACAGTCTTTTCAAGAAACCAAATTCATTTGCAATTTTTTGATCCCCAAACTCAAGAAATCAAAACCAAAGATGAAAATCTTCCCCAAAAATGAATACAGAAAATCTCTAAATTCAACCAAGCAAAAATTACCCCAGCCGATTTAATAAAATCAAGAAATTATAGCTTTGTGAAAGATAAAAATACACACACACAGAAAATAAAAGCAAACAACACTTCCAAATGCCAATTTCAAGGTCATGCTTCTTGGAGATTTCTCCCGGAGAAGGGGGATTCTTGATTTCCTCAGTTTTCTCCTTCACAACTCTAACCCTCAGCCTATTATAACCAAAGATGGCCTCAAATTGAGTTGTATTATGTTGATTTTGCAGAGAAGTGGAAGAACAGAGGTTCCTTGCTGAGGTACTGACAAGGGATTTGTAGATCTGTGGCCATTGCTTAATTAGATAGGGTTTAGCATGGTCGACGGCGATGGGTATTTGAGATGGGCGTAGTGACGGTGTAGATGGCGGTGGGTTTGGAGAGTGGAGTGAGGACGGAGAGTTGAGAAAGGAGAGTGGTTTGTCAACAAAGAGTTGTGAGATGAGAGTGTTTTGTGTGACTGCGTTTGGAGAGATTAGGGAAGAATTGGAATTTGGGTCTGAGCGGGTAAGTACAGGTACAATCCCCGATCAAGACCCAATTATTTTAATTTAATGGGTTTGGACCTAGGTCTGGGTTTAGATCTGGACTTGTTTTAATGGGTTTGGGTCTGAATAGTTTTGGCCCATTGACAAGCCTACTACAAAGTATTGTCTCGGCCTGTAGTTCTGACACACTAATGGTGAAATTTTAATTCATCAACTAAACTATATAGAAAAGGTCCTTAAGCGTTTTCATATGAACAACACTCACTCATTGAGTACACCTATAGTAGTTAGCTCGCTTGATGTTAATAAGAATCCGTTCCATCTTCCAGCATATAATGATGAGATTTTGGGTCAAGAAGTATCATATCCTAGCAAGATATAGCTCAAGACCAACAAAGAGACACTAGAATAGTGTCAAATACATTCTACATTATTTACATGGAACAAGCGACATGGGATTATATCTTCAACGGCATGATGATGCCAAAGCAACCGATTTCGTTGGCTATTCAGATGCGGGGTACTTGTCTGATCTACATAAAACTATATCTCAATCTGGATATTTATTTACGTATGGTGGAATTGCTATTTCATGGCATTCAACCAAACATACTTTGATAGCCACATCATCAAATCATGCAGAGTTAATTGCATTATACGAGGCTGGCAGTGAATGCGTATGGCTTAGATTACTAATAGATTATGTTCGTGAATCATCTGTGTTGAGAAAAGCCCGATAGTAATAAATGAAGATAATGCGGTGTGCATCGCCCAAATCAAGAATGGTTATATTAAAGACGACAGAACCAAACACATATCACCAAAAGGGGAAATAGCATTTTTGGTCCCATAAGTTAGACCCTTTTCACTTTTGGTCCCATTCGTTACGAAATTAGCACTTTTGGTCCCGTAACTTAGAAAAATTAGCAATTTTGGTCCACCGTCACTTTTCTGCTAACTTTTTAACGGACAGCCACGTGCCGAGCACGTGGCCGTTAATTTTTTTTTTCTGGAGGGAAAAATGGCGCCATTTATTGCTTAGTATCATTTTGGGGGAATATAACCACAATTGAGGGCCAAAAACACAAATTGAAGAAAATTAGGGCAAAGAATTGTGATTTCTCTCCTCTTTCACAAAAAATACTCCCCACCTTCCCAATTGTTGAAATCAAAAGTGAAATAGAAATGTGATTTCTCTCCTCTGTCACAAAACTAGTGTGGTTTGATTTAATGGGAAAAAATTTGAGAAAAATTTGTTGATATTAACAAAAAAAATTTGAGAAAAATTTATATTAGAAGAGATTAATATAAATTTTTCTCAAATTTTTTTGTTAATATCAACAAATTTTTCTCAAATTTTTTTCCCATTAAATCAAACCACACTAGTTTTGTGACAGAGGAGAGAAATCACATTTCTATTTCACTTTGATTTCAACAATTGGGAAGGTGGGGAGTATTTTTTGTGAAAGAGGAGAGAAATCACAATTCTTTGCCCTAATTTTCTTCAATTTGTGTTTTTGGCCCTCAATTGTGGTTATATTCCCCCCAAAATGATACTAAGCAATAAATGGCGCCATTTTTCCCTCCAGAAAAAAAAATTAACGGCCACGTGCTCGGCACGTGGCTGTCTCCGTTAAAAAGTTAGCAGAAAAGTGACGGTGGACCAAAATTGCTAATTTTTCTAAGTTACGGGACCAAAAGTGCTAATTTCGTAACGAATGGGACCAAAAGTGAAAAGGGTCTAACTTATGGGACCAAAAATGCTATTTCCCCTCACCAAAATTTTTCTCCACTCACGAGATTCAAGTGAAAGGCAAATTTAATGTTACACATATTCCATCAAGTGAAAACTTAGCAGATTTATTTACGAAGGCATTACCAACGAAGGTGTTCAAGCAACTCTACATAATATTGGCATGCAATACTTGAAAGATATATGCTTAAATTGAGGAGGAGATTATACAACTGTACTCTTTTCCTTAGCCTTGATTTTTATCCCATTAGATTTTTTCAGGCAAGGTTTTTAACGAGGTAGGATGTATATGATAAGAGGTATGCGTTCAAGGGGGAGTATTGTAAGTACAAGCATGTATGAATGCATACACCTCTTGTCATTTCCTCATAACACTTATACCCTTTTGTATCCCCATGATGTTTTGTAATTATATATTTATTAGTATAGTTTGTAACCACAATTTTGATGGTCTATAAATACCACTATGTAATTTATTTGTAAACAAGCTTTTGAAAGAATAAGAAAAGAGAATTGAGAGAATGCATATGTTATTCTTATATACTATTAGGAGTGATAGGCTAATACAATTTAGAATTTTCTCTAAGTTATAACATTATATTATTTATTTTGTACAGAGTTAAAAATTAATTAAAATATATATAACATAATATATATGTACAAGAAAAAAATGAATGAGAAAAAAAAAATACCAAAAGGTAGTTATGAAAAATCCATAGTGAGCGGGGAGGTTAAAAATAATTATTCAATTTAAAAAAAAATTAACATACCAATAAAATGCTCTTCAATTATATAAAGATATAGATTAATTGCAACTTGTAACCGATTAACAAAGCTGCACACAAATTATTCAATTCTTATCTTTAATTATTAAATAAATTCAGACTGTATTTTATTGATATACATATATAATATTTACACATATATAATATTTAAAATAAATAGTATGAATAGTATCGATAATCTAATTTTCTATACAAATTTATGTGTTAATATATAATGGGATAATTACACTCTCCTCTCCTCAGGTTTGCTGTAATTACAAGTAGACCCCCTATGATTTGAGAAATTAAATCTAGCAGTCCTAAGGTTTGCTTCCATTTAATAAATATGCCCATCCATTAGAAAAAAATTCATCAAATTTGTTGATATTAACAAAAAAAAAAAAAAATAGAAAAAAATCTATATTAACCCTTGATTGACATATTACTAACTTATTGCAGGTCAAATAAATCTTTTTTACGATCAAATTACCTTAGTATGTTTTCATGCGTTAATACATATGAAGAGGTATATCTTCACTGTTATAAGGGTAGTTTAGTTTGAAAAAATTATTTGACCTGCAATAAATCATTAATCAATCAATCGAGGGTAAATATCAATTTTTATTTAGTTGTCTTGTTAATATCAACAAATTTAGTAAATTTTGACTAATCGAGGGACTTATTTGTTAGGTGGAAGTAAACCTCAAAAGTGCTAGATGTAATTTTTCAAATAACAGAGGACTTACGTATAATTATATCAAACGTCAGGGGAGCAAAGTTATCCTTATATAATTCATAATCTTAGGCCGTTTACTTTGATGTATTAGCCTGAATTAGAAAATTAGAACAGGTTAATAAGATGTTTACTTTATAAAATGGGGGTCCTGTACAAAATAAAAACCTTATACTAATTACTGTTTAACCTATATAACTTGTCACACCTCAAGGGGTGTGATAATTTTAATACAAGTGATGCTTTTTTTGCTTGTACCTAAAATAACCCTCATCAGTTATGTGTAAAATTCGGAGTTGCAACATTTTGTACAAACCAGAAAATCACCATCTTCTTCTTTCTTCCACCGACGGCAAGTTTCTCTGTCTTTTGTTTTTCTTTTTTTTTATTTGTAAAATCATTACCCATATTTATAGAAATGAAAGATCTAATCTTTGGTGTTCTTTAGACACCCATTTTTTCATATATTTCAACACCATCATAAAATACATAATGTGTGTTTGTTTTTTTTTTTTTTTTTTGCTCAGATCTGGGTTCCAAAGCTGAAACATCAATTTCAACAAGTTCGAGGTAAATTATTCTTATTTTTTCATTATTTATTTATGAAGAATTTATGGTGAAATTTTTTTGGGTGAAAGCCGTATTACTGTTTTGGTTTGTGAATTTATGTTGCATGTTTAGTGACAGATCGAACAGAAAAATATTAGTTGAAACTCTTACTTTTGTTTAGTTAACTTTCTGTTTTTTTCATTATAATTTATAGTTTTGGGTATTTGTTTCGTGCAGCAATGATGAGTTTCATTTTCATTTTTTGTGAATGTGTTTTATCATTTTATTTTATTAATATTTACACAATTAATTTGTGATGTTGTTGGTTTAATTTTCAATTTTTGTATAATGAGTTTTATGTTTTTATTTTGAAGGAAATCAGCAGCGATTGCTCAAAGTTTCAAACCAATCACTACTTCATGAGTTCGACATTATAATCGAACCTGTAACATAAATTTGTTATAAGTCCAGTTGAAGGTTAATGAAAATTTTAAGTCAAATTATAATCTACCCCAAAATACGTATCAATTACTAGAAGCATTCAAATAAAAATATTCAAAGAAAATGTATCAATTACTAGAACCATTCAAATCGGAAAAATGTATCAAATTGGAATATGTATTAATTCCGTCAAAATTGGAAAATTCAAAGAAATTTACAAATTTACAAATTCAAATCAATTTTAAAATACCCAACAACTTCGACCTAGTTTTAACAATAAAAAAAAAATCGGTGAAAAAACAAGGAATTTTAGAAAAATATTTGCTAAAAAAATATTTGCTATAAGACATAGAAAATTGCTAAAAAATAAGAAAAATATTGCAATTTGAACATATGAAATGATGAAATTGCTGGAAACAAAATTTTAATACCTCGGCAGTGTTGCAAATCTCATAAAGCAGGCTTTTCACAAAAAGTTTATGCAGAGGCAATTTTGGTTATGCAGATTCCTTAATTTGAGGGAAAACTTTTTCATGGTGATATAAATTTTGGGTACAAGAACAAAAAATTAATTTTTCAGAAAGTGGTGAATGTTTATTGACTTCGGGGATCTCAACAAAGCATATCCTAAGGAACTTTAACGTTTACCTCGAATTAATTAGCTAGTCGATTCCACGTCTGGTTGTGAATTGCTAAGCATGATGGAAGTTTGCCAAGGATACCATCAAATTATGCTAGCCCCCGAAGATAGTAAAAAGGTTAGCTTCATCACTTCTACTGACACGTTCTGTTACGTAATCATGCCATTTGAATTAAAAAACACAGGAGCCACCTACCAACACCTGGTAGACAATATATTTTGTTCACAATTGGGAAAGAACGTTGAAGTCTATGTGGACAACATGCTACTAAAGAGTAAAAAAGCCAAAGACCACATCATAGACTTGGAGGAAATGTTTTTCGTCCTGAGAAATTATTATCTCAAGTTCAGTCTAGGAGTATAAGGAGAGCATTTCCTGGGATTCATGGTAACTCAAAGAGGAGTTGAGGCCAATCCCCTCAAGATTAAAGTCATTTTGGATATGAAGGCACCAACTAATATTAACAAAGTATAGCGGTTGACAGGGAGGATAGCCGCGCTTAGTTGCTTTATTGCCAAAAAAGGGGAGAAGAGTTACCTTTCTTCAAAGTGTTAAGGAAGGCAAAGAATTTTTAATGGGACACCACGTGCCAACAAGCCTTTGAGGAACTCAAAAGGTATCTGCCGGTGCTCCCCCTATTGGTAAAACCATCCCCAAGGGACACCCTCTATCTATATCTCTCTGTTACTCCTAAGGCCGTGAGTTCCGTTCTCATTCATGAGGATGGGGGAAAGTAAATGCCTATTTATTATGTCAGTAAGGTAGTCAATGGAGTAGAAGGACGCTATACTCCTACCGAGAAAATGGCTCTAGCATTAGTAATCACAGCCAGAAGATTGTGCCCCTATTTCCTTTCTACATCCTATGGGGGTGAAGGCGAACTTACAATTGATGCAAACTTTGGGCAAAAAATATCCTTTTAGATGATTGGTGAAATGGGCAGTAGAATTAAGTGAATATGACATCTCATACCTAGCATGAACAACTATCAAAGCTCAGGCTTTGGTTGACTCTGTCTTCAAGATAACAGGAGAACCTCTGAAGGACACCTCCAAGGTTGAAAAATGGTTACTTTATGTAGATAGATCATCCACGACCTAAGGCAGTGGTGCAGGTATAGTCATCACTTCACCTTTGAGGATGATCTAGAATTTGTTGTCAAGTTCGAGCCTCCAACAACGAAGCTGAATATGAAGCACTTGTGGTAGGCATGAAGATGATTCACGAAGTAGGAACTAGACATCTCGTGGCTTACTCGGACTCCCAACTAATAGTCAAACAAGTAGAAGGCACGTACAAAACCAAAGAATAAAGCATGATGCAATATTTGCAGCAGATAGCAGAATTAAAAATAGGATTTGAAAGTTTTCAGCTTGTTTAAATCCTGATAGAAGAAAATGTTAAGGTTGATTGCCTCTCCAAACTTGTAAGTGCTTTAGAGGATTGCAGAGCCAGGCATATCACCATACAACACCTGCCCGGCCAAGGATCTTTTGAGCATCCAAGTGATATCTCCAATAAAAGATTGGAGGATACTCGTGATTCGATGGCTGGAAGAAGGACACCGCCCTCTCAATAGGTGGGATGCACCTAGACTCAGGGTTTGGGCTACTCTCTTCTTACTACAAGGGGGAATCCTATTTAAGAAATATTTAACATGCCCCTTGCTTCAATGCTTATCCCAGCAAAAAGGAATGCATGCTCTTAAAGAAGTACATAGCAGTTCTTCCAGAGCACATACTAGGATGTGGGCGCTGGCTAACAGAGTTGTGCGAGCTAGATATTATAAGCCCACCATGAAGCAAGACGCATGACAAATGGTGAGAAAATGTGAAAAATGTCACAGATATTCCTCTGTTATATATCAACGAACAAACCTTTGTCTACCATGTTATCACCCTATCATTTCTCACAGTGGAGCATGGACATTGTGGGATCTTTTTCCCCTGGCTCCTGACCAAAGGAAATTCCTTTTAGCAGCTATCAACTACTTTACAAAGTGGGTGGGGCAGAGCTACTCGCTCGCATTACAGAAGGGGTGGTAATGAAGTTTATATGGAAAAATATCATTTATCGCTTTGGGCTTCCCCAAAAAATACTCTCAGACAATGGCCAACAATTTCAAGGTTGGAAAAGGAAAAAATGCAAAGTACCTCCTTGTGATATTCGCTATGTGCATATTGATAGCAAAACACCCCCCTTGTATTTTTCAAATAAAAGTAAAATACTCCCTTAAAGAGGAAGGTGTAATACACACTCTCTCTTTGCGATTTTGGATGATATTTATGAATAGAATACTATTTTATATATTAATTGATATATGCGCCAAGATTGGCTCATGACTAGAGACTAACCCACCAACCTTTATTGGACCCAGTAGAAGAAAGTTGGCCTAAGGCCCACTCCTATTACAAGAAAGTCTGACCAGTTGAAGGGCCCAACCCAAGACTAAGGTAACCTTGCTGGGCCTAATGACCAAGGGAAAAACACGGCTCAATTTAAGTTCGTCAAGGCCAGCTCAATATTGTACGCAAATCAACCTAAATGATAATTTCAGCCCGTGTGACATCCAGTTAAATTCCACTTGTATGGATGCGGGTCACTAGAAAGCAAAGAAGTATCAACATGAGAGTCCCAGGCCGACTAGACTTATACCTGACCAAGGACTCTCACCCTATCCAACATCCCAAGAAATTCGAAAGTCAAATACACCCCTGATTAGGGCTAATTATGTGATGTATTTACTATCGATACCCTTATATTCTTGTAATATGATGCTTGTTCTTGAATGTATTTGTGACATTTTTGGAACTTTTATGAAAGGAACGAGAGTGGAAAGAGAAGAGCTAAAATATGAAAAAGGAATGTTTCAGCAGCAGCAATACCGAAATAACCCGTGACCCACGGGTTATCAGAAATCCGCAAGACAGAGACTTGCTTCAATTTTACCAGAGCCCACGGGCTATCAGATATGCAGTAGGCAGACATTGAAGATCCATAAGTTAAAATGTTGATGTGAAATATGATTTTGAGCTACTTGATTTCCTTGTAAAAGATTTTGTGAAGCTTGGTAGGAAATGAATTAAAATAGAAAAGAAAAGAAAGGTTAATAGAAGGCATATTCCTTGCCCCTCTTACCATAATTAAAATACTATTATTAAAAGAGGAGAAGGGGCAAGAGAAAGAACATTTTGGCTGGAGATTCTCAACAATACGTGAAGAGGAGACAAGAAGACGATTAGAAGAAGAGGATCTAGCGCCGGAGTGATAGACCGATCACGCCCAACCTTCAAAACCATGAGTTTTTCTGTATTTTCTTCTTTAGTGATTACTTTAGACAGGATGGACTAATTTACCTTTATGCTAAGGCTTTTGTGAGGCCTGATTAAGACAATATTCTAAGTATTTTTATCGGATTAATTTACAACGTTGTTTTCATATATCTGGAATTTATCGTGCTTGTTCTTATAATTTGAGAACTTGATCATCTCTTGAATTTACTTAATTATGTTGATGAACTGAAAGGAGATCTAGCATAGTGGATAGGGTAAATTGTGATGTGGATTGAATGACATGTTGACACACATGTACATGATTCATCTAGTTGCACAGGTTATTTCATATATCTTAATGCATTATTGTCACGAGTTTTAGATTGGAGAGATCCATTATTTCCTTAACAGTAATAGGTTTTGTATAGCTCGAGAGAGTGTATCGAATTAACTGGGAAAGAACCTCGGTGCATGAAAATATTTGCTTGTTGGATTAATCTATTAAATTTCATGTTCATTGGATCAATTAGGTGGATCAATTGCCTTAGCATCTTTCTCATTATGAAATCTTCTCAAATACTTTTGTCTACTTCTTTCTTATTAGTAGTTAGTTTCATAGTCATAATTCACCACTTAACTCTTGAATCATCCAAATATTATTTATCATAATTTTTACTTATTTCACTTAAATCCTCGTAGGATCGATATTTATTATACTACTTGATAGCTAGTGCACTTGCTAGTAAACCATACATATTTTTGGCAATCAACCCCCTTCCTACCGAGGACTCTATATGCCCTCATCTAAGATTGGGGGGCGCTCGTTTTCTCTTTATTCTCTACGATATTCGAATTATAATTACATTATCAATTACGAGTATTATCCACTAGCTACACATTTACATATTCAGTCTCTTTTTTTCGTATAAATCACTCACTTGGGCGTCGGAGTGCTAGCATATTTTTTACAGGTCCCATCTTCAGGGTTTTGTGTTCCTTCGTGGCCCAAGTAACGATAGTTCATTTGGAGCTGTGCATTCCGAAGCATCATAATATATAAAAATTATTAATTTTATAATATTATATATAAAAATGTTATTAGTATATATATATACTGAAAATATTTATTATATATACAAATATAATTATATACGATAAAAAAATTTATTAAATAAAATTCAAACCCAAAACCCCCCCAACCCCGTCACCACTCCCGTCGCCGTCGCTACGGTCACCACCTCCTTCCCCTTCAACACCCCCCAGCCCATCCCCGGTCATCGCCGGCCCACCCTTGTCTATCACCTCCCCCCAGCCTTTTTCCCTTCGCCTCGAGCCCCTATATCTTTCCCGTCGCCCCAACCCCCTCACTTACCACGTCCCCAGCCTTTCCCTCGTCGCTGCCCCCGGCCCTTGCTCGTCACCTCCCCCCAGCCCTTTCCCCAACCTTTCAATCGTTGTCGCCCCTCTTTTCCCCCTTTCATCGCCGCCCCCTTTCCCCAGTCCCCAACACCACAGCCCCTTCCCCCCTCACCCCAATCGTCTCCACCCCAATTCCGCCCTTCCAGCAGCTGCGCTCCCCCTCCAGCGCCGGTTGCCGTTGTCACCGACCCCCTCTATCCAACCCTTCTCTCTCTCTCTCTATATATATATTATATATATATAATTATATAATATATATAATATAGATTTTGATTTAAATTTTATATAAAATATATGTTATTTGATTGTAGAATTAAATATGTACCATTGATAAGAATTAAGTAAATCTAGACCATTGATCTGTCAATAAATTTTCAACCTTAGATTCACATTAAATCCAACGGTTGTAAATAATGAAAATGTCATTTTATAAAAAAATATTTCAAAAAATATAGAAAAGCGCGTGTATCACACGCAACTGCATGAGGGGTTTTTTGCTTCATTTTTTAGAACACAAAGGGGTAAATTGCTATTTTTTTCATAGGGATAGATTGATCATGTTCAATATCACAGGGTGGTAAATTGAATTTAACCTGATTGGAAAATACAAGAATGGTGCAAAAGTTTGCACATCAAAATAAATGTTCACATCATTGGCACACCCTCAGTCCAATGGGTAGGTCGAGGACACCAACCATATTCTGGTACAAGGATTAAAAGGAGATTAGAGCGAGTTGGTGGAAACTAGATGGAGGAACTAACTAGCGTTTTATTACAGAACAACCCCTCGAGGATCGACCGGGGAAAGTCCCTTCATTTTGGTTTATAGAAGTGAGGCCATCATCCCTACTAAGTTGGGGATACATTATCACAAAATCCTACATTTTTCTAAAAAATGTAATACTAGGCTCTTGAAACAAAACTTGAATCTCATTAAAGAATTGAGAGAGAAAGCTTTAATTTGAATACAAAGATACAAAAACATCATAATTAATGCCCACAATAGACGGGTGAGAACCCGAATTTTCAAGTCGGATTTCTGATACCACGAAGAGTAGACACCTTGAAGCCAGTGGAAAAATTGGACCCTACCTGAGAAGGACCTTACAAGATCACAGGAGTAATAGGTCGAGGAGCTTATGAATTAGAAGACCATAAAGGACGTCCCCTCCCACGTCCTTGGAACATACACAATTCTTAAAATATTCTATGTGTGATGAAGGACATCCTCCTCACTACATAAATCCTCCTGAAGGACATCCTCCTCACTACATAAGTCCTCATAAAGGACATCCTTCTCACTACATAGTCCTCCTAAAGGACATATTTCTCAAAGAATAAGTCATCTCGAAGGACGTCCCTCGTCACCAGACAGGTTCCGTTTGGAGGCATCCTTCCTAGTCAGGGGGCATCGCTCACAAAGATATGATATTTTCTTACCTTTACATAAACTAACATAAGAATAAGCCCTACTAAAAGTCATGAAGTCATCTGTCATTAAGGAACCCTAGGTCTCTATTCAAACCCTCATATGCCATTTATTCATTTTTGCATACATACATTTCGTGGTATAAGATGACAATTAAACCTGTTCCTTAGAACATAGGATGCAAGAGGATTACTAAGGAGGATTCCCCACAGAGGGTATCCCTCACAACATGTAGGAAGGCTCCTCCAAGCAAGACAAACATTCCATCAGTCAGCAGTAAGAAAGCAAATGAACAATATGGCTCAAGTTCTACGAGAAATATCAATAAGGCAAGAAAGAGAGTCATTGCATTATGGCCCCTGGCCTAAAACATGGCTAGGGGGAGCAGAACCAATATTCGCAAAAAAAGAGAACAAGAAATTTTATCTCATCCTTATTCACAATGGGGGAAAAAGCAGATCAAAAAAATAAATTGTTGCAAGAGGGGGGGGATACATTTTCATTTTTCTTCCCCATAGGCAAGGTCTCTTTTCTCCTTCTTAGATTTGTCCTTGGGGTGGGGCTTCTGCAGGCATCAGCAAGTCCTCCATCAACAGCTAAGAGGGCATCCTCCTCCTTCGATTCTGAGACTCTTTCACTCAAGGCGTCCCCCGTTATAGGATTCATTGCTGCTTTAAAGGGAGGGGGGACTTCTCACCTCAGCCTCATATGATCTAAGTTTTCCTCTGCAAAACCCCCTTTGAGTCAATTTAAAATAAAGCAGGATTGATTATATCAAGCTAAAATAAAGAAAGAGATAACCTGATTCAAGGGGGAGAATTCTGGTCTCAAGAGCTAAAGGAGTGGCGAGGGGTCTAAAATGTTATCCATTGCAGCTTCAAGATTAAGGAATGAAGGCTCCCTCTCAGTTAGAGGTACCCTTGAGCCTTGAATTTCTCTTTGTAGGCCATAAAACCATACTCTAAGAAGGACACCGTTATCTTTGCCACATTTTGCTAAAAATCCACTGATTTCTTGAAATCTAAGAGGCGACTGTCCTAGTAGGCCTCCAAATATTGTTTGCCCAGCTTGGTATTGGGAAATTCAAGCCTAGCCTCCTCAACTGCTTTCTTGATTTCCCCCGCGTGACTACAACCTCCTTCTGCAGCTTCTTTAAATATTTTTTCGCTTATTGGTAGCGAGTCACTGTCTCTTTCTTCGTCTCCTTCAACTTTGCATTTTTCATACCCAGGCGCTCCACCTTATCCTCCAACTTCCTCCTCTGGGCATCCCCCTAAGGAGTGGGAGGAGTCTCTCCTGAAGATGGTGGAAAGCTCCTCACACAGAGAAACCATCTGAAATACCAAAAAAAAAAAAAAAAATACATCAAGAGCACATAAAGAAAAGAAAACAAAATAGAAAAAAGATGTACCTTCATCACTTGTGTGGACCAAGGCTCGAAAGTCATATGGTCTCTCATTTAACTCCTCTAGTAATTTGATTAACCAATTATAATATTTTTAAGCCAAATGTGATATTTTATTAGCCAAACTTATAAATTTTTTGATTAAATATTATATCAGACAATATAAATTATATTTAGTAAATGGACTAACCAAATAATATGATTATATAAATTGATAATAATTAAAATTAAAAACTTTCGAAACTGTTCAATCACATCGCACGTGAGTGTAAATGTTTGTATGTGATTGTGAATTTGTTTGTGTACTCTTAATGCGTGTGTGCCACTTTTATATATATATATATATATATATATATATATATTAAGGGGTGAGGCAGTGGGATGGCTTCCATGCATTTTCACCCTCTTAATATATATATTTTTATTTAATTTAAATTTTTTCAAAGTATTCAAATGTCCTACTTGATTTCTTAATTAATATAATTTACTCTCAAATATTATAATGAAATTTAATTTACTCCGTTCAAATTTTAATATATTTCAATTCAATCTATAATTTATTATAATAGAATTTAATTTTTTTAATAACTACTAATTAGTTTTTCAATTGTATGTAAAATTTTTATGAACTTCATAAAATTACTATTTTATTTTTTTCGCTGAGTAAAGTGCTCGTTTCCCTAACACATTGCGGGTAAATTGAATTTCTCCCTTTTCATTTGAGGTATGTGACTATTAAAAATAGTCAAGCACAATCTATAGCCATGTTTACCTCATGGATTGGGCCACAGACTTTCTGGCTTCCGCAATTCTAAGCTTAGTGCTTAATATTGGACAATGCAATGGTTTTATGAAGAGATCATTTTATTTTACTATTTCTTCTTATCAATTCAAATTCATTATATGATAGTAACAATTTCGATACTCATCCAATTTCATTTCATTATTTTATAAAGACCTATTTAAAATTTTCATTATTTTTAAGTGGGTCTTAAAAAATAATTAAAATAATAATATAGTAACAAAATTTTAAATAAGACCCATTCAAAATTAATTTTACAATTTTATAAAAGTTCATTTAAAAATTTCACTACTGATGCCTGCAATTTTAGCACGGGTCCAATGAGCTTGAACTTAGGATCTAGATTTGAACTAAAGAAAAGGAACTTGAGAAGCGAAACCTGCAAAACAACAGATTAGCACTCCGACGCTCAAATCAATATCAGTTTGAAGAGAAAATAATCATATAAAAATGAATCAAAATGAAAAATCATGATAGGATACTTGAATCCATAGGATAAATCGTGATCAGAGTGTAGAGAGAATGTAAGATAGCAGTTATAAGAGTAAAAATCCTAGAGTGGAAGGTGTCCTACGCTTGGGACCAAATCTGTATATAAAAAGGGGGGAAGGGCCCCTCTGGTAGGAGTCTGCATGTGATCCTAGTTTTTAGGATGAATGGATAGAGGTAGTTGGGATAAGGTACAATCCGATCTTATCTTCAGTTGACTTCATTTGAAGGATAACTTTTGGAATTGAAGGGGACTCCTTGTCTTCGAGGACTCTTTGACATTTCTTAACTCATGAGGAGTTCTTCTGTTTCAGGGGTCTGGAGTGCTGAGGCAACCTCCCTGACCCGTGTCTCCCATGTAGGTTGATTGCTCCTCCGTGGTAGTTCAAGTGAACATCTTATGTGGAGAGCCAGCCATGGGCCCTAGTTCAATTTTCTTTTTAGCCTGCGTATCTAGGTTAGATCCATGAATAATCTGGGCCTTCTTCCTAATGCTTGTCGTTGGGCTAGTGGGGGAGGTCCTGGACTTCTGCCTTCCACGACCATAGGCCTCGTTGAAAAGTGTACTGCACCTAACTCCATTGGGCCATGCATATCATTCAGTCTGCCACTCTAAGGAGGAGGGATGTACACATAACCGCCCTTGCAGAACTGGGGGTTTCGTCTTCATCATCTGTAAGTGTTATTATTTCTTTTCACTTTTTTCTTCTTTTCCTTCTCTTTTATGTCTTCTCCTTTGGAATCCTCAGATGAATCCGTTCGCTTTGTGAGAGAGGTCCTCCCAGACCATGACCCCTCAGAGGTCACTTCAAGGAGGACGGGCTCTGATCCGTCTATTCTCTATGGTGGTCACAGGCGAAGTTTGAGACAGGCGACGGCAGCGACCCATCTTCTGTTGGATGAGGAAGATGTGATGAGAGAGGGATATGAGGGAGGTGAGAAAGGAGGGATAAATGAAGAGAGTGATGGGGTGAAGAGAGTGATGTAGGAGGGATCCTCTCCTGTTGAGCATGGGAAGGAGGCTCCCCATTCGTCCATGGATTGGGGGTCTTCGAACTTGAGGACTCCTGATATAGACAGGTTGATTTTGGAGTTTCACATTCCCCCTACCTTTGTTATTTATACCCCTGGCCCTTCAGGCCGACCCCATACTCCCCCTGCGAATTGTTTAAGTTTCTTTGGTGCTCAACTGAAGTCAGGGTTGCGCTTCCTCATCCCACTTTTTATTCTAATATTGCGCGTCTTTTCCAATTTCCTTTGAACCAGTTAGTTCCCAACTCCTTTAGGATTTTAGCTGGTTTTTTTATAAAGTGTCTTTTCTTTTGCTTCACTGGTTTGATATTGGGATCTATGTTGAGGTGATGAGGGATAATGCTCAGGTCGAAACCCTTCCAAATCCTGGGGGGTCCAGGCAAAGATATCTATGTTGCGTCATAAGCATTGGATTACTTCTTCTCGAACCACATCATCCATTAAGGAACCAATTCGGGTGATTTTCTCTTTATTTCTAGGTATGAGCTCAATATTCAATAATTTTTTAGTTGGTTGAACTTTGGTGGGTGCCCTCTCTCCTTCCTTAACCTCCTCTCCTTCCTTAACTCTCTATCAGTTCTATGTCCTTTCCACATTTGGTTGGGGTGCCTCCTTAGATGCCTCATTTGTGTTCTTCTTCTATCTTTTGCGCACAGTCTCTATATAACATTTGCGTGATTGGAGGGGATCCCCCTACACCTCTCTTACACCACTGGGTGCTAGGAACTTAATCTTCATATAGTAAGTGGAGACTACAACTTGAAAAGCATTGAAGGGTATGTCTCCCTAGGATAACATTATAGGCAGAGAGTATGTCTACCACCAAGAACTTCAGTAGATAGGTTTTTCGATTCCAAGGTCAAGGGGAGTGAGACCATGCCTCGAGGGTGTATTACCTATCCCGCAAAGTCGTATAGAGAGGTATTCATCTTTTCTAGGGGGATGTCCCCCAACTACATCTGGTCATAGGTTTGCCAATATAATATGTCTGTTAAGCTCCCTAAATTTATGAAAATTCGCCCTACTTCATAGTTGGCTAATAATGTTGTGATGACCAGAGCGTCATTGTGAGTGGTTTAGGTCTTAGTCATTCTGCTCGTCCGAACTGGTTGAGAGGGGTATCCTCCATCGCCTCCACATCCAACATCTCCCTCTATGATTATGTCATACTTCTCTCTTACTTGTGCCTTTCTAGCATGGTGAGAATCACCTCCATTGTGTTCTCCCTCTATCATCCATATGACTCCCTTACGGGGGGTTCATTGGCTCCAGTCCTGCCCCCGGATACGGGTCTAGACCCCTAAGGGGGGTTGGGCTGGAAACTTTTGCGTCTTTTGATTTATCAGCCTCTTGCTTTTGATAGGATCTTGTCCCTCAAACTCTCCCAACACAGATACTCCTGCAAATATCTATTCTGGATAAGTCTTTCAATATTATTTTTCAAATGTCGATATTCCTCGGTGGTTTGACCTAGTTACTAAGAAAATGATGGAATTTATCAGATTTAAAATAGTGAGGGCCATCCCTCGATGACTTCGTACGAGCTAGTAGACCTTTCCCTTCCACGGCCATGAGAGCTTGAGTAATGGGCACAGTCAATAGGGTGTACACCGCATTCACTTTCTAAAAAGGTGATTTTTTTTACCGAAAACTAGACCGAGGTTTCTTGGAGGAGCCTCATCTATTGTTTCCTTCCTTTACTCTCCACGGTTCTCTCCTCTGGAGGATTAGGCGACCTTCATGTTCATGTATTTTGTAGCACGGCTTAGGAGGGCATCGAACTTGGAGACGGGCTTCCTAACAAAAGAATTAAAGAAGTCTCTGTCCAAGAGCCCTTGAGAGAAAGCGATAGCTTTCATTTCTTAGGTAGCGGAGGGCACCTAGAATGCAGTAGCATTGAATCTCTGCAGGTACTCCTTCAAAGATTCATTCTCCTTCTGTCGCACCATAAAGAAGCTAAGTTCTGTCTTTCGAAGCTTTTGACTACTGACAAATTGGTGCAAAAAGAGAAATCAAATCTCTTGAAAACTTCTTGTTGCCCCCATGAGCAATTGGAAACAATTTTTTAGCCGCTTTGACGAATGTGGTGATGAAAACAAAGTATTTGATCCAATCCATATATCTATGTAGGAGGTTTGCATTCTTAAAGCGCGAGAGATGCTCTTGAGGGTTAGTTGTTCCACTGTATTCAACAATGGTTGGGGTATGGCAATTTGCTAGGAGTTCATCCGCCATCACCACCTCTGTGAAGGAAACACCCTATTGCTCCTCTATGGGGGGTCCTGATAATTTGGTATTGGACGTCTTGGAGGCCTTTCTGTAGCCACTCCAAATGCGTAAGCCATTGTGGAGGAACCTCCTATTAGGTTGACGGGGGAGACCCCTAGCCTCCCGTCACTAGAAGTATAGTAGCAGGGATACCTCCCTCATCATATTCTTTGGGATGTTCACATCAGACGGGGTGGCTGTGCAAGCAGGGACTAGTGTTGCTACTTGTTCTTGAATGGCCATCGAGATCATCCGTTGGATAGCTCCCAACAGGAGGGCTAGGGAAAGCTCTCCTGAGGAGGTATTAGAGGAAGTGCTCCATCATAGGAGGATCGGCTATGTGATCTGCAGGTCTGGGAGGTGGTACTGGTGCCAATGGTGCTAGGACGGGTACTCCACTAGTGGGGGCTAAGGATGCTCCTACAACAACTTGCAAAGCCTGGGTATTACCAGGTGTCTCCAAAACTTTTTGTTTGCTTGCAACAATGGTAGGAGTTTTCATAGTGACTTACGCTTCAACTCTGTATTTCACACAAACGATGCCAATTGACGCATGCAAAAATAGTAGAGATCCAACGAGCTTAGACTGTCACTTTGTACTTAGGTCGATGCTTGTTAAATCTTAAGAAAAGAGACCTGCAAAACAACATAATAGCACTCTAACGCCCAAGTTACTACTGAATTTAAGAACAGAAATCAAAAATATTAAAGTGAAATAAGAGATCGAGATATAATGATCAAATTAAGGACACTCCGCCGATCTACAAAAATCATAAGAAAGTTGAATTCCTTGAACTGAAGCAGAATGATTTGTCTGTTGCTGAGTATGGGTTGTAATTTGTGAGGTTGTCAAAATATGCTCTAGAAGATGTGAGTATTGATGAATTGAGGAAATACAATTGAGACTCGAGATCCGGGAGAAAATAGCAATTAAACCTTCAAGTTACAGTGCGTTGCTGGAAGTGACATTGTGAGCAGAAGAGACATCCCTTAAGAGGATTTCTATTGAAGCTAAATGAAAGAAATTGACTGGTAATCTGAAACCTACACCTGGACAAAGTGGTGCAGTTTCCTTTAGGGCATCTAGTTCATAGAGAGGTTGGTATAGAGGCTGAAGAATGGGTCTGACTAGCAAGTTTCCCTTGGTGTCTTTGAGTAAAGGTGGGCCTACTTCGGTTGGATTTGGGGGAAGATAGGGTCCAGCCAGACAGTTTAGTGGAAGATCTATTCCCCTTGTGCTAATTGCGGTAGGAAACACGCTGGTGAATGTTGGGGAACCCAGCTAATTGTATACTATGTTTTCCATCAACCAGGATATGTTGTCAGGGATTGCCCTACATGGAGACATAATATCAGGGGCCTTCAGACTTCAGGGCCAAGCATTATAAGGGAAAACTCACAGCGAACTGATAGGAGTAAAGGGCGAGGCAGAGGTGATCAAGGTAATGGGAATATTTCCATGACATCAGCAGAGCAAAGTAGTCAACCTCAACCACAAACAAGAGTGTATGCAATTACGAAAGAGCAAGCTCCTACTGCACTCAAGGTTATTACTGGTTCCTTCTTTATTTGCAATTCTAGTGCACTTACGTTGATTGATCTAGGATCTACTCGTTCATTTATATCACATGATTTTGCATCCTGTGTGCATGCTAGTATAGAACCATTAGGACATGATTTATGTGTATCTATGCCTGCTGGTGGGGTTATACTAGTTAATACAGTAGTGAAATCTTGTCCGGTAGTAGTGGAGGGTGTCACTCTATATGCAAATTTGATTGTGATAAATTTTAGGAGTTTGACGTAATTTTGGAGATTGATTTATTGTTCTGTAGTCATGCTTTGGTGGACTGTCAAATAAAGAGGTAGCTCTAGAAGTCAATAGGCATATGATGACGTTTATAGTGGGAGAAAGAAAAGTGATACCTAACTGTTTAATTTCTGTTGTGACTGCCTTTAATTTAATTAAAGGAATGTGTGGGGCATATTTAGCTAGTGTACGTGATACCACGAAGGTCAGTCCTGGTGTATCAAATGTTCTAGTTGCGAGGGAATTTCTTGATGTTTTTCTTGAGGAATTACCTGGGTTACCACCTCATCGAGAAGTAGACATTGAAATAGAAACTATTCCTAGGGCAATATTTACATACAATTTTTATAAATTTTAAGAGAGAAACAATTGTATGCTAAATTTAGCAAGTGTGAGTTTTGGATGGAGGAAATTGCTTTCATAGGGTATATTGTTTCGAAAAAGGGGTACAACTTGATTCAGAAAATGTTAAGGCTATTTTAGAGTGGGAGCCACCTAAAAATGTATTAGAAGTTTAAAATTTTCTGGGGTTGGCAGATTATTACAAAAGATTCCTAAAGGATTTCTCTGTGGTCACAAAATCTGACGAATCTGTTAAAGAAGAATGCACTATTCCACTGGAACAACATGTGTGATCAGATTTTTGAGGAGTTGAAAAAAGACTTACCTCGGCACCTATTCTTGCTTTGTCATCTAGGAATGGAATCTGGTATATACTGATGCTTCAAGGCAAGGACTTGGTTGTGCTTTAATGCAGCATGAAAAGGTTATGGCTTATGCTTCGAGGTAGTTGAGGACACATAAGATGAACTATCCAACCCATGATCTAAAATTGACAGCTATAGTACATGCATTGAAAATCTATAGGCATTAACTGTATGGAGAGAAATTTCAAATATTTACATATCATAAGAGCGTAAAGTATATCCCAACACAAAAAGATTCAATTTGAGGTAAAGAAGGTGGATTGAACTTTTAAAGAACTATAACTGCACCATTGACTATTATCCTAGAAAGGCAAATATTGTGGTAGATGCTTTGAGTAGAAAGACGGTGGACCAACTTGTAGGTATGATTTGCTATCACATGGAGTATTTAACAGCCTTTAGAGCTTTAGATGTACATTTTAGCATCAGTGGTGATATTTTATTAGCTATAATGCAAGTGAAGCCCTCTCTCAAGGATAAAATCAAGAATGCACAGGATAAGGATCCATATTTGCAGGAAATGAAGGCCAAGGTGCAAGAAGGAAATAAAGATCAGTTTGTAATATAGGATGATGGTATGCGGTTATATGTGAAATGTATATGCATGTCGAACATAGAGGAATTGAGAACGAAGATTATGCATGACGGACATGAGGCACCGTATGCTATGCATCCTAGCAGTACCAAGATGGATAGAGATTTGAGACCCTATTATTGAAGGCCAATAATAAAGAAAGATGTGAAGGAATTTGTGGCTAGATGTTTAACTTGTCAGCAGGTAAAAAGCAGAACACCAAACACCAGCTAGTGAAGGAAGCGGATCGGCTCGGGAAGCGCGGCGGAAGCGTGAATAATTGAAAAAACGGTAAAAAAAAGCAATAATTAACGAAATTAATTCTGATCAAGGGGTGTACCCTTGATTTTTCCTGGGCGTTCGGTGTATCAAATAATACATAGGCCAAGAATAATATGAGAAAAATAGAAGGAGCAAAAAAACGAAGTTTACCTTTTGTTGTTTTCTTATACGGCTACAAGCATTGATCCCTATTCAACCCGATTCTTTTCACGAGGTTTCAATATTGAAACCCTCTAAATCCATCCACTATAATCACCGTGGATCTCCCTTTTTCTTGTGCTAGCAAGATAAAGAAAGGGAAGGGAGAAATCAACAATACATTATTAGTTAACGGCGTCGATTTCTTTTCGTTCCTTCTCTGATTTGATGAACTAAAGAAACGAAGAAGGAGAGGAGTATTTTGGGAGAGAAAAACCAAGAAGAAAGCTGATTATTGGAGTGCAAATTCGTGGGTTGAGGGTTCATTGAGTTAGGAGAGTGTGTTAGTGTTTTGACCTAGTCACAACACCACACTAGGTGAGACCTATCTCATCCAAACTCTCTCCTCTCTTTTCCTTGAAACCCTAGCCGCCTTTTTTTTTTATAAAAATTGACTGAAAAATTCGTGCACTTCATCCTATAAAATAAAACCAACCAACTCTTTCTTTAACTTATACAAAGTCAAAACGGGTCATGGGCTTGGTCTAAAGTGGACTAGGCTCCAATAGATTGAGCCCATGTCCAATGGCCCTAAATTAAATTCAATTTAATTTTTAAGTCCATCACTTTAAGTCCTTTAATCCAATTAAAAGACCCAAGCCCATTCTCTCATTTAATTTATGAATCCAAATCCATAAATAAAATCAAGCCGATTAAATTAATCCAATTAATTTAAAGGCTTAAAGCCCAAAATTAACTAATCCAATTAATTAATCTTTGGGAAAATCCAACCTATGGATTTATTTATAAATGATCCAATCATTTATCCTCTCCTAAAAGATTAATTTAATCCAATTAAATTAATCTCTTCTTCCGAAATTAATTCTAAACTAATTCCATCACATGTCAATGATTAGAGTGTGACTCTTTAGGTTCACCCTCAACTAGACTTGGGCGTGTGTGACCAACACAATTAATTAAATCTAATTTAATTAATTATTTCTAATTATCCCATAATGAGAAATCCCCCATTACCATGGGTGGCCGTCTAGCAACGGTCCATGGCACTAGAGACTAGGTGAATGTTGGCGTGAACATTTAGGCTCCGAATCTATATGTGTACGGTCCTACTGTCAACCGTCTCCTGGCCTTAGTCTAGGGCATGGAATAGGGTGTTGGTTCACATTCTTGATTAGGCAACTATGCATAACACTCGAGATGCGTTTACTCTACTGATTCGATCTAGGAAACCTATCCCTGATCGATCAATCGCTTTGGCCAAAAACTTTTAGAGTCTAAACCATCTCAAGGTGCATGGAGAAACTCTCTGTCATATAATGACAGGGGACAAATCCTCTTTTGGAATCCACCGTCCTCGCTACATACTCCGACTGCACTGGATAAGGCTTATGATGACCATGCCTCACGAAACAGCCACCGCTCGCCATATCCAAAATTCAGTCTTCGTATGCACGTGACTGCCATGATTCCTCAAGTTAGAGGACTAATTCTCGTACTATCGGAACTGAGAATTCCAATCATACCGACCAAGCCTTAAGAGGCTTCCATATGACGATTCCCGCGAGTCACTTCAGTCAATTGACTACCTTGCCAACTAACCCACTAAAACTGCACAGACGACCTACGTCTCCTGCCGACGAAACATGGCTGCAGTACTTGGTGCAAGTCTCCATAGGATCCTCGATGCCTAATCTCGAGGTCCTCGACTTGGAACGTTCCAGACCGACCCTTAGGAGTTGGTTTCATAGCTGCCAAACTTATGCGCAGCCCAACTCCACGGGTTAACCTTTCGATCCGTGGGCATTTCATTGTGATATTGAAACCCCGTTCAATATCAGTAGTAAGCACAACGAAACATATTGCCATCTTGATGAATTCTTACCTTATTCATCAATCTAATATTATTTGATAAAGATTGTCGAATGGAAAACAACCAATCCAATTGGCTTTAGGTCACTCATTCCAACAGCTGGTAAGCTTCATCCTTTATCTGTACCTGAATGAAAGTGGGAAAAGATTATCTGTACCTGAATGAAAGTGGGAAAAGGCTGCAGGCACGAAATCATATTTTAGCACAGCTTTTCATCCTAAAAATCAGAAAGAACAATTTAGATGTTAGAAGATATGATGAGAGCCTACGTAATTGAATTCAGAGAGAACTGGATAATCATTTACCACTGATGGAATTTGGCATATAACAATAGTTTTCATTCCAATATTAGTATTTCCCTGTATGAAACTTTTTAAGGAAGGAAATGTCGAAGTCCAATCCGTTGGGATATTGAAGGATTAAGACAACTTGAAGGGTATGAACTAGTCAAGAAACAATGGATAAAATCCAAACAGTTAAGAAGTGTTTGAAGGCAGCATAGGATCGACAGAAAAGTTGCGTCGATAAACATCGCAGGGAGATGGATTACAAGGTGGGAGAAAAAGTTTTTCTAAAGGTATCGCCATGAAAGGGAATCTTGAGATTTGGTAAGTAGGGAAACTTGAGTCCGATGTATACTGGGCTATATGAAATTCTCAAGCGAGTCAGACCACCAGCGTATTGATTAGCATTACCAATTGAATTATTGCAGATACATGATGTGTTTCACGTTTCATGTTATGGCGATACCGCTATAATCCTAGCTATATTTTACGTGAATTGGAGATAGAGATATTAGAGGGACTAACATACGTGGAGGAGCCAATAGAAATTTTGGATCGAAGTATAAGAAATTGAGAAATAAAGATATGTTAATGGAAAAGGTCAAATGGAGTCATCACTCACTAAGAAAAGCCACCTGTGAGGCTGAGGAGAACAAGAGAGAGAAGTACCTATATGTATTCCCTAGCTGGTACATTAGTCAAATTTGGGGGACGAAATTTTTATTAGGAAAGGAGAATTGTGACGTCCATAGAATTTTAGATATAAGTGAGAGACTAATTCATAATTATTTTAAAAAATAAATTCTATTATAATAAATTATAGATTGACATTGAAATTGAAATATATTAAAACTTGAAATGAGTAAATTGAAACTCATTATAATATTTGAGAGTAAATTATATTAATTAAGAAATTATGTAAGATGTAATGGGTATTTTGAAAAAAAAAGTTAAAATTAAATAAGAAAATATATATTTTAAGAGGGTGAAAATGCATGGGAGCCGTCCCACCACCTTGCCCCCTTAATATATATATATATATATATATATATATATATATATATATATATATATATATATATATATATAGTGGCACACACACATTAAAAGTATGCACACAAAATCACAATCACATAACCATATTTACATGCACGTGGGGTGTGATCGAACATGTTCGGAAGTTATTAATTTTAATTATTATTAATTTATATAATCATATTATTTGGTTAGTCAATTTACTAAATATAATTTATATTGTCCCATGTAATGTTTAATCAAAATTTTTATGAGTTTGCCTAATTAAATATCACATTTGGCTTAAGAATGTTATAGTTGGTTAATTAAATTACTAGATTTGTTGAATTTAGTCATTACAATAATTAATTACACAACTTCATTGGGCCTATTGATCAAATGCTTAATAATAAGTATTTTTATCTAATTAAATTCGATAGTAGCAAAGAATTGATAGAAAACATATGAAAAATATCAAAAATTGTATTAAGAAATATTAGAAGTTATACTTGAAAATATTATATCTTTTAAAAATAAAAATGAGATTTTTGAGATAATTTACTGTATAATTATTATTAAGAACGATAACTATAAGAAGATGAGGGGTTCAATGAAAAAAGTTTTTATGAGTTAATCGATAAATTATACACATAAATTTAAGAAACTTAGATTAATTATCCAGGAGAAACAGAATGAAGATTTGTGTTAGAAATGAAATATTAAAAGATTGTTGAAAATTGTATGAATAATGTTTAATATTTATTTATAAATTACGATATTTTTGAAATATTGATTATATGCATTATAACTTATTATAGGATTTGGGGATAAAGTAGGGAATTGAACAACTCCCTATTTGCTAAGCAGCTAATAAGAACATCAAGAGGAGATGTGGACACTTTCAGTACCTTTTTTCTTTTTCCTGGATAAAGAGTTGTAGCATCGAGGTAAGCAAATAATTAGTATTATCTATATATGTTCTCTTTTCTTGTGATACTACTTTTATATAAGTTTGTGTCACGCGCTGAAACTGATTTATATGTAATTGTATGAGTGGTGGATGATTTAATGTGAATGACTATGTTGTGAAAGTGAAATGACAAAATCCATTGAAGAATTACATTGGTTAAATAATGTGTTGTTGGTGCTTGTAAATGAAAATATATCGCTGTGTGGTGTTACGGTACTAGATGCTTACAAGAATAGTGATACGTGGAAATGAGGGAGTGGTGAAAATTGAATATAAATGTGATGTGAATACCCTTGATGTTGTTGAATAGCCTATGTGGCAAAATGAAAAGTAAAGAGTTATGATGCAATGTGAAAAGAACTATGATGCGATATGAAAAGAGCTATAATACAATATGGAAAGAGATATGAGGCAAATTAAAGGAGCTATGATCCAAAATGAGATTGATGAGCTTGTGTGGCATGTCAAGGGGATTCATTTAAATATTATTTAATAAATGGTGAGGTTAAGTTGGTGGAGAAAAATACTATTTCACCTTCTGATAAGCAGACTAGAAAAAGAGGAGTTTAATTAATTAACTTGTTATGAGTTGGCTATGTTATGTAATAAAGTTAGTTATGTTGGAGTTAAATTAATTATATTCTATATATGTTGTTCATTTTGTCTTGTCTAGACTACACTTGATGTACATATATAGATAGTGCCGGTTATTTGTTCATTGAGTTGCAGGCTCATCCCTCTGCTCATACTTTTCAGGAGTAGATCTTTAGGTGTCTACCTATCAAGGACTAGGCCCAAATCTTGCATTTTGTCAGGTTGGGCTAGTATGCAGTTTTCTCCTCATTCATTAATTAAAATACAAATCACATTTTGGATGTATAAAGAGGAATTACAAATGTGTACGGTGTAGGAACTACTTATGATGGTTTACCTTATGATCTTTGATATGTGTGTATGTATATGTAATCTTGTGGGTTGATTGTATTTTTGTGACGTTGAGATTACACGTGCATATTGTCCCTGAATTATGTGCATATTTATGTATATATAAATAGAGTTTACTTTAAAGATGATATTTATGAGAAATATAGTCGTAGTGCAGTTAGAGGGTGCTACAAATTTACCGCTTTGTATTATAAAAAATATAGAAAACTACCCCCTAGCCCCAACTATGCACTACATGGTCCCCTTTTGTATTCGGACATAATTTTTTATCAATAAAATATTATATATATATATATATATATATATATATTTAATTTAATATATTAATATAGTTATATTTTTATGCAAACAACATTTAATAATTAAATATTATATGTTAGTTATAAAAATATATATATAATATAATATATATAATATATTTCTTTCTTTCATCTCATTGTTGTAGGGACGTTGCCGCCCATCTCCCTCCCGTCGTGTCGTCGATATCCCATGCCCCCTCCCCTGGCGCTGCCACCACCCCTTCTCCTTTCCCTTGACCTTCCTGCCGCCACCGCCTCCTTTTCCTCCCTTTCCTAGTCGCTGCCTCCTCCCCTTCCTCTGACCATTGCTACCGACAACAACAGTCATATAGAATTCAATCAACAACTTAACGTTGATTTTCCAAAGATACTAACAAAAAAAACCAACCAAAATTGTAGAAAACACAATGGTAAGAAAGATTCATACTATAACACCAATGGGTGCTTCGATTATGCAAGGTTATTCGTAAAGCAATTTTGAACTACTCACAATCTACAAACAAAAAAAAAAAAAGAAAAAAAATGAGTCGCATGATACGCTCTACCTCTCCTTGCCCTTTATCCATTCTTCTCCTCCTTGTGAGCGCTAATTTTATTGTGTCTGAAAAATTAAAACACAAATAAATTATCACAAATCAAAATATTTGAATTAAAATGTCAATGTGAGTACCATCTCTATACTATCCTTGATTATTCCCTCGAAAAATATATTTTGACAACTGACTAATTCAAAGGGTAATCTCCACGTAGATCTCCTTTGAACTTGAATTTGAATTTCCGTAACGTTAATTCGAGGGCTTTCACCAATAATCCCAAATTAAATGCTATAGTATTAACTGAAATTTGATGATTTGAAAGTGGATTTGCCACTTGGATCTTCTTGAAATGATATTCAAATATTTATGATGATAATTCGAGGATTTAGTGCATGTAATCCCAAATTAAACGTTATAATTTATGGCGCACCTTTGATGAAAGACTCAATCTTCGCTTTGAACGTCTTTGAATATTCTTGAGCTTTGAAGAACCGCGTAAAGAGAATTATTTGCAATTTTCCTCTGCTTTGCTCTTTGTTCTTGATCTCTGTCTTCTTCTTTTCTTTCTTTTTTTTTTTTGGTTTAATTTTCTGTCACGCACACAAGGTGTTTGTGCTAATGCCTTAATGATTTTTTTTTTTTTGCAGATTTCGCGTTCTAGAAGCTTTGTATTCAGATTCCCGTATGATTTTTTCGAATTGGTGCATCGTTGAAGGTTCGGTTGAGTCTCCTTCGTCCAACAATTTGAGAGCAACGAGAGGTTTCATTTTTTTTGGATTTTAACTCTCATGTAAGTTTTTTTTTTCATGAGCAACCACAAATTGGATTTGAAATATCTAGTTCGTATGCGGGTGCAATTGAATGATTGAAAACTTGGCTTCATATTCATTAATTGCTAGAACTAGAATTTTCAATGCCTCCAAAATATATATTTTTTTCGTTTTTAGACCCATCTAATCAATATTTTTTTCATCTCAATTCATGCCAAGTAGAGAGTCACAACTTTCATGCATGGAGATTAATAGAAAAATTCACCCTTGGTTTCAATTGTATCCTCTCAATGGGTTTGAAGTATTAATCTTGTCGTTCCAATTTCATGCTAAGCTAGAAAATCATATGTTTTTCTTATCTAGCTTGCGTTAGAGATTCATTAAGAAAATCATACTTGGCTCATATTATATCCACAAATTGGACTTGAATCATGAATTTTGGTTGGAATTTTAGATCCACAAATTCGGCTTGAGTCATTCATGTTCTCGGTCCAATTTCATGTCAAGGAAAATCAAATATTTCATCACTTTGCATAGAGATTTATTGAAAATTAATTACCAATTATTAATTGGTTTTTTCGATAATTTTCCTAGAGGCATACTTGGGGGGTGCACATATCACATGCTATATTTCTTCTAATTTATTTGAGTTTTTTTTTTTTTTGACAAGTCATTTTTTTTTTTTTTTTGCCTTGATATCATATAGCATGGTTTATTTCAAAGACAAATCTTCCCCTTCCGATGAGCGCCATTTGATCATCCTTGACAATCAAAACCAACCCCTAGAGAAAGGCACAATGTTAGCGATTTATGCACCCCTCATTGGTGCTAGAAATGTGAACCCGTGGCCGAGATTAATCAATTATTCTCATTTGAGTGAATGGTGTCAAGAAATTTCATTGAACAAGAACGTAAAAGCGTGGATTTTACACGCTACCCACCATGAGCCTCCTTATCACCAACCATCAGACGACTTCGCCCATTTATGCACTTTGGCCGTTCCATCATTGAAGGTGATGCAAAATGGGATGGCGATCTTCATTTTATCGGAGAATTTTGCTACACCAAAGGATATTAGGAGTGGACTGAGGACATGCTTAGCCGATGTGGAGATAGATTGCGCCATCTCAAAATATATGATGCTGTTTATGCTTCGTTGTTTACTTATGATCACAATTCCAATATCGTCAAAGCTTTTTGCGAAGCATGGTGCCCTCTTACAAATACTTTGCTTACTTCTCCCGGGAAAATGTCCATTTCATTGTGGGATTTGCATGAACTTGCCGGACTTCCTATGACAGGCTGCCTTTATGATGAAGTTGTACCAAGTGCGCTAGTGCTTACGGGCGTTGATGAAAAGAGAGAGAGATTTATTCCTCGTTCCAGTAAGTATTTACTTTATGCTTACCACTTGCTTCAAAGTGCCGATGATAATCGATGCTCCCATGTATCCATTGACAAATGAGTGAAGTTTTGGTCAAGAAAACTACTAAGTACCATCAGTCTCCTCCTCGTAAAGAGAAGAAAACAGTTCGGCCTAAGTTGACTTATAACTCTCTTGGTGATATTGCAATTCACGAGAAGTGGTCAACTATTGAGGATGCCTTATTTTCCAAGCTATGCATTGTAAGGAGTCTCAAGGAAGAAGTTTATTTGGCAGCCTATTTAGCTTGTTGGCTTTGCGTGTTCGTTCTCCCTGGTAAAGATATCAACTCCATTTGTCCAAATACTTTTAAGATGGCGTCCTTGATGGCGAATGGTCGACGAGTGAATTTAGCTATTCTCGTCTTAGCGAATATATATGAGGGTTTGAATACTGTTGCAACTTCTCCAAAAACAGTCAGTACGAGTCATTCTTTTTCTATCCACTTTATTTATGCATGGCTAGCATGTTACTTCAAAACTCATTACTCGGTTTGGAAAGAGTTGCGTGGTCCAAAGATGACGAGATTTTCTGGAGAAGGAGGTGCAAAGTATTTTGAGCCACAATAAGCACGCAAGCGAATTCATAAGGCCAAGTTTGTCTCTTGGGCTTGCAATATGCTTGTGAAAGATGAGCCCTTCAAGTTTGTTGATGATGGTCATACCGAAGAGCTCGATCATAGTTACTTTGTTGCAATTCATTCGAGTTATCTTACTCTTCGTCAAGGCGGCAGATTCATCATTGAGCCATATAGTCCTTGTAGATTTGGGCGTCAATTTGGGTACTATCAAGATGTACCGGGAACCCTCAGATATGACACATGTGTAACCTCTTTAGAAGAAGGACTCCGTTACTGGCCTTTATGTGTTCTATCAAAATCTTCATCAAATGTTTGTTCCCTTGTCTGTCTGCTAATGCTAAGAAACTCTGCTCGGAAGCTTATAAAGCATGGTGGGTTAAAGTCCATGGAACCTTTTTTTTATAACAACATTACCACTTTGATCAGATCGAAGTCAATTAAGATCACACTCAAACGTAAAAAGAACGAGGACAAGCAAGTTGATGGTGGCGAGAACGATCCTCCACATGCACTTATTCCTCCTGTTGTGATCGAGTGTGATTCTCAAGCTGCCATTCTGGAGGCAAGTAAAGGAAAAAGTTCTTCACATAACATGGTAGATAGTGATAGTAGCAACAAAGATCGTCACTGGAAAAGGGCAAAGGAAGGATGTTACGCCTTTGAAAGCAATAGAGACTAATGAAAATGCATCGTGATCTTCTTTAGCTAACTTCGTTGCGGAGGTCGTACTTCCTTGATCATGTAAGTTTAAGCTTCTCTTTTTTCTAATGTTCTTTTGTTGAAGTTCCCCTTTCATTCTTCTTTTAGTTGGAAGATGAAGTCCAGTCTATCGACAATGGGGAAGAATCTGAGACTAGTCATTCGTCGACTATGACTCCTCCACTTGGGATGGGACTTAGAAGGAAACAATCTCCACCTCCTGTTGCAGTGTCAGTATTTAAAGGTGAGAGTTTTCTTTTCAATTACCAAAAAGAGTTCCTTTAAAAGTTGTGGAGTGGTCTCCTCGTAAAGATATCAAATACTCCGGTTGACTTTCTCTTATCAATTGAGGACGATGTCTACCTCATTCTTGAGTCCATGAAGAGTTTTCAAAAGTTTGACATTTTTCGAAGGTGGAGGAACCGTTGAACACGTTCTTTTGCAAAAGTTCGTGTTTATGACGAAGCGAGATCCTTATCTTATGAGAAATTGTCCGAAGCCTTCATGAGAAACAATTGAAAGAAGCTAAGGCTCGTCTTCAAGATGTTCAAGCTAAAGCAAGAGAAGAAGCCTCTGAGATCCAATCTGCTATGGACGAGTTGGAGCATATTGAGAAAGATATTGTAGTATTGAAGGGACGAAGAACGAGCTTGCGTGCTACTTTGAAGGGAAAAAAAGCAACTCAATCATGATACTCAAGCCAAAGTTCATGCAGTCGAGAAAGACATTGCAGCACTTGAAAGTATCGGCCGCCTAGATTACGTAATAGAATTTTTTTTTCTTGCTTCTATCTTGCAATCTTTGAGCATACCTTAGTATTTCCCACGTCAACAGTTTTCTATGAGAAATAAAGACATTTTATATGTTATGACTGAACTTAGAAATGTCTAAGCTACCTACGTACATCATCAAGAGGATCAAGTTATTACGTAGTTCAAAGTACAAAATATTTGTTTGAAAAAAGGAGGGTCGTTCACAGTTTATACTCATGCGGGCCAGGAGTTTTTTGTTTCTTCTTCTTTTTTTTTGTTTTTCTCTTCTTTTTTGTTTTTGTTGTTTTTTTTTCTTTTTCTCTTTTTTTTCAAGTGTAGTATCGCTTCAACAACTTCCCATTGATTGGGACAATTCTCAAACCATCTTCAGCAACCAATTTATATGAACTATTAGTGTACGCTTCTTTGACAACATACGGACCATTCCACTTTGGCAAAAATTTGTATTCCGTCCGATGCGTCGTGATTATAGGTCTCCTTACTGCAAGAACTAAATCACCAATCTGAAAAGAACGCAGATGCACCTTCTTATTGAATCCCTAGACAATCGAGCTTGATAACACTCGAGCCTTTGTTGTGCTTCTAATCTCTTTTCATCGAGAGCTTCCAATTCTTCAAGTCGTATTTGAGCATTTTCTTCCTCGGTAAGTCTTTCTTGTATGGCTATCCTTAATGATGGGATTTGTTGCTCGAGTGGAAGGACTGCCTCTACCTCATAAACTTGGGCGTAAGGAGTTGCTTGAGTAGGTGTTCTAACAGTGGTCCTGTATGCCCATAGAGCTTCTCCAATCCTCTCGTGCCAATCACGCTTTGACTTAGCCACAATTTTCTTCAGCAAAGTTTTGTTAAATGCTTCAGCAAGACCATTCGCAGCAGCATAATACATAGAGGAATTTATTTGTTTAAAACAAAACTTTTGACACAACTTGTCTATCAAGCTATTGCAAAAGGGCTTCCCATTGTCAGTGATGATATGCCTAGGCACTCCATAGCGGTAAATAATGTGGGTGCGGATAAAATCAGCGACATTCTCCTTCTTCACTTCTTTAAGAGGTACTACTTCAGCCCATTTAGAGAAATAATCTGTTGCAGCCAGAATATATAAGTGACCTTCAGAGGAATTCGTCAAAGATCCCACAACATCTAAACCCAAGCATCGAAAGACCACGAGACAACGGTAGGAGGATGCAATGGCTCAGGTGGTTGGTGAATCAAATTGGCGTGGAATTGACAAGTTTGACATCTTGTTGCATAGTCTATGCAATCTCTGACCATAGTAGGCCAATAATAACCAATTATCTTTATGCGGAATTGTAGTTTTGGTCCCAATTGGTGAGCACCACAAACCCCAGAATAAGCTTCTTCCATAGCTTGAACCTTTTTGTTATCACTCACGCAGCGTAAGAAAATTTCATCAAATGATCGTCTATAGCGCCTGCCTTTGTAATAGATGAAATGAGTTGCTCGCCAGCGGGTGTCAGTCCTCCGTCTTAGATAATTGGGTAGTTTCCCGTATTTCAAGTAGTCAACCAGCGGTTGTTGCCATTCTTCTTCTTCAACTTCAAAAACCTCCATGACGTGATTTTCTGCTTCTTGGAACATGTCGTCCTCATCATCACTGAAGATTGGTGGTATGATCCAACTCTTACATATTGGTATACGTGTTTCTTTGTCGGTCATTGAAAGTGTTGAAGCGAGTTTTGCCAATGCATCAGCTTGTTTGTTGTCTTTTCTCGATAGATGCTCGAGTTCTACATCTCCTAGCCATCCCATTAGCCTTTTTTGCATAGTTATGATATGGAAGCAACTCAGGCTTTTTGACTTCATAAAGACCAAGGAGTTGATTGACCACTAGTTGAGAATCCCCATATACTTTGAGAGGTAGTTGTTTTGCATCAACAACTATTTCTAATCCCAAGATTAGAGCTTGATAATCCGCAATATTGTTTGAGCAATTTTGTGTCAATGTAAAGGAGTAAGGTAGTACTTCCCCTTCTGATGTAAAAAACACAACTCCAGCGCCGACTCCTTCTTTATGGAAAGCTCCGTCAAAGTACATCTTCCAAGGAGGTGTAACTTCGATTGCGAGGACATCTTCATCAGGCAAGTTATTGGATAACTCCCATTCGGCAGGCATGGGATGATCAGCTAGAAAGTCTGCTAGAACTGGCCCTTTTACAGCTTTTTGAGGAGCATATGTGGTTTCAAATTGTTGCAGTTGGAGGTACCATCTTGCAAGCCTATCTGAAAGTATGGTTTTGCCATGACATACTTCAAAGGGTTAGCTTTTGAGACCGAATGAATGCTATGAAATTGAAAATAATGCTTCAACTTCTGGATTGAGAAAATGAGTGCCAGGCACAACTTTTCAATAGGTGAATATTTGAGCTCATTTGGCGTCATCGTCCTGCTCAAGTAGTACAAAGCATTCTCCTTTCTTTCATCATTTTTCTGAGCAAGCAGGATTCCTACAGAGCGCTCCTGAGCAGCAACGTAAAGAATTAAAAGGCGTCCTAGAACAGGTGCAACCAAGATTGGAGGCTTCATTAAGTAGGACTTTATGATTTTAAATGCTTTGTCACAGGCTTCATCCCACTGAAACGGTACGTCTTTCTTCATCAGACGACTGAATGGTTGATAACGACCGACTAGATTTGAAATAAACATCTGGAGATATGCTAGTTTTCCTTGCAAACTCTTGAGCTCGTGGATGTTTCGTGGTTCTGGCATTCTCAAGATGGCATCTATATTTGCTTGCTTAATTTCTATACCCCGCTGGCGGACGATGAATCCAAGGAATTTTCCAGACGTAACTCCAAACACTCATTTAGAAGGATTCATCTTTAGTTGATATCTTCTCAAGTGTTCAAAAACCATCCTCAAGTCGTGAAAATGATCATCTCGCTTCTTTGACTTTACCACCAAGTCATCAACGTAGCATTCGACATTTTTGCGAAGCATGCCATCGAAGATCTTTTGCATTGCCCTTTGATATGTGGCGCCAGCATTCTTTAGCCCAAAAGGCATAACTTTTTAGCAATATATACCCTTAGGAGTGCGAAATGCCGTTAATTCCTCGTCCGCCGGTGTCATATGTATTTGGTTGTATCCAGACGATCCATCTATGAAGGTTAAAGCTTCATGACCTATAGTGGCATCTGTTATTAGTTCAACAATCGGTAACGGGAAGTCATCTTTAGGGCATGCATTATTTAGATCCATGAAATCAACACATACTTGAATTTGCCCATTCTTCTTTCTTATAGGGACGATGCTGGAAATCCACATGGGATACTTAACCTCTCGAATGAAACCAACTTCAATGAGTTTGTTCACTTTGTCTTCAATCAATGAAATTAACTCAGGTCGAAATCTACGCTGGCCTTGTTTGACAGGACGAGCTCCTTTCTTTACTAACAGGTGGTGTACAACTACCTTTGGGTCTAATCCGAGTATTTCCTTGTAGGACCATGCAAATACATCTTTAAATTCATGGAGTAATCTAATATAAGTTCCTTCTTCTTCCTGAGTTAGTGAGGCACTTATGTAAATTGGTCAAGGATTTTCAATGTCGCCTAGATTAACTTCTTTCAATTCATCGATGGTGGCTTTAATACCCTCCTCAAGTTCTGTAGGAGCATCTTCGATGTCTTCTTCTTCAACGTCACCATCTTCAATTAAGGTGATGTTGTAAGTTTGTGCAATGTCTTCTTCAGCACCATTGTTAATGTAATTAGATGATGCTACACTTTCTTTGTCATCCTCATCATCAGATTGTACTTGTGTGAGGATCACAATTTGCGCTTTGGCCTTTAAAACTCTGCCACATGATAAGGTTAAGGTTGTCTGGCGCTTCATTTTAGAAGGGATCAAGCTTCTAAGTTTTTGTGTATGTGAAGACTTGATGTTTTTCTTCGGACGTACCGCCACCTTAAACGCACATTTCTTTTGATGTCCCACTCTTTTACATGGACCAAACCTATCAAAGACGGATTGTATGTTGGCTATTCCGTGCAATTCTTTTCTTTGGGGGCCAAGTCTGTTAAAGACAGTTTCTCTCAAATTTTCTTCCCTCTTATGATCTTCAGTTGAAAAAAATCTTCAAAAACATAATTGTTGTTGACTCTCTTTATAGCAATGCGAACAGGCTTAGGTGGAGTACAACCTAGACCTACTCGAGAATCTTGAATTGCATGTCCTTTCTCCTTTAGCATTATTTGAGTAGCGTTGAGTCTGTGGAGTTTCTTTCCGGTGGCTTCAGGAGGAAATTTCCCAAGGTTGAGCTTTTCTTTGGGATCGTATCCAGCTTTAATAAGGAGCTTGAAGGCTTTAGGATCGAATCCCTTTTTGTCTATGGCTAATGCCACATGTCCTCCTTCCTCTTTTTGGGTTAAGGGCACAAATCCCTTGGGTGGTGGTTTAGATGGTTGCTTCATGTTGATCTGAGTCAATGGTAAAGTCAGACATTTTGACAATTCAACTTCAAGGGTGGATATAATTCTTTCTTGTGTTTTGATTATTGCATGACTTTGGCTCTTTGAGGGGAAATACTTCTTTTCCCTTCTTAGCATCCTCAATATAGTACTTAGCATCAGCAAAGTGTGACTCAACTTCAGTAAAAGGTTTGTTGTTGTCGAGTACCTTTTTCACTATACCGTTGCGACAATATTTAAAACATTGATGCCATGTAGATGGAACTACTGCATTTTCGTGTAACCAGGAATTGCAGTCATGGACCCAAATTATGACACGCTTGTCCTCCATAGTCAATTGATCTTATAATGCCGACAACCCTTTGTCCTCCTTGATTGAAACCTTGGATCATGAGGCAGCTGTTAGAGAGTTCATCTATAGGGATTTCTAGTTCTTTCAAAATTCGCAAAGGTAAGATATTGACTGCAGATCCTCCGTCAATCAATATTCTTCTATTCATGTACATATCCAGCAATGAACAAAGGATGATTATGAGGTTTAGACCAAAGAAGCAGATCTTCGTCAGTGAAGGTAATTGTAGACATGCAATCATCAGCATCAAAGGAATCCTCCTTTTCGAACAGTGTATCCTCATTGCTTATGATATTATCCCTATGCATGGCGTTACATGAATCTTTGTTTCCATCGACATGTCCGCTCTCGATTTTAATAGCATTTGTAGCGGTGGAATTCTCTTCAAGAGAGATCTTACCTTGGCGAGCCAATTGCATAACTTTGTCCTTGAACACGAAGCAATCTTGTATTTCGTGCCCAACTAAGCGATGGTATTTGCAATATTTTGGGTCATCCTTTCTTTCGGCTTCCTCAGGTCGCTTCATTTATAGTAGATTAATAAGGTTAGCCTCCAACAAGTCATCAAATATCCCAGGAACATCGGAGTCAAGAAATGGATATTCTCTTGCTTGCATTTCCTTCAAAGTCAGTTTTCTCTGTGACCTCTCGTAAGGAACATTAGTCTTTGGGGTAATGTTTCTTTTGCAGTGCTTTTGAGCTTGAATGGCACAACGTTCACTGCCATTGATTCTTTGCTTGGAGCTTTTGAAAAGGGCTTGCCCCTTTTCTTTACTTCTTGTTTCTCCTTTGTTTTGCAAAGCTCCTGGATAGGTGGCCCTTCAACCCACTTGCTATCATACGCAACTCTATATCATGTGCTCGAGTGGCAAATTGTTCAAAGGATTTGGGTAGGATTCCTTGGAGTATATGGCGAATTCCCAATGCATCCCTTGAATGCACATTTCGATAGCAGAGGCTTTAGATAGTCGATCTTTGCAATTAAGACTTAGATTCCTCCACCCATTGATAATCAATGACTGGTTCTTCTTTCCATTGGCGAGAATTTGTAAGCTCAACCATGCTGATAGTTAGCCGAGTGCTGTAGAAGCGATTGAGAAATTCTTGCTCTAGTTGTTCCCATCCATCAATTGAGTTGGCCTCTAAGTTAGTGTACCAATTAAATGCATTGCCTTTCAGCGATAGAACAAACTGTTTGACTAAATGATCACCATAAGTTCCCGCATTATTGCATGTTTCAACGAAATGAGCCACGTGCTACTTAGGGTTGCCTTTACCATCAAATTGCTGAAATTTAGGTAGTTGATAACCCATTGGCATCTTCAAGCTATCTATCCTTGGAGTGTAAGGCTTGGAGTAAGTAAAGGATGACTTTGAGCTTCCCTCGATATTGCTTCTGATTGTTCCTTCAATGAATTCTTTTAGTTGGACTACGGGAATCAATCCGTCAGAAGAAATTTGAAACTCCTTTGCATACTTATCCTTTTTAGTATAATGTTGCTTTACGGGCGCTTCTACTTCATCATGAGCCTCAACTTGTTTCCCCATGACATGACTTGCATCAACATTATCTACCTTGTTGATCAACCGAGCAATCTGTGCGTCTTGTATTGGAATGGGTGACCAAAAGCCAATTGGATTGGTTGTTTTCCATTCGACAATCTTTATCAAATATTATTAGATTGATGAATACGGTAAGAATTCATCAAGATGGCAATATGTTTCGTTGAGCTTACCACTGATATTGAACGGGATTTCAATGTCACAACGAAATGCCCACGGATCGAAAGGTTAACCCGTGGAGTTGGGTTGCGCATAAGTTTGGCAGCTATGAAACCAACTCCTAAGGGTCGGTTTGGAACATTCCAAGTCGAGGACCTCGAGATTCGGCATTGAGGATCCTATGGAAACTTGCACTAAGTATTGCAGCCGTATTTTGTCGACAGGAGATGTAGGTCGTCCATGCTATTTTAGTGGGTTGGTTGGCCAGGTAGTCAACTGACTGAAATAACTCGCGGGAATCGTCATATGGAAGTCTCTTAAGGTTTGATCGGTATGACTGGGATTCCCGATTTTGATAGTACGAGAATTAGTCCTCTGACTTGCGGAATTATGGGAGTCATGTGCATATGAAGACTGTATCTTAGATATGGCAAGTGGTGGCTGTGTCGTGAGGCATGGTCATTATAAGCCTTATCCAGTGCAGTCGGATTATGTACTGAGGACGGTGGATTCCAAGAGATGATCTGTCCCCTGTCATTATATGATAGAGAGTTCTCCCATGCACCTTGAGATGGTTTACACTCTAAAAGTCTTTGACCAAAGCGATTGATCGATCAGGAATATGTTTCCTAGATCGGATTAGTAGAGTAAACGCATCTCAAGTGTTAAGTATAGTTGCCTAGTCAAGGATGGGAACCGATACCCAATTCCATGTCCTAGACTAAGGCCAGGAGACGGTTGACAGTAGGACCGTACTCGTATGGATTCGGAGCCTAATGTTCACGCCAATATTCACCTAGTCTCTAGTGCCATGAACTGTTGCTAGATAACCACCCATGGTAACGGGCCATTTTCGGTTATGGGATAATCAGAAATAATTAATCAAATTAGATTTAATTAATTGTGTTGGTCACACATGCCCAAGTCTAGCTGAGGGTGAACCTAAAGAGTCACACCGTACCACTATAGTGGGATAGAACTAATTTGGAATTAATTCTAGAAGAGTCGGATTAATTTTAATCCAATTAAATTTAATCTTTGGAGAGAATAAATGATTGGATCATTTATTTAAACCAATCTATTGGGTGGATGACTTGAAATTTATTTAATTGGATTAATTAAAATTTCAAGTTAGCTAGTAAAATTAATTGGATTAATTTTATTGGGCTTGGTCCAATTTATAAATTGAATTTATAAATTAAAAGAGAGAGCATGGGCTTGGATCTTTTAATTAGATTAAAAGATAAGGAGTTTAATGTTGGGCTTATGATTAAATTAGATTTAATATAAGTCCATAAGACGTGGGCTTGATCCTATCGAGTCCGGTTCATTAAATACAAGCCCAAGGCTTTGGTTGGACCTTGGCTAAGTGAAGGAGAATAATTTTGGAAGGTTCTTTGACTGATTTAGAAGGCAAAATCCGTGCTTAAGGGGTGGCTAGGGTTAGAATGGTTGTTTTGGAGCCTAACTAGGTTAAGACTCCTAGTATGTGTATGACTAGGTCATATATATACCTTCATTAAACCCTAGCCACACACACAACACTTACTAGCCTTTCAAAACCTCACAAATTCGTGCCTCTCTCTCTCTCTCCCATGTTCTCCATATCAGTTTTTTCATTTGGTCTTAGAGATCAATGGAAAAACGAAAGAGAGATCAAAACACATTAATTCATAGCGATTGTTTTGATCTCCATCTCTTCTATGGAGATTTTGCTAGCACGAAATCTCCACATCCTTTAGTGGTGGTGTGTCATTCTTGGGAGGATCTCAAGATCGAGGTCTCGTCGTGGACGGATCCGAAAACGAAAACGGAGAGGAGACAACGCTTGTAGCCGTACGAGAAAAACGACAAAGGTAAAACTCCATTTATGGTTTTCACTCCTTATTTTCTCGTGATTTCTTGGCCTATGGTTTTATATTTAATACACCGAACGCGCAGAAAAGATCAAGGGTACACCCCTTGATCGGGTATTAATTTTGTTAATTATCGCATGTTTTATCGATTTTCGATTTTTCGCGCTTCCGCCTCGCTTCCCGGGCCAATCCGCTTCCTTCATCTTGCTCTTGGACATGCTTCGTGAGTCCTTCAATGACTCTCGTCAGACATGCAAGTTGTTCCTCTATGGTTGTCGCATTAGTCACCATAACTGGAGCCACAAAGTAGCCAGACACGGAGCGAGGAGAGGATGGAGGAGATTTATTTGCATCACTTTCGCTTGCATAGCTAGGTGAGTGCAAGTTCTTCTCGACCTACTCAGCAGAGGAGATATTTGGGAAGATTCTTTAAGCTTCTTTGACATGCTCCTCGTAGTAACACCGACACTCTTGGTACTTGAGTTTGAAAACTTTGATATGGTGAGTTTGGAATTCACCGACTTCACAACTTTTCCTTGAGTATCCATTTGAATGCTTTTCTGTTTTGCTGAAGGGAAGAGATGAAGGATAGAGCGGTCTCACTGGGCATGCCAAAATTTGTGAGTGCTAATTTTATCATGTCTGAAAAATCAAAACACAAATAAATTATCACAAATAAAAATATTTGAATTAAAATATCAATGTGAGTACAATCTCTATTCTAGCCCTTAATTATTCCCTCCAAAATATATTTGACAAATTTGACTAATTCAAAGGGTAATCTCCACGTAGATCTCCTTTGGACTTGAATTTGAATTTCTATAACGTTAATTCGAGGGCTTTCACCAATAATCCCAAATTAAACGTTATAGTCTTGAATGGAATTTGATGATTTGAAAGTGGATTTGCCACTTTGATCTTCTTGAGATGATATTCAAATATTTATGACGATAATTCGAGGATTTAGTGCATATAATCCCGAATTAAATATTATAATTTGTAGCGCACCATTGACGAAAGACTCAATCTTTACTTTGAACGCCTTTGAATATTCTTGAGCTTTGAAGAACCGCGTAGAGAGAATTATTTACAATTTTCCTCACTTTGCTCTTTGTTCTCGAGCTCTGTATGTCAAATGAGGGTGTAAGGACCCCTTTATAGGTGTCAAAGAGGTAGAGTTGCGATATACTTGTACACCTTTTGTATTATCTCTTTATAATTTAATTTAAAAAAATAAATACATAATATATTTGGAATAATATGATTGCTTAATTTGGCATTATGTCTTTAATATTTGTATTTTTAAAGAGATAAATACAACTAATATTTGTCTTGATTTGATTGGAGCATACATGCAATTGCTACACGTGGCGCGGTCTGATTGACTGGAATCTTTGACTGCGAAATATTATTTGATTGATCGAAATACTTCATTTTGACACTTGTTGGCCACTGATTTGATGACAAAATATATATTAAAATATCAATTAAATTGACTATTTATACTTGAAATTAAATTTAAGAAATTTCAAAATATAAATAGAAAAATATGATAATTGATAAATAATTTATTATATGACATTTGTCATTATTTAATTGGGTGCAAAATTAATTTGCCTACACTCCTCCTTTCCCCTCTCGCGCTCGTCGGCATCCCATTTTTTTCCCCCTAGCGGCAACCACCTCACTGTCGGTACATCTCTCTCTCTCTCTCTCTCTCTCTCTCTCTCTCTGTCTCTGTCTCTCTCTCTCTCTATATATATATATATAATATAATTTTAATTATTATTTATTTAAATTTAAATCATTGATTCGAATTAGATAAAATCTGCGCTATTGATTTATTAGTTAAATTTAGACCTTAAATTGTCAAGATCCAACTTTTTTCCAATAAGGACAAAAATATTATTTAAAATTTTAAATTAAAATTTAAAAATAAAATAAAAAAGTCGCATGTCATTCACGAACATGTCAAGAAGTATTTTGCTCTATTTTGATAATATAAGAATATAAATTGGGGTAAATTGTATAAAATCCTGTATTTATAAAATTTAGCTAAAAATCACCCGTGTTAAGAAAATAAGCAAATAACCCTCTGTGTTTTTCAAAATATTGCATACTCTCCCCTTCTGGTATATAAGCCCTTTCGGTGTTAAAGTTTTGCTAAATTTTCTGTTATACCCTTCTTATATCAACCATTGATCTTCAATTGTAAACAATCAATGGTCCAAATCTTAAATAATTTAAATATATTTTTCAAATATATAAATACATACATGATAATATATAATATATATTTAAACTATTATATAACTACATATATAATACATCATATATATACATCGCCACCTAGAATTGGCGACAACAACATCGCTTGCTCTCAAAGGGGCGATGCGAGGTTGCCCCCTTTGACAGGGGCGACCTCGCCGTTGCCCTTTCCGCCGCCCCTTCTAGAAGGGGTGGCCAGATCTGAGGGCGACCTCCGTCGCCCACTACTGTAGTGCTGGTGATAGGGAAGAAGGCAATTTAAAAAGAAAAGTAAAAATTAATTTAATTTTTTTAATTTTTAAATATTAAATAAGTTAAATATTTAATTTAACTATTACTTATAATAATTAATATATAATTAGTACTACTTATAAATAAATAAAATATATTTAAATTAATAATACTTTAATTAAGTTAACAATATATAATTATTATATTGCATATAAATTTTTAATTTGAAAAGTGAATTTTAGTATAATAATTTGTATTATTTTTTCAAATTCAAACTTTAAATTTTAAAAAATTTATATACTTTTTAGATGTTTTATGTTAAATTAATATATTTTATAAATAAATATAATTATTATAATATATTTGGACTTAATCAATAATTAAGTTAATTAAATTATTAGGTATAATATATAATTTTTAGGTAACTTTATATTTAATTAGTATATTTTATAAATAATTAACAAAAATATTTTAAATTAATAATAATTTAATTTAATTAATAATATATAATATTATAAGTGATTTTTATTTATATTCATATAAAGATTTAATTTAAAAAGTGATTTTTTGATATATTAATTTTTATATTGTCATTTGTTAAAAAATACCTACTTAAAAAAGGGCAAATTGAACATTGGACATTTGCCTAATTAAAAAAAAACCTCAAAAAGCAGCAACTACTCGCACAAACCGCGTGCGTGGCACCCTCCGTTAATTTCTAACAAAAAAGGGGTATTTTGCTGTATTTTAAATAATACGGGGGATTTTTTTACCTATAAATATAACAGGGATTTCGCGTTATTTTCCTAAAACATAGAGCGACGTTATGCAATTTACTCTATAAATTGCTGCTTTATTTTTTAATAGAGTTAAAATTGCTATTTCCCTTAATCATGGGCTAAATTGCATTTAACCGTAAATGAAAAACACAATTTCAATTTCAACTACAAATATTCATCACCACATATTCGCCCGGAATAGAGAGTGGATAGCTGCGGCTGTTCATGGCCGCTCAAAGGTTGGTTGGGAGATTCAGCAGCTCACCGATGGTAAAATTAGAGCAACGACCTCCATCAACAGTTTCTCAATATTCTACGATTAAAAAGGAAATGTCATTCTCCCTCAGCACTACTACTGCCGGTTCCAGTGTCAACTCCTCCAAGCCATCCCGAAAGCTGCCGGTACTGCTTTTTGACATCATGGACACCATTGTCCGAGACCCTTTTTACCATGATGTTCCAGCCTTCTTCGGGTACTCTTACAGTCTTACTCCCAACCCCCCTTTAGTCGCATTCTGTTACTCTGTACTACTTATCTTCTGATGAATTGATGATTCTTCTGCCCACATTTCAATCCGAACAAGGTTCGCTTTTGCACAGTTCTTGGTATTCTAAGGATTGAATCAAGGATCCAACAGGGTTAGTGTTTCATAGCAAACTGGTTCTAGAGTTAATTTATTTGCTGATAGTAAATTGATTAAGCAACTTTAGTGTTCAAAGTCAAAGTTAAAGTCAGTCATCTTTAAGCACACCTACATAAAGAATTACCTTTTTGTTTCAGTTATTTATATCTGAATCTTTTGAAGTTGTATTTTAGGTAGGGCAATCAAATTGTAAACCTTATGCTTCACAGCCCAATTTAGTTGATGCAAATAAACGGGACAAGAATGCACTTACACATGCAATAGGATTGAGCATTTAACTCACGATTCAATAACCAGAACCTTAATTTTACTTCTATAATGATATTGCACACGTAGTTCATTTCTTATAGCCACCTAAGTAACAAGGGTTCTGGCCCCAGGTTTCTATGTGCCTCCTTACTTTGCTCCAACATCATGATGCTTCCTACTGGAAACGTTCTTTTCTTTCTAATATATCGAAATGCGAACATTTCTCATTCTTAAGTGAGAGCTCAGTGAGGGTGTATGGGCCATTAAATCTGATGGTAACATGATCTTGTTGTGGTGTGAAGAAAGGAACCGGCTTATCATTTTTTTCCTCATACAAATACCTGGTGCTAAATTTTCTGCTAAATTCTGGTATTGGGGCGGTGTGACCCTGTTTTATTCTGCTACTGGTAACAATAGAGATACTTAAGCTTTGTTTGGCATGGGATAACAGTTCTCAGGAGTGTTTTGAAGTTTACTGAAAAAATTGTTAGTTGGACTATAATTGTTGCTTCATTGATCAAAAGGAAGTTTGCTTTTGGGCTGACATGTTCCTTTCTGTTTAAAAATTTGGTTTGTGAATGACAATAACTCAAAGTTTACCGAGTCCAAGTATAAATATGTTTCATTCTACGAAAACAGATGTTGAAAACCGCTCCATATGCCAGTTAACATATATGTTAACAATCAAGTTAACACCTAAGAATTCTGACCGAGGCATGAGCATCTATTTTAATGTTCTAAAGATACTTGGATAGTTTCTGCACTGCTTTGGAAATTGTTGCTATGCCTATGCCTTCCCCCACCCAGTCTTTAATTTTGTTCACAAATCTTTATCTTTATCACACTGGTTTCTAATCTACTTTCCTCAGTTGACAATTTGTAATATTTGTCCAGAATGTCTATGAAGGAACTCCTAGAATGCAAGCATCCTACTGCCTGGATTGAGTTTGAAAAGGGTCTTATTAACGAGGTATCTAGAAAAAGTATCTATGAAACTTTACCTTCAATGGAATTTCTGCTGATAGTGTTTATTTGAACCATTTTCGCAATCAACGCATGCTCTACAAAAGAAGGTTTCTTCAGAAAATCGAGGTTGTAGTATTAGGCATTAAGCTACAAACACTCAATTCGATCTTGATGACATGTAGAGCGCCACAAGGTCGCGTTCAATCCACGTTATCCCTACACTTCTTCTTTGTCTTTACTTTAGTCCAAAATATGAATGTCTTGTGCAATTTATGGTCCAAGGTTTGTCTCTTGAAATTTAGGGATCCCTGGTATCTATGGGCAAAAGTGTAAATAAAGGCTTTGTAGCCAGCCTTTATTTTAGCTCATTTATTAAAAAACATAAAAATCAAAATATCTTTTCAAAAAACGTAAAAATGAAATTGGAAATTAGGGTTTTCTTCTTTAGCAAAGAAGATCTGGATTGCTACAAGTCGAACAGAGAGAATAAACTAATGATGATGAGTAGATTGGGGAAGATTTGGATTTTGATTAATGGATATTATATATTTTGTGTTTGTTTTATAATGGTTTTGTAGGATTTGTTTAATCATTTTGCATGCCTTGAACTCTTTGGTTTTTCCTAAGACTTGTTATTTTGCAAATTTCTTTTATGGTATGATGATTAAAATTATTTTTAGAGTTTATATTTACTTATTTGTGCATTATTGATGTGAATATATATTGATGAATGAAATATACAATTTATTTCTATACATGTGCGCCATATTATAAAAATGAGCGCGCAGTGCCGTGCGCCATGGCGCAAGGGTCCCCTAGGCGTTATTAACGATTATGCTATGAAGCTAGTAGCTTTGGATTTTGGAATGTGAATGGAGATGATATGACATATTTCTACAAACTTCAAACTAGTGGTTGGGCCCACCACCATTTGAGAGTTGCGAGGAGGTGGGTTTGGTTGGTAGGGGTTATTTCACAGAATAACTGACATTTCCTGCATAGGCCCATGACTTGCAAATTAATTGGTGAAAGTCATGTTCTGTGACTGGTGAGACTCAAAGTTTTTTTGTTAAAGGAAGTGGTTTGGATTTCACAAAGAAAAAGGAGAATTAAGACAGCGGTGGGGGTTCAGGTGGTACAGGAGTTAGCCATTTGATGCAGTCTGGAGTTTTAGCATTCTGGAAACTGTGGGCAGTTCTCAAAGTGTAGGTGCTTTTGGGTGAGTCTGGAACCTCTTTTGGGAGATTTCCGACCCCTTCTTCGCATACTACGTGATGGGAGTTTATCTTGCAGCAGCACATCAGAAGATAAGACTGATGCATCAGTCTCTTGATCCCCTAGGTATTATCTTCTCTCGAGTCTAAATTACAGGCTTCACTTGCTAAAAGATAAGATATTTTCTCCTGTGTTTTTTCTGTCCTTTCCTTCATTCCCAGTTTGTTCTATTGTTCCATCCACCAATCTCTGGAATCCTAAAAATCTGACCAGTCTTTCCCCTTTTATGTTGCACTAAATCATTTGTCCACCACCTTTCCACTTGATTATGTTCACACATCTTTCTGATGTTCTACCTGCAGACATCGGGAGGCATCATGATCCAGCAAGGCACACCTAAAGTAAATGTTCCTTTGTGACTTCTAAACATCTACACCTAGAAGGTATAGAGGGAATGTTTTACATGTTAGAGGTGCGGAGAGAGTAACGAGGTACATAGAGACTAACATTTGAGAGAAGTAGGGTATTTTGGTGCATATGTTGTTGGGCTGGGTGGATTTATTATATATTAAAGAAAATGGTTAAGGTGAAAGAATAGCAAGCTATAAAAGAAGAATTGCATGGATAGATGGAAGACAAGGAAAATGCTTTTCCTTGCCAGAATTGATTCTTTCCACATGAACAATAGATATTCTCAAGACTAGTTACAGATATCGACTAAAAAAGTATCAGAAAATTATTTATTGGAAAATTCTGTCAACATGCCTGGCATCCATACCCAACCAATCACAAGGCCAGTGTAAATACTTCCACAGTTTGATTGGACTTGCCTTCAAGTATGAACCAATCATATAACAAGTGTAAATTTAGAGAGAAAAAAAAAAAAAAAAAAAGAAAACTGTAGATTCAAGCTGTGATTGGCTTAGAGAAGATTGTCCTGTGGTTACAGACCTTAAAGAGTTCTACTAACAAAAGGACGTGGACATGACTTGGAAAAAGTAATTGACTAATAATAATTGTAGATCACCAAGAACCTAATAGGTAAAATATCAATAGAAATTCTAACTAAAAACTCTTAATAAGAATTTACTGAGAAACTCAAACTTACCCTCTTACACTTATATTGAAGCACTTTTTAGAAGTACAATAATCATTTTTAGCTAAATTTTGCCAGGGCTCCAGACCACTGCCCTCCCCCATCACTCTGCCACTGTTTCTCATTTTTGTATAAGAAAATCTACATTTGTAAATTGAATCTTTGTGAAACGAAACGTTGATCTTTTGCCTTGAGTTTGAGTATTCATAGCTGTCAGATGCTCATGACATGCCTGCAGACATATAGCTATATTTTAAATAGTAGAAATTACTTTTTTCAGATGGAGCTGGCTCGAACATTTTTCAAGGATGGAAGGCCAATTGATTTGGAAGGTTTGTTGACCAAAATGAAATCAAATTGTTCTGCAACTTTTTTTTTTTAGAAAACATATTGATGCCAATATGCAAATTTACAGTTTCTTTATGAATTTGAGTTCACAAATTTCATGCAGCTGTTGCAACCTCTTTTTGCTTGATAATGTGCTTCATATTGGTGATTGGGCTGACTTGATTCTCTTCAAAATTTATTAATTCTCGCAAATCTCTAATTGAACTTCTAAAGCAATATTTCCTTTATTGAACCACATTTTTTGTATGCTCGAAATTGGCTTGAGTTGTCTGAAAATGGATGTGATTATGAGGAATGAGGTTGCTGATTTAGACATTGGTTTGCTAATTTTCTACTTATTATGTTCTGATCATTATAGGCAACCCTTGATTTTCTATCAAAAATTGATACCAACTGCATAATATTCACGTCACATGATATAAGGTGCTATACAGATCCTTACTTCTTCAGTCCCTAACTGGTGTATTGTATGTATACGGATTTTGCGTTGTCTATGCATACATGTGAGTCAATGCATAACATGTTAGCAGAAGATTTCATTTTCTTCACCAAAGTTTGTCTAAACAATTGGAAATCCCAAACAAGCAGAAGTAGGAAAAGGGGAACTCTCAACTCTGTCTCCTCATAGATTAATGAAAATGGATGTGCAATCAACACAAACGACATCTACTATATTTCTGAAATCATGGAAGAGAGAAGAATATGGAGCTGGGATTCTTATTGAGCCAGCAGCACCTAGTTGGTCCTTTGTGTTGAATAAGGCTATAATAGCCTGTTGCTAATATTTTGTAAGATTGGAAACAATAGTTTTACTTACTCCTATAAGCATTCTTCTTGTGCTTCACAGCTGCCTCCACTATGAACATAGCTCTCTTTCTTTACTACTCCACATCTCTTCTGTCTTCCCATGAAGCATCTAAATTGCATCCAACATGATCTCTCCCGTCGCAGCTCTACCTTGCTTCCTCTTAGCCCAGAAATCCCGCTCCCACCCAACACACCATCAGCGCCGCATTTTGTGTTTTTCCTGTATAGATCCCCACATGAAGTTGTGCCTGCCTCACCTCTTCCAATGCTACACACTTTGTTGCATCCCTCTTTAGTCGTCATGCACCTGCTACCACATGTGCCTACAACTTATTGCAAGGTAGATTGAGAAGGTGAAGTTATTTATTTCCTAAATTATGAGGAGTTTTTTCACCTAATTGTTTCTTAAATTGATGTATTAAATATCTTTTTCGTATTAGGACAGCTTAGGTTTATATTTTTTTCTCACATGGAGTTGTTGCTCCTTTGACGTTCACAGGGATAATTTGATAGCAATCCACATTGTTTATAAAGTAGAGATCTTTTCCTTTTCTTTTTTCAATTTTAAGAGCATTATAAACAGAGTTCATTCCTTGTAGGCCTCAAAAGCTGCATGAGACGAGGTTATTCCTACATCGAAGGAGTTGAAGCATTACTCATTGATCTGAAGAAAAGTGGATATGAAATGCATGCTTTCACTAATTATCCCATCTGGTATGTATAAATAAACAGGTTTTGGTGGAAGTTTTGGGAAGCATCACGCTCTAGTTTACTTTCTATTTTTTCCTGTTGCAGGTATGAAATCATTGAGGAAAAGCTAAAATTATCAACTTACTTATCCTGGACATTCTGTTCATGCATAATGGGTACTCTCTGTTCTGACCTTTTTAAAGTCTTCCTTATTTGCTGCTCTCAACAATTAGATTACCAAGGAGGTGGATTGGATAGTAATTCGAAATACTGTAAACAATGATGCTTTCTCTTTTGCAAATAAGGATGCCTTTTGGGGAATTGAGCAGATTCTCGCAAATATATATTTTCTACCATCTTTTGCACTCTAAACAAGCAGTCAAGCACTAGAGTATGGTTGCAGTATCTTGTTGTTGTTGTGGGACCAATAGGCATGTGAGCTAGAAGCGGTTAAGCAGGTTACGCTAAATGAGTGTATTGGTATCATTGTATTGTCAACCCCTAAGTTTGGAGGATGTTTGGGTTCATATTTAGATGCATCTTGGTTTTTGTGATTATGGTATGCCTACTTCTCAAGTGTTATACTTCATCATTCTCACATATTATTTGACTAGTACTGGTTGGAATTTCTGTTTTAATACCCAAATGTGACATCTGGAATAATTAGTAGGAACCAATCTGTTACACAGGGAGTGATTAATACGACTGGAATTGCTTCTCAGCTTTCCTTTTCTTATCTATTGCCAATTTGTTTCTTGTATATTCTATTTCAAAAAAATGTCTGAATCCTATGTTTTCACATTTGCTGATTTAGACAAAAGTTATCCATCTGGACAGGATTTAATTTTTATTTCTGTGGTATTCTATTTATAAAGTTAAACAACTTCCACAGACACATATTTTACATGCTCAGTCACTTTTCTCTTAACCATGGCTGTGGTCATGAAATTTGGCCTGCAGGAAAAAGGAAGCCTGATCCCAACCTTTACATGGATATTTTGAAGCACTTAAAGATCGAGCCAGCATGCTGTATCTTTATTGATGACAGGTATTCTTATTATCCAGCTGAGAGTATTAGACTTGATGACTTGCTTTGCTCAAAGCAGGGTTAGCAGTTCTTTGCTCACATAATTTTTAATGAACAGTCAAGAGTCTCCTTAAATAAAATTTCTTTCATCTCATAATAGTATACATTAAGTACCCGACCATCAATGCAACAACATACGGATTTACCCAGATTCCAAATAGACAAAATTAGTTAAGATTTAAAGTCCCAAAATGCTGCATATATTAATTTATGAACATAGTGAAACTGAACCATTCAATGGCATAGGTGATGAGAACTAACAACAGATATTTTGACATGCCTGTTGAAACTAAAGATTTGGAAGGATATTTCCATTTACTGGCGAAGTGACTGACGACTTATGGTTTAGTATCAAAGAATCACATTGCTTTCGGCGCTAAATCCTATCCTCAAATTGGAAAACATGTATCATATGCTCTAAGCTTGTTATAAATGAACTTGAACACCCTATCAGACAAATCAGTTATTGGTCACTTGAACTGTTACCACATCTGCAGTATAAGGTTTTTCCTTCAAGATCATTTCTCACAGAAAACGAGGTTGACATCTTTCTGCCTCATGCATTTTAGACTTTCTCAGGTCACTTTTTATGGTGACAAACCCGTCTATTGGATTTCTACTGAGAACACGGCCGGAGTGCTGTTCCATGTACATTTTCTGTCAGTTCAGTTCATGATATGGGTGAACAAACTTATGAACGACCAGATGGTAGGAATCAAGACCAAACAATATAATCTTGGCAACAGTAGAAAATATCTGACTTCAGTCTGAATGATGAACCAAGTGTGTCTTTTAGCAACAAGGAGGCGTTTTCAGTTGTTCAACCGAACTACCTTCCATTGACTTCATATTAAAATTCAATTTATATCAAACTATCTCTCTTACTCGAATGAAGAAGACAAGTTCCCAAGTGACATTCTAGGCCAAAGCAAATCAGCCAGTACTCCAGGATTCAACTTTCAGAAAATGGACTTTGGGATTGCAATAGAATCCAATAGTATATGTAAAGAAAGATATGAATACGAAAAACAGAGGACAGAGCAGCTACAATTTTAGTTGACATGGACCCAATTGAGGAAGAATGGTTCCTCCCTTGCCCCTCGCCCCTACTAGACACTCTTGGTAGTAGAAGGTAATTGCGAATGCCTGTAACCCTCTCACCTCCTGGGTGTAACAAGTTACCGTTGCCTAGGAGCCCCTTTTCCTTCTGCCTAGCTCCTAAATAACATTGGATTTGCATGTGTTCAGCATATAACTAGATTATCAAAACACAAATTTGGAAACAGGATTTGAGCTGCACGACTGTTTTACAGTGTGACAGCAAAAGGAATTCCCGGCATGGGATGGTCAAAATATGGAGACATCAAAGGTGTGGGGTAACTCAAAAAAACACTTGGTAGCTTGAGCGTGAGATTTGTCAATGCTCGGAGTTAACTGATGAAGAAAGCATGTACAACCAAAGGTAGAAGGAGGTACAAGAATAGAATGTTTTGATCTATTGTTAAGGATGAAACATAGCATACTATTAATCAATCTAACTTAAAATTATATACTGATTTTTGCACATTGTCCCTCGATCAGATTCTACTTAACTTTGGAGATGAATCCAAAATCTTGACAGCAAACTGGTGGTAGGCTGCTTCAAAGTGGTAGCGCCTCTAGACCCACACCCTCTTCCAATTTCCATCTTGATGTGAAATACTTGAAGATAATGAATTATTGAAAATTGTCGTGTTACATGGTCGCTTAGTTAAATGATGCACAGACAAGATTTTAAGAGAATTGTGAAACATATAATCCGATACCCCTGGTGCAGATTGGGACCATCAAACAAAGTAACTTATAGAAATGTTTGTGACACTGAAATTTTGAGAAAAGTGGTACGTGTACCCTCATATGCCAAGTTGCACCTGTATAGATTATCAAATGGTTGAATCTGGAACTGTACAAGAAACACACTATTGGTCCACCTAGTTGAGCTGGGATTGTCTTGGAAAGGGAGGCTGTTGTGCAGTATGGTTGAAGCTTTGGCTTTCATCTTCTGGAATAATCAAAGTCCTGTTGAGGCACTAGTTTCAGTTGCCCCCAAAGACACTGCATTAATGAATGAGGTGGTCACCCAACTAAGGGAAGAAATTTGGGATGTCTCATGAAGTGGCTATGCATTAATGAATCCCTGGTAGGATAATTATGTAATGGTTATGTGAAATGTGAAGTTACAATAGTTTTATTAAAAGAAAGTGAAAGCAATTGTGAGAAGTGGCCTTAGGCACAAATTACCATCTTTTCTACCTATTTAAAAAAGACTTGACTTGCATGCAATGGTTTAGGAAGAGGGCAATAGTTGCAACTTCAGACCATTTGATTGATTGTCGGTCAACTTGATGCAGGGCTTGAGGCAAAGGTTTTGTTCATATAGTATGACGTAATATGAGGAGAGACATGAACATTGATATTTTTCCAAAACAAGATATATATCTATTTGCAAGGATGTTCCATTCTGTTTGGCCGTTTATCGCTTACATGCATCTTGTTTAACTGTTCCAGGATGAAAAATGTTGAGGCTGCTCTTGATGCTGGCTTCACTGGCATTCAATTCAAGAACGTGGATTCATTGCGCAGTGATCTCGGTCGTCTAGGCATTCTGATGGAGACAATCTGATAGACTGAAAACACTGTTGCTTGTCTACATTTCTTTAGAAAATTTTGTGCATGTACGGTGGTTCGTCCTTTCCTGTACAAAAACGACAGATCACACGTACTTTAAAATTCTGAAACCTGTTTTGTCAAAAGTTAATGATTTCTATTGATGATTCATTACTCAGTTATTTTTGTTGTACTCGGACTTAGAATTTAATTAGATTAAACTATTATAATGTAATCACGGAATGTTATTCGATTGTGCCCATTAGGTGGCATGGATACTGTTGATGCAAGGTGAGTCTAGCCGATCTGCAAGCTATAAACTTAACTTAGACGGCTCTGCCTTGGAAATTCGGCTTCAGTGTGCTGTGCAAGAGGGGCAATCCCTCCCCTTATCGAGGCAGGCAACCTCCAATTTGCCCACCAGTTGGACATAGTTTCAGCGCAAAGTAGAAAAAGGAGGAGAAATGGGATTCAAGATGCGCAATGGGCGGAGTTGGGTTAGCTCGATCTAAGATCAGATTTAATTAATAAAAAGAATGAGTTGGGTTGGTCAGGCCTGCTCGGAATCGAGCCGGTCCTGGGTTGGTCCTAGGTAACACCTAGGAACCTAGGACCAACTCAACCTAGTGGACTAAGACCACTTGGTCCTGAGTTAGGCCTGCTGGACCATTTTTTTTATAATAACTAGTTGTTGCACATGGTTCCTGCGCGTATATAAAAAATTATAGTATGAGATAAGAAAAAAATTTATAAAAAGACACAAAACATAATAAGGTGATGAAAAATAAAGGAGTATCTGAGGAAAAAGAAATATGGGGTAAAGTAAGAAAGAACGAAAAAGTATAATTGTGGGTTTATTAAAAATATGGAAGATTGTAAAAAAAAAAAAAAAAATAGAGAATGTGAGAGAGTAACAAATAATTGGAATAGGGTTTATTATTATTTCAAAAGTTTGTGAGGGCAAAAAACATGAAGAGCATGAGAGAGAGAAATGGAGTAGTGGGTTGAGAGAATTTATTTTAAAATAATTATAAAAATATTAAAATTACTATTATGGGCATTTTTTTAAAAGAAAAATGAATGAAAGGGTAAAATGGGATGATCAAAAATTGGTACGATCAATAAGCTTTCTTTTATAATAATAATAATATAGTTAGATAATGCATGATACATAAATTCCATTTTATTCTCCTAAACTAACTATTCTAGTAGTTCTTTTACAGTTTTGGAACTCTAAAAATTATTATCATTATTATTCTAATTCTAAATTTTTAATACTTTAATTCATTAATATTATTTTTATTTATTTATTTTCAAAGTTTATTATAAATCCTTTTTGAATTTATTATCATCTAAGTTCATTATATAATCTTAACTATTATTTTTTTAGTTATTGATTTCATTTGTGTGATTTAATTTATTATTTATTTTATTTCATAATACTATCATAAATTTAAGAAAGTATTCAAAAAAAAAAAAAACTTCTATTTCATAAAAAAATAAAAATAAATTCACATTCAGACCTGATTTGGCTCGGGTTTGGTCCTGGTCCTGGTCTCAACTTGGCCGGTCCGCGGGCTGGGCTTGAGTTTATAAATGGACCAAATTGAAGCCCATTTAAAGGCCTAGGATCACCCATATCGGTCATGAACAATAGTGGGCTGGTCTTGAACTGGACTTTTCTGGACTAGTCCGTGCCAATACTGAACCAACCCGACCCATTGTGCACCTTGAAACGGAATGATAACAAAGTAAAAGATTAAAAGCAAATTTGAGTGAAGGTGAAGCAGATTTAACATTTAAAAAAAAGATAAAAATCACGAGTTCCTCATCCTAGTGAATGTGGATGAACTTTGAAAACCAAGAAAAATAATGACTTAGAATTTCCTAATGGAACAGAATAATGTAAAGTTGAATTATGTTTTGGATTTCAAACTCATTTAGTATAGATTACAAATTTATTTATTTATTTTTTCAAAATTCTCATCTCAAATTCAAATTCATCAATTTATATGTAATAATATAATCTAAGAGTAGGGAGCACTAGTACTACCCATAGGCTTGAACAATTGGAATTTCAGGGTGTGTTCTGGATCTAGAGTGTGTTGAGATATTATTGAGTTAACATTAAAGCCCCGTTTACTTTGAGAATGAAATTAAATGAATGATAGAACTGTCCTTTACTAAATAGATGGTTATAAAGCTCTGTATTAACAGTAATGCGTTTACTTGATTATTTTTAGAACATCCGTTTTTATAAATTTCCACTGCCAAAGTCTTCTCTCAATGTTTCCGCCTGAAATGTGCTGAAACCAGTTCTCTACACTCCTCGTCCTACTGTGTCTTTCTTGCCAGCCCTAATGCCCCAAAAAATTGAAAAAGAAGTTTTTTCTTTGTGTTGTGTGTACTTCCTTGATGTTTTCTCTTTCTCTGGATTGAGGAGATCCCTCCCTCTGTGGAAGTTGGAGAGAGGAGGGAGTCTGGCCTTGTGTTCTTTATTGGAGACTTTGAATGAAAACCCCTATGATTGTCGTTCTTTGATTGATGAAAAGCTCTTGGGGCATTTTGGATTGAGTCCCAGGGTGGAGCTTTGGGGAACTTCCTTGGTACTTTATTGCTCTTCCTTGCCTTTTACTTGTTTTATTCATTTTTATTCATAACTGTATTTGGGTTATTCCTTTGATAGAGAACGTCATGTTTGGAAAGCTTTTACGCAATCATTCTGGTGGAGGTCGTGGGGGATGAGGGACTCCCCCTTCTCGCTCGCCTAGGGGGACTCCTTCTTCAAGTGAGTCCAAGGGAAAAAGACCTGTCTCCCCTTTTTCGAGGTTTGCTCCTGGCGGATCTTCAATGAAATTGAGAATGAGCTCCTTAAGTACTCCTCATTCAAGTTCCATTACACCTCCTTGGGAGCTTTCTCCTCATCCTATCCTTAAGGATGAAAAGGGTGTCCCCTTTAAGTACTCCCGCGCGCCATCAAATTGCCTACACTCCCCTCAATCTTTGGAAGCCGAGAGGGAATGTAATCTTCCCTTGGTAGGTGATCTCATGGGGTGTTGTCTTCGAGTGATAGACAATTGTTGGCACCCCTGTCTTAGGAGGAGCTGGAAGGGATAGTTTCTTCCTATCTGCTTAAGGTATCCACCATGCTAATATTTTATTCTTCATGAATGTCCTTCTAATTTATCTCTATTCGGTAGGGGATTTCTGCTTGTGAGGAGTTTTTTTCTCGTTGCCAAGGAGCACCTTACATGGCCCGAAGTGAAACCCAGTGGCGGAAGCTGGAAGATAAGGTGGATCGTCTGAACGCCGACATTGCCAAGCTTAGGGAGGAGAAGAAAGAGGTTGTCAATCACAATCAACAGCATGGCAAGGAGCTGAAAAAACTTAGAAAGGAGGTCGCGGGCCATGAGGGGGCCATCAAGAAGGTTGTGGAGAAGGCAGAGCTAGACTTCCCCACTAGTGAAGATGACCAACATTATTTGGAGGGATAATTGGCCAATCATATGGACGAATTCAAGAAATTCAAAAAACATCATGACGAATTGACCGCCATAGCTGGACCTTATTTTGAGCATGGTTTTGCAGCTTGCAAGGAGCAATTTATGGCTCATGGATATCCTCTTAATGGAGAGGAGCCTTCATTTCTTGATCTTAGAGTCGCGATGGAAAATGCTCTCGTACGTTTTGTTTCCATCCCTATAGGCGAGGACTTTCCCCCCGAATCAGGTTATTTCTTTTTATTCAATTGTAATGTTTAAGGGAATCGTATTGATGCTGGAGGGGTGTTTTGTAGAGGAAACTCTAGATCATGTTTTGGGGGAGGTCGTAGCTGATGTGAAGAAGAGTCCCTCTCTCGAAGCAACAATTAATTCTGTAGTGGGGGACCTCTCAAAAGAAGGAGTCTAGGAGCCAAAGGAATGAGTGCTCCCCTGTCCATTGATGAAGGACCCCTTGGCCATTGTGAGGGCTTTGATTAGGACCCTAAGTCCTTGTCAAGTGACAGACGTCTATATGAATTTTTGACAGGACTTACTCCCATGAGAGTTTTTTGTCTCGCCTTATTTTGACATGACAAAGTTAGAAGTGTTGTCATACATTTGCAGGGGGATGCCCCCAACACTGGGGGTATCCTTATTGAGGGTTGTATTAGGGAGTGTTCCCCTAAAATTTGTTTTCAAGAAGAATGTCCTGCGAGAGGACTTAGGGGATGTCCTGCAAGAGGACTTATAAGATGAAAGAAGCATCCTTCTTCATATGTAGTATTTTTTTAGGTTGTGTATATTCTATGGGCGAGGTAGGGGCGTCCTTCGAGGTAGGTTCTGCTTCTATCCATTTAGTAAAATAATCAATTGCGATTAAAAGAAACTCTCTCTGGCCGGGGGGCTAGAGGGAAAGGACCCACTATATTCATCCCCTATTGTACGAAAGGACATAGTGATAACATAGTGGTGAGTAGTTCTGCTGGTCGATGTATGAGGGAGGAATGTTTCTAGCACCGTTCACATTTATTTACTAATTATTTTGCATCTTGTTTCATGGTAGGCCAAAAATATCCTACCTGTAAAGCCATATTAGCTAGTATCTAAGTCACCACATGTGCTCCACATTATCCACTATGTATTTCTTTAAGGACATGGAGTCATTCTTGTTGAGACAAACATCGAAGTAGAGGGTGTGCGTAAGATTTTTTATTGAGGATCCCTTATTGTAATAGAAAATGGGTGGCTAGTGTTTTAAGCCTGGCGGCTTCCCATCTATTATTCGGGAGGTATCCTTCTTCAAGCCATGTAACTACGGGTGTTCTCCAATCTTCAGTGGAGGATATAGCTTGGACTGCAAGGGGAGCTCTTGGCTTAGGAAGGTATTGTATAGTAGCGTCTCTCGTCCTGTAGTCTTCTAGAGAACTGGCTAGCTTGGAGAGACAGTCAGCTTGATATTTTCTTCCCTAGGGATCTGTGTAAGTTGAAAACTTTTAAAGCTCGTTTTTCGTTCGGCTATTTGTTGTAGGTACTGTTTCATATTTTCTTCTTTGACTTCGTATGTGCCTTCCACTTGCTTGACTACCAACTGGGAGTCCGAGTAAGCCATAGGATGTCTAGCTCCTGCTTCATGAGTCATTTTCATGCTTATCATCAATGCTTCATATTCTGCCTCACTGTTGGAAGCCTTGAAACCAAATTTGACAGTGAACTCCAAGCCTTCTTCGTGGGGAGAAGTAATAACTATGTTTGCACCGTTGCCTTAATCGTGGATGATCTATGCACATGAAGTAACCATTTTTCAACTTTGGGGGTGTCCCTCAAGGATATCCCTGCCATTTCGGAGATAAAATCCTCCAGAGGTATCATGCTTACCCAGAGTTTGCTTCAACGAAAGAATTGTCTTGACTCCGATAGGATGTGAAAGAAAATAAAGAGGCAACCTTCTAGCTGTAATTACTAATGCAAGGGCCATATTTTCGATAGGAGTATATCATCTTTCTACACCATTGAGTACTTTGCTGACATAATATATCGGCATTTATTTTCCTTCTGTTTTGCGGATGAGGACATGACTAACTGCTTGAGGGGTGGCTAAAAGGTACAGGTAGAGGGTATCCCCCTAAGAAGGTTTGACCAAGAGGGAGAGCCCTGCTAGGTAATTTTTTAGTTCTTCAAAAGCCTGTTGGCAGAAAGCATCCCATCCAAAATTCTTTGCTTCCTCAGTACCTTAAAGAAAGATAGACTTTTCTCTACTGCTTTAGAAATAAAATGACTAAGTGCGGCAATCTTCAGTCAATCGTTGCACTTTGTTAATATTATTTGGTCCTTTGATGTCTACGACAATCTTTATTTTGAGAGAGTTAGCCTCGATTCCCCTTTAAGTGACCATGAAGCCAAGGAAATAGCCTCGTCGTACTCCAAACGCACATTTTCCAGGATTAAGTTTTAATCTATATTTTCTCAACACAACAAATGTTTCCTCAAAGTCTGCAACATGATTTTGCACTTCTTTGCTTTTGACTAACATATCGTCCATGTACACTTCGATGTTCCTACCAATTTGTGGACGAAATATCTTGTCCACTAATCATTGATAAATGGCTCCTGCATTTTTTAGTACGAAGGGCATGACCACATAACAAAAAATGCCAGCAGAGGTTATGAAACTGGCCCTCTTACAATCTTCAAGGGCCAACATGATTTGTTGATATCCTTGTGAAGCATCCATCATGCTTGATAATTCATACCTGGAAGTGGAGTCAACTAATTGATCAATTCTGGGGAAAGGATATAAATCTTTAGGACACGCGTTGTTGAGGTCTCTGTAGTCAATGCACATTCTCCATTTTCCTCTAAGTTTAGGCACTAGGACAACACTAGATAACCATATTGGGAATTGTATTTCTTCGATGTGCCCTGTTGCAATTAATTTGTCATTCTCAGGCCCAAAGTGCCTCTTCTTTTGTTTTGCTGGCTTAATGTTGGAATCTATATTGAGGTGGTGTGTAATGACATTAGCATTGGTCTCTCCAAGTCTTGAGGGGTCCATGCAAAAATATCTATACTAGGTTGCAAGCATTGAATTATATCTTTTTGAGTTTGGTCATCTATTTGAGAGCCAATCCGTGTGGCTTTTTTCGGGTCTCCTGGTATGAGTTTGATATCTAACAACTTTTCAGCTGGTTGAACCTTAGGGGGTGTTCCCCTTTTTCCTTCAAGTTTTTTTTCCTAGTCAGCACCCTTCCCTCATTTGTTGGAAAAGGCCGCCTGGTGGGTCTTGTCCGTACTTCTTTGTTGTCCTTTACGCACAACTTCTATATAATATTTGCGTGATTGGAGGGGGTCTCCCTGAATTTCTTCCACACCTCCAGGTGCTGGAAACTTGATCTTCATATGATAAGTAGAGATTACAGCTTGGAAAGCATTAAGGGTAGGCTTTCCAAAGATAACATTGTAAGCGAATGACACGTCTACAACCAAGAATTTCAACATACACGTTCTTCAGGGAGATGGGTCCCCAATTTTAGAGTAAGTGAAACCATACCCCGGGGGTGGACCACTTCCCCAGCGAATCCGTACAAGGAGGTGTTCACTTTTTCTGGGGGATGTCCCTAGCTGCATCTAGTCATAAGCTTCTAAAGAGTATATCTGCAGAGCTTTCGGAATCTAGGAAGATATGCCCTACTTCATAATTAACAAGTAAGGTAGTGATGACTAACGCATCATTATTAGGAGTTTTTGGTCATGATTTCTTTGTTCTCCCAAATAGGATGGGGGGTGTCCTCCATTGCCTCCACATCCAATACTTCTTTAAAGATATATCGTGTGCTTCTCTAAACTACGATTTAGGAGCATGGTGGGGGTCCCTCCGACCAGTCCTCCTGTTATCATGCATATAGCCCCTTTACGAGGGGGATCATTGACCTCAGCCTTACTGCTTAAGGCGTGTTTGGCACCTTATTTAGGAAAAGAATTCAGACTGGTAGCTTTCACCTCCTTTGCTTTGTCATCCTCCCATTTTTGGTAAGCCCTGTTCCTCTAGCCTTCTCCCAACATACATATTATTGTAAGTATCCATTTTGGATGAGTCTTTCGATTTCATTTTTGAGATGTTTGCATTCTTTAGTAGTATAGTTGTAGTCGTTATGACAACGATAGAATTTGTCGGACTTGGGATGTTTAGGGGCCGTCCCTCCATGATTTGGGTCGAGCCAATAGGCATTTTCCTTCAACAACCATGAGGACATAGGTGATAGGCACAGTTAGTGGGGTGTATATTGCATTTACTATCTGGAAAGGGGGCTTCCTGTCCCTATACTCTGTTCAGGGTTTCTTAGAGGGGTTTTCCTCCTTTGTCTCCTTCCTCTTCTCTCCACAACTTTCCTTCTTGGCAGTTTGGGCGTCTTCCATATTAATATATTTGGCAGCTTAGGCTAAGAGGGCGTCAAATTTTGACACAGGTTTCTTGGCTCGGGTTTTGAGGACGTCCCCATCCAGCAGTCCTTATGAGAAAGCGCTGGCTTTCACTTCTTGTGTGGCAGAAGATACCTCTGATGAATCAGCATTGAATCTTTGTAAGTATTCTGTCAAAGGCTCATTATCCTTCTGTCGTATGGCAAAAAGGCTAAGCTCCGTCTTTCGAAGTTTTCGACTACTAGCGAATTGGTGTAAGAACAAGGATGCAAAACTCTTGGAAACTTCCTATGGCTCCTATGGGCAATTGATTGAACTATTGCTGGGCAGCTTTGGTGAAGATAGTTACGAAAACATGACATTTAATCCTATCGGTGTACCTGTGAGAGAGCTGTATTTTTTAAACGCGAGAGATGTTCTTAAGGGTCTGTTGTGCCATCATATTCAGTAATGGCAGGGGTACGACAATTGGCCGAAAGTTCATCTGCTATCACGGCTTCAGTGGGATGCCTTGTCGTTCATCTTTAAGGGTTCCTCTAATATAGCATTAAACGTCTTGAAGGCATTTCTGGAGGCATTTGAAGCAGGCAAGCTATTGTGGGGGGAGCTCTTGAGGTGGCACGGGGGGAGCCCCTTGTTTTCTATCTATTGGGGGTGCAGGTATAGGAATGTCTCCTTCAGCTTCTTCTTTAGAGGCATCTATGTTCGATGGGGTGGTCACACGAGCTGGAGCTAGTGTCGCCACCTGTTCTCAAATCACAGCCGATACTATCTGTTGGATAGCTCCCAATAGGGTTCGGGACAATTCTTCTGTACAAATGTCTGAGAAGGTACTGCAATGCGGGGGGTCAGCTATAGGGCCTACCACCTTGGGGGGCGGTGGTGCCGGCGTCAAAGGAGTAGGCATAGATCCTCTACTAGCAGCAGTAGGGGGTATCCCAGTAACCATCTGTAGAGCTTGAGAGTTGCCAGGTGCATCGATAGCCTTCTGCTTATTTGCGACGTTACCAGGGATTTTCATTACAACTCACGTCTTGAACTCTGTGTTTCCAAAAACAGCGCCAATTGATGTGTGCGATTTTAGCACGGGTCAAATGAGCTTGAACTTAGGATCTGGAATGAACCAAAGAAAAGGAACTTGAGAAGTAGAACCTACAAAACAACAGGTTAGCACTCGGACGCTCAAGTCAGTATCAGTTTGAAGAGAAAATAATCATATAAAAATGAATCAAAATAGAAAATTGTGATAGGATAGTTGAATCTGTAGGATAAATCGTGATCCGAGTGCAGAGAGAATGTAAGATAGCAGTTATATGAGTAAAATTCCCAAAGTGGAAGGTGTCCCCCACCTAGGACCAAACCTGTATATATAAAGGAGGCGTCCCTCTCTGGTAGGAGTCTGCATGTGATCCTAGTTTTCAGGATGAATGGATATAGGTAGTTGGGATAAGATACAATATGATCTTATCTTCAGTTGACTTCGTTTGAAGGATAAGTTTTGGAACTGAAAGGGACTCCTTGTTTTCAAGGACTCTTTGACATTCCTTAACTCATGAGGAGTCATTCCGTTTTAAGGGTCTGGACTGCAAAGGGGGCCTCCCTGATCTGTGTTTCCCATGTAGGCTGAGTACTCCTACGTAGCAGTCCAGGTGGACGTCTTATGTGGAGGGCCAGCCATGGGCCCTGGTTTGATCTTCTTGTTAGGTTGCGTATCTGGGTCGGATCCATGAACAGTCTAGGTCTTCTTCCTCATGCGTGTTGTTGGGCTAGTGGCTGGAGGTCCTGGACTTCTCCTTCCATGACCATGGGCCTTGTTGAAAAGTGTACTGGGCCTAACTCCATTGGGCCATGCACATCAACCATTTTTAAGTGAATCATAGAAAATGCTTAAATAAATTAAAAGAATAATATAATAGAATAATTTTAAATGAATTCTTCAAAATGGTGAAATTTTTAAATGGGTTTTTATAAAATAATGAAATTACCTTGATGTGTATAAAAATAAGTTGGCCTAACGAGGCCAAAGTAGCCCTAAAAAAAGAAGAAAGAAATGAAGGCTCAGGGTACTCCGAAGAGGCCCGAAACATCCCATGCCCATGACGCACCCAGAAGGCTAAGGATGGCCCAACCCATAGTCTAACTAGGTAGGCTCAGACAACCTAAGTAGCCCAGGAAGAAGGAAGGAGACACCAAACATTCCCCGACTCGAACCATGATTAAAGCCTGACAAAATATTCGACCCAAAAATCCCACACACGTTGGAGCCCATACTCCACCGTGGCATCCGATTGGCCTAGGTGTTAGCAATCACCTCAGATCACATCATCTCTAATAGTCCCACATGAGAGTATCCCTCAAGCTCTCTCCAAGCATATTATCATGTGTCCTTGCACTTTTCACCAACTTTATTCACCATATCTCGATTCTTAATCAAATTCACTTAGGCATTGGAGTCTTAACGCCTTTTTTGTAGGTCTTCCCTTCAGGAACTGCAATCAGTTTGGCCAAGCTTTGAACAATAGTCTATATCCATTAGATTCGTGCGTTTTTTTGCATGCATCAGAACTTAAATGGATATTTAAAATTATTAAAAAATTTAAATAGGTTTTTATTTATTCATGTAATGAACTTGATTTAGTATTTAGAAATAGTGAAAAACCATTGCACTACCCAGTATTGTGCACCAGACCTAGGATTAAGGGGACTGATTTATTTACTGAAATATAATTTTCTAATATTTCTTAAATACAAGTTCCAGATATTTCCTATGAATTTTCTGTAAATTTCTCGCCATTATAGAATTTAATTAAACACCAATACATAAAATTAAGTGTTTAGTCAGTAGGCCTGATGAAATTGAATAAATTAACTTTAGTAATGATTAAATCTAACAACTGTAATAATTTAATCAACTAACTATAACACATTTAAATCAAACGAGATATTTAATTCAACACTAATTTAAATAGTCAAACTCATAAATTTTTTTTGATTCAATATTACATCAATTAATAGAAATTATATTTAGTCAAAATTGAGCCACGAGGAGGGAATATGGACGCAGACCTAGTGGACCCAGAAGTGGCTAAAGGAAACGGGAAAGTGGTGATGGGGTAGGAAGATTCGAGGAGCACTCTCCTGAAGGAATTGGGGTGACTGTGGCACAAGCTAATAAGCTAGGGGACATATCCACGATGCAGAATAAGCTCGCATTATTGGAAGCCGACCTTGTGAACATTCCTCTCACGTTCGCACTGCTGAGGACTTGAGAGAAGGGCTCATCTAGAAGGGGTCGACGAGTACTTAATAAAGCTAAGACAGATACCCAAAAACGAGAGAGGAATTACTATAATTGAATCGGATTCAATCGCGGGACATACTACCAAGAAAAGAGTGTACTTGATTGATAAGAAATCAGACCCATTATCGGCGGAAACTGCAGAGGAGTCCCGCAGGGAGTCATGAAATCCTCAGCTGGAATTGTTAGGGGTTGGGACCCCCTTGGATAGTTTGAACACTTATCGAGCTCGTTAAGCTCCATAGTCCTGGCTTGGTTTTCTCTCCAAAACCAAGTCTAAGAAAAGGAGACATGACAAACTGAAGGCACGTTTGAACTACTTTAGGGTTTGGGTGAAGTCTAGTGGCAAATCGGGAGGGTTTCTTTTGCTTTAGCGTAAGGATGTAGATGTATGGATCTAGTCGTATTCCAGGCACCACATTGATCCATGAAAGGGGAGACATAATCTGAATGCTAGCAGTTCACAGGAGTTTATAGGCATTCGGTAGTGAGTAGCGTAAGGAAACGTGGAACCTGTTATAATACCTAAGTCAGAATTCCATACATCCATGGTTGTGCTTAGGAGATTTTAATGAAATATTACACCAACATGAAAAAGGAGAGGATCGCTCCACGAGCACAATGGCAAATGTCAGACTTCAGAAGGTGCTTGTAGCACCCGCTATCAATACTACGGCTATATCTCCTCTAATGATCATATTTAAAGTAAACCTTATTTATATGTATAAATATGCACATAATCATTATGCACACGTAATCACTACGTCACAACCCACACATTATATATATGCACATATCAAACATCACGAAGTAAAACCATTCTAGTAGTTCACTGTCCACATTTTAATTTCCCATCTATATATCCCAAAGTATGAATTATATTTCAATTGATGAGTTAGGAGAAAACCGCATACTGGCCCGACCTGACTGAACGCGGGGTTTGGACCTATCCCTCGATAGGAGACACCTCAAGATCTACTCCTGAAAAATGTTAGCAGAGGGATGAGCCTGCAACTCAATAAGCAGATAACTGGCATTATCTATAACTGGCATTATGTACGTCAAATATAGTCCAAATAAAACAGCATGAGCAACGTACGTAAAGTATAATCAATTTAGCCGCAATACAATTAAACTTTATCGAATATGCGGTCAACTCAAAGCAAACAACCAATTGAACTCCTAATTTCCTAGTCTGCTTACCAAAAGGTGATATAGTGTTTTTCTCCAAACTCAACCTCATTGTTCGTTACATACGTGAATCCCCTTGACAGCTGGCTCATCAATCTCATTTCGCCTCATAGCTCTTCTATATCGCATTATCGCTCTTTTTCATATCGCATCATAGCTCTTTTATTTTATTTTGCCACATAGGCTATTCAACAACATCAAGGAGTATTATTCACATCACATTTATATTCAATTTCCACCACTCCCTCATTACCACATATCACCATTCTTGTAAGCAACTGGTAACGTAATATCATATATAGACATATTCTATTTACAAGCACCAATACACATCATCCAACAAATATAACATTTCAATGTATTTCTCATTTTACGTGCACATATCATCATTCCAATTAAATCATCCACCACACATACATTTTTAGATAAATCAGCTTCAACATGAATCACAGATCTATATAAAAGTAATTCCACAAAGAAACGATATATATAATTGTTCTTACCTCGATCTACCACTCTAACAAGGAGTCGTTCAATCCTCTACTTTATCTCCGAACCCTATAACGAGTTATAATGCATACAATCAATATATTAAAAATATTATAATTTCTAAATATAATATTACATATTATTTGTATAATTTCTAATTTATCATTTAATATTTCATTTCTATCGAAATATAAATTTTTTGTACCATTACTTTCTAACTAACTAGCTTCCCAGGTATATATTTAATTTATCAACTAATTCATACGAATTCATTTAATAAAACCCTTTAATCTTTTATAATTATCATTCTTAATATCATTTCCTAAATTAAATTATGATTAAAACCCTCATTTTTCTTTCTAATAATATAATATTCCTAAATATAATCTTTGGAGTATTTCTATGAATTTCTCGCTATTATACAATTTGATTATACACCACTACATATAATTACACATTTGGTTAGTAGGCCCGATGAAATCTAATAAAATTAACTATAATAATAATTAAATCTACCAAATCTAATAATTTAATTAACCAACTATAACATTTTGAAATCAATTAATATATTTAATTCAACACTAATATAAATTGACAAAATCATAAAATACTCCAATTAAATAGTACATCAGTTATAAACTATATCTAATAAATGGACTAATTAAATAATATAATTATATAAATTAATTAAATTAAAAATCACAATTTTCATACCTGTTTCGTCGCACCCGTGATTGTGAGTTAATGTGTGCATGAAATGAAATTGTGATTTGTGTGTGAAGTGTTACAACATACATATATATGTAAAATATATATTTAATAATGGTGAGCCGGTGGGTGAAATGGCCCACCTGCCACTTTCTTTCTTTTTTTTAAATATATATATATATATATATATATATATATATATATAATTATATTATATTATATTTATATATTATTATTATTATTTATTTAATTTTTTTTTAAATTTCCTTTATGTCCTTCTTAGTTTTTTAATATAATTTACTTTTAATTAATATAATGAGTTCCAATTCACCCCGTTTAAGTTTTATTGTACTCCAATTTCAACTTATAATTTATTATAAAATTTTCATAATAGTTATTAGTTAATCACCCAATTAAGTATAAAATTCTAAGGATGTCACAGTGCTTGGACGATTGCGGGCTATAGAATATGGGTTGGAGAGGGGACATCTTCACTTGTTGTAATGGTAGGGAGGCGCCAAACACGGTTCATGCATGGCTTGATCGAGCATGTAGCAGTCAGAGTTGGGAGTTTAGAGGCAAGAAGAGTCGGTTTGCTTCGAAGTGATGTGGCCAAAATTTGAAATGCAACGAAGTCATCAAGCAATGCTGGAAAATGGATTCATCATGTGGGCCAGAAGAGAGTTTCATCGAGAAATTAAGGGGGGTGTTGTGTGGGCCTGCTACAGTGGAATAGAGCGGGGTTTGGCAACGTCCGACAATAGTGCAGAAAGCTGGATGAATATATTTGTGGCAAGACCGAAGACTAGATTGGAGGAACTTTCCACCAAAGATGAAATACTATGGAAACAGAGGGCTGAAGCATTGTGGCTGAACAAGGGAGACAAAAATACAACTTTCTTTCACGCCAAAGCCAATGAAAGGAAACTTAGGAAGGAGGTCAAAGCTTTGAGGGATGAAATAGGGACATTAATTAGTAACGGATATGAAAGCTATCAGATTAACACAGCAACGCTATTTCCCAGAAATATTCCAGTCCACACGACCCTCAAATTATGTGATACGTGAAGTAGTGGATTCAATGAAGCTTCGAGTGACCAAACCCATGAATGAAGCACTTATCTGGCGTTTGCTGTAGAAGATATTATCTTGGCACTGAAACAGAAAAATCCCCTAAAATTGCCGGGACTTGATGTTACGTGACACCCCCTTCGTAATTACAATCCATCGCATGATAAGTTCGCATTTAACCAATTAAGATAAACTATATTTTTATTTTATACACTATATAGACATTACTTAACAAGATATGTCATCAAAATCTTGTATTCTACCCTTGACCTTGGGATTTTATAAGTATTGGGAAAGGAGAAATGTGCAATTTCAAGCTGTTATAAAGCTTAAAATACAAATCCACTTAAATCTTAATATATGCAATTATGTAGCTATAACTCCTAGCTTAAGTTGAAAGTGCTGACCTACCTAGTGATACTGATGATCAACTTATGATCTCGTTTAGATAGTCGCTCTGTGACTTATTTCCTGAAAAATTTACGGCAAGTAATGAGATGCCTACTTAATAAGTATAGCTGATCAATCTATATATATATACATACACCGCAAGTCAAACATAATCATATCAACCAATTAATATTCGTCAAACAATATCAGCAAGTATAGGAAATAACATATGCTCATAATCATATATCAGTTTACGACATAGTAGTGCCATTTTAGTTTATTTTCTTAGGCCTTGCTTAACCATATTTGAGCATATCACTCAATGGCCTTGCCAGCTATCATCATCATCTCAATCACAATATTTCTTTTTTTTTTTTCTCAATACCACATAGCACACAACTCATATGATACCCCACCATCACTAATACAACAGAACACAAAACTCGTATGATATCCCATCATCACTCATATCATACACAAACTATGATATGCCACATCATCTTCACTGATTAACGACAACACATAACTCGTCATTAATCATATCATCGTAAGCCATTGCAATATGCCCCCTCCTAGTTATGTAAGCCATATTTTATTCCCAGTCACATCAAAACTTAGCATTCAATTCCATTTAATAATTATTTTCTTGTTAATAACTTTCTCATTTGAACTCATTTGAAAATCAATTATATCACATAATTATTCATCTGACTTTCGTACAACAACACCACAGATAAACACAAAATAACAATCTCATAGATATGCATGCAATCTAAACAAATAGTAGACATCCACAATCAAGTATGTAAACAATTAATATATTATGTCCACATACATATTTATATATATATATATATATATAGATATATATATTCACCAATCATTTATATAAATACAACCACACATAAACACATAATGACAATTTCGCCGATATCAAGGTAACGCAATAATTAGTTCCCAATCAAATATACTATATCCATATATATAAATACAAATTCAAGTTCACAACCCAATATATAAGCAACCAATATATATAACACTATACATATAAATATATATATATATATATATATATATATATATATATATATATATATATATAAACCAATTAACTATACTTACCTCAAAATTAAAATGGTTACGCTAATAAAAGGAGCAATTCAACCCTCTTCTAAGTCCCCGCATCCTATAGTAAATTATAATATATATATATATATATATATATATATATATATATATATATAGAATCAAGACATTGTAAACATCGTAATTCTAAATAAACTATTATATAATATTAATATTTTCCACCAATCTTTTTATATGCTATTTATATCGAAATTCAACTCTCCGTTCCTCTTTCTTTTAAATAACTACACTTTCTAAGCTTCCCAAATATATATTTAATTTATCAACTAACTCATAAAAATTCATCTAATCAAACCCCTTCTATCATTATAGATGGCGTTCTTAGTAACATTTCTGAATTGAATTATCATGAAAATCATTTTTCTTTCTAATAATCACTCTATTTCTCAAATATAATTTTCTAATATTTCTTAAGTATAGTTTTTGAATATTCCTATGAATTTTCTATCAATTTCTCGATACTATATAATTTAGTTAAAGACCAATACTTATAAGTAAGTATTTGGTTAATAGGCCCAATGGAATTGAGTGAATTAACTTTAATAATGATTAAATCTAACAAATCTAATAATTTAATTAGTCAGTTATAATTTTTAACTCAAATGATATTAATTACAAACTAATTTAAATCGTTAAACTCATAAATTTTTTCGATTAAACAGCATATCAGTCAATATAAATTAGATTTAATAAATGGGCTAATCAAATATTTTAATTATATAAATTAATATGAATTTTAAAGTTAGAATTTCGTACATGTTTCCTCAACCTCCGAATGTGTGAAATTGTGTGCGAAATTTGAATTCTAATTATTGCACACAATAGTTTAATCTATATATAAAAATGGAAAAAAATCCAAAACCCCCCCTGTGATTTTAGAAATGTTAAAAAAAACTCCTATGAAAATTAAAGTTCAATTATACCCCTGTGATATAAAATAAAGTTAAAAAAAAAATCCTGAGGCCAAGGTTTGCAGCTCACGCACGTTGACCGCGAAAAATGGTGCGGAAAGTCTTTTTTTGATATTTTTGCCCTTATAATCTAATATATAAATATAATATATATATATACATATATATATATATATATATATATAATTTACTAAATTTTAAAATAATATATAAATATTTATCAATAATAAAATATTATTTTATATGTAAATAAATAATTATAATATAATTTTTTAATTAAATTAATTATATTTTAAATTTTTTTCAAAAAGAAGAAGTCGGCTTTGCACAGAAGGGTGCGGCAGCGCCCCCTCACCCCTAGGTGGCGATCACCATCGCCCATGGCAGGCGAGCGCGACGCTGTCGCTCAACCAGATTAGGGAAAGGATGTCTCAGCACAAGAGTCCTAAGTCAATCGAACTCCTAGCCAACTCAAACTCTTACCCTGCCTAACAAACCCCCAAAATTAGGAATCCCAGACCTAGAAGACTCTACCTAGGCCCGGACTCTTATCCATCCAACCACCTTCGTAGAACCCAAATGTCCTAGATATTCCTCTTCAACCTGAGACTCTCCGCTATAAATACGCGGTCCCTTCCTCAAACCAGGACCTCTTCTAGGTTCTTTAGACTTTTACATTCATTTTCATCTTATATCGCATCCTAGTACTCTAACAACATTCGTTCACGAGATTATATTTTACATATTCATCTTTTCTATCTCTGAATCGATCACTGACTTGGCATCAGAGTGCTAACATATTTTTTGCAGGTCCCCTCTGCTGGACTTGTACTATTTTGCGACCCAAGCTATTTGGATTAATCCAACCTACTTGTGCGTTTTCGGATGCATTAATTGGCGCCGTCTGTGGAAAACACAGAGCTTAAGACGTGAGTAGATCATGAAAACTCCTGCCAACGCAGCAAACAAGTAGAAAACTGGGGAGACACCCGTTGTCACCACCCAGGCTTTACATGTCGTCTCGAGCACTCCATTCACCCCCTTTCTGCTGCAACGCCTAGGTCAACAGACCCAACTATGGATACTCCTAGGATCATAGTCTCCATAGACGCCCCAACCGTGGAGCTATCTTCGGATCTCCTAGGAATCATTCAACAAATTATCACTTAGGCTATTCGCGAGCAATTAGCAGTCCTCGGCCCTGCAAAAGTGACAATTCCATCAGAAGTGATCACCCTTGAGCAAACTGACCCGGCTCTGATGGTACCCAAGCCTAACGTGGTCGAAGTATTGTCCATCCAATTGCCTGCCCAGGCGGGAGATGTACCCTCTCAATGGCTAGCACGACTGGAGTATCTCCAAAAATGACTGTAGGACGTTCAATACCAGGTGATGGGAGCACCGGCTGAAGAGCAGGCTGGCATCCCTTTTACTGAGGAGTGATGGCGAATGAATTACCCACGAACTGTCGCACTCCAGCCATAGCTGAGTACGATGGTACCATTGATCCACAGGAGCATCTATCCCATTTCGAGAATGCGGCCCTGCTGCATCAATACACTAATGACATCAAGTGCCTAGTCTTCGTGACTACTTTTGCTGGGGCCGCACAATAATGGTTCAACCAATTACCCCCAGCTGTGATAGGAAGCTTTCGAGAGTTCTGTTCCCTTTTCCTACACTAGTTCGCCAATAGTAGGAAGCATCAAAAGATCAAATTGGACCTCTTCTCCATCCGCCAGAAGGAAGAAGAGCCTTTGAAGGAGTACCTCCAACGTTTAAACACGGTCGCCTTGGAAGTTCCATCAGCGACCCAGGAAGTTAAGACATGCGCCTTTGCACAAGGATTGATGGACGGAGACTTCTTCAAGTCCCTAGATAAGAAACCAGCCACCAAGTTTGACGCTCTCCTGGCCCTGGCGGTTAAGTATATCGACATGGAGGATGCCCAGGCATCCCAAGAGAAGGGCGAGGAGAAAAAGAGGAATGAAAACAAGGACGAAGGTCATTCCAAAAAGCCAAAGACAGACTTCAAAGATAAAAAGCCAACGTAGCAAAAGGTGAATACGGTGTACATCCTCTTAGCCGTCCCCATAACTTAGGCACTCATGGCTATGGAAGGCAAGGGCCTATGACCAAATGCAATTGGGAGAGGCTTATGACCAAATATAATTGGGAGATGTCCCCCTCGATGGATACTTCCTGGATGGCTTTGCTGGGGAGGTAGTTCATCCTAGATGCATGATCTCGCTTCCGTTAACCCTGGGAACCGCACCTTTACGAAAGACATGCTTACTCAAATTCTTAATGGTGGATATTCTGTCCGCATACAATGTTATCTTGGGACGACCAATGCTTAAAGCTTTTCGAGCTGTCATATCCACATATCACATGAAGATTAAGTTTCCAGTAATCGGAGGAGTGGGTGAAGCCTAGGCCGACGCATTACAGGCACGCAAATGCTATGTTGAAGCCATCGAAAGAGGAAAGAAAAGAAGGACGAAAGAATCCCCGAAAATCGAGGACTCCAAAAAATAAGGGAAGGACCCAATACCCAGTCCAGAGCCTAACAAAGAAACCCCTACTGTCCAACTTGTGGAGGAGCTCCTCACCATCGAACTTACAATTGGTGATCCGGGAAAGGTTACAAAAATAGGATCCAAGATGATCGAGGATGTCCGAAATCAAGTGGTCAACCGCCTTCTGAGGAACAAAGACATCTTTGCATGGACTCTCCAGGACCTGGAGGTTATGGACCCAAGTGTCATCACGCACCACCTCAACTTGGACCCTAGTGTCAAGCGGGTAAAGCAAAAAACGCGTCACTATGGACCTAAAAAGACAAAATCACCCAAGGAGAAGTAAGCAAACTATTATCGGCTAGACACATAAAGGAGATACAATTCTCATAATGGCTCTCCAACATTATTTTAGACCCTAAACCAGGTGGGAAATGAAGGATGTGCATAGATATTTAGGACCTCAACAAAGCGTGTCCCAAGGATTTCTATTCATTACCTAGGATTGATCAGTTGGTGGATTCCACGTCCGGATGTGAACTCCTAAGCATGATGGACGCTTCGCAAGGATACCACTAGATAATACTAGCGCCAAAAGACCACAAAAGGGTCAGCTTCATTACCTCAGGCGGTACATTCTATTACGAAGCCATGCCCTTTTGGCTGAAAAATGCAGGAGCCACCTATCGAAGACTGGTGGACAAAATATTCTGACCTTAGTTAAGTAGGAACATGGAGGTATATGTGGAAGATATGTTAGTGAAAAGTAATGAATCTCAATCATGTGGAAGACTTAGAAGAAACATTCGCAGTACTAAGAAAATACCGACTACAACTCAACCCCGGAAGATGCGCATTTGGGGTCAGAAGAAGGTGTTTCCTAGGATTCATGGTAACCCAACGAGACATTGAGGGCAACCCCGCCAAAATCAAGGCTATCTTGGACATGGATCCCCCCACCAACATCGATGAATTGCAGCGACTGACAGGAAAAATGGCCGCACTTAGTCGATTCATCTCAAAATTCGCTGAATAGGGTCTGTCATTCTTCAAAATACTAAGAAAGGTCAAAGATTTTGAATGGACCGAAGAGTGTCAACAAGCGTTTGGAGAAGTCAAAGCACACTTGGCAAAGCTCCCTTTACTAGTAAAACCGATACCTAGAGACACCTTTTACCTTTACATATCCTCAACGTCCCAAGCCGTCAGCTCTGTGCTGGTACGAGAAGAAGATGGTGCTCAGACAACCATTTACTACGGCAGTAAAGTTCTCAATGGGGCGGAATGTCGTTATCCATCCACAGAAAAGATGGCCCTGGCTTTTGTCATCACCGCAAGAAAATTACGCCTTTACTTCCTTTCTTACCCCGTCGGGGTCAGAACAAATACTCCCCAGAAGCAAGTCCTAGGCAAACTCGAAGCATCCGGGCGATTAGTAAAATGTGCAATAGAGTTGAGCGAATACGACATCTCATATCTACCTCGAACGACCATCAAGGCCCAGGCTTTGGCTGACTTCATATCTGAATGACGGGAACAACCCAGGAAGAGGTTCCCGAAGAGAGACCATGGGTACTTCACGTAGACGAATCCTCCACCAAGCAAGGGAGTGGAGCAGGTATAGTTATTACCTCTCCTCAAGGAGAGGACATGGAATTTCCAATAAAATTCGACTTCAAAGCCTCAAAAAATGAGGTTGAATACGAAGCCTTGGTCCTAGGCATGAGAATGGCCCAGGACGTTGGCGCCTTGCACCTCCTGGCCTACTCTAATTCACAATTGATAGTAAAGCAAGTGAGTGGAGAGTACGAAGCCAAGGAAGAAAGTGTGGTACAGTACCTCTAGCAGATGGAGGAGTTAAAGACAAATTTCAAAAGCTTCCAGCTACAACAAATCCCGAGGGAAGAGAATGCTAAAGCAGATTCTCTATCCAAACTAGTCAGTACATTGGAGGACTGCAAGACATGACGTATCACTGTGCAACACTTACCTCAGCTACGAGCTCCACTCAACATCCAAGCCATTTCGTTAAGCGACAATGATTGGCTAACGCCTATAATACGATGGATAAACGAAGGACACCTCCCAGAAAATAGATGGGAGTCCACCAGAGTAAAAGCCCGAGCCCTCTGTTTCCTAACACAAGGAGGAACATTATACAAGAAATCCTTCACACACCCCTTGCTCCGTTGCTTATCCCAAGAAGAAGGCTTGCACGTGCTCAAAGAAATACACGACAGATGTTGTGGATCCCACATCGGGAACTGGGCACTGGCCAACAAAGCACTACGAGCTGGTTACTTCTGGCCCACCAGTAGAAGACAACTTTTAGTCTCCTACTGCACCATCTTATCCTTTACAGACGAAGACCTACTACTTGGATCCAAACTACACAACCGACCGATCTTCGTTTTGGGGTTTATACAAGAGCAAAAGGTAAACCGTATACTCATAGATGGTGAATCTATTGTCAACATCATGCTGAAATCAACAATGAAGAAATTGGGCATAACCTCAGAAGACTTATCCCGTAGCGCTTGACGATCTAAGGTTTCAATCAAGGGACCCAATGAGCCGTCGGCATGACCCTATTCGATCTTACTGTGGGAGAACTAAAAGCAAGTATACTTTTCCATGTCATAGATGCGAGAACCTCCTACAATCTGTTGCTAGGAAAGGGGTGGTTGCATGAAAATGGAGTTGTGCTATCTACACTGCATCAATGATTCAAGTACATAAAAAATGAAGAAATCGTGAAAGTTGCTACTGACATGGAGCCTTTCATTGAGGTAGAGTCATATTTTGCTGATGCAAAGCTCTACCTTGACCCTAACAGTATGCAAGAAGTTTTATCTTCAAAAATTTTGATTGATCATTCCCTTGAAGAAATTCACCCTAGAGTTACGCCTATAGAAAACAATGATGAAATGCTTAGTAAAGCAACAAAGAAATGAAGCTCTGATCAGCAAAAAATATGTGGTCAAAAAGCCACCTTACTCCCCGATGCTCCGATATGTGGTTCGATCCAATGGTAAAGAGAAAGCAGAACTAGCGAAAAGATCATAGTTTGTTGCTCTTTAAAGGAAGAAAACAACTCAAGGAAGCGAGAGTCAAGGACCTTCGAGAAATCAAAACTAAGCTAGTGACGCAGATCACCAGCCTACATCCGCTAATCTCAAGTGATTCACCTATTCCGAAATACCAACACAGGAACATGCAGGGGGCATTTAGCCAAAAGCTTACCAACTTTTGGCAAAATCTGGATATGATTTTTTGATTTCGTCAAAACTCAACAAGGTGAACCCCGAATTAACTGGAGAAAAGATCCACGGGTTGAAGAAAGCGCAACACAAATTGAGAAAGCAAGGTTTTCGTGTGGATCAACCCCATATTGGCTTAGGTTTCATTCCCGATGAGCCTGTAAAAATACGCACAAGAAAAGACGGCAAATGCACAACCATGCACTACATCTCTATAGAGAATGGAAAGAGTGGTGAAAACCAGAGACCAAATGATAACTGTGTTTTTGTATTTAACCGACTTGGCATACATGTCGCTCGCATGTCAGTTTTTGAAAGACTAGACGAGGCAAGCTAATATTCATCCAACAACATAAGACGACGCCAATGAGCATCAGTATTCGACCGCCTTGGGGACGGTCACGCACAATAGTTCAAGAAAAAAGGTTACTACAACAAAACAAACGAGCATAATAAGAGTGATATAAGTAAAATACTCTATTTGTCCCAACCTCAAGGAGGTAAGACTTCATTCTTGATCATCTCTCTTCAGGAGGACAAATCAAGGTGAAACAACATATCTCTCGAAGGCCACATGATCCAAGTGACAATTCAAATGAAGAAGAATTAGAAATCATCATCGACTCCAACCACATCAGTATTGACGAAGGTTCTGACATGGACATTTCGGAAGATGGAATCCAAAACGCTCCCCCACAGCTTGAAGATAGGATACAAGCAACTATTGATGAACTCAAGGAGCTGAATCTCGGTTCAACAGAAGAGCCGCGCCCTATATTCATCAGTGCACTCTTGAGCCCGAAAGAAGAAGAGCAATACTTTAAGACTTTAGGTGAGTATAAAGACGTCTTCGCATGGGCATACAAAGAGATGCCAGGTTTAGACATGGAGCACGTCCTGTAATGCAGTCATAGAGAGTTCTCCGTCCGACCTCATCCCTCGCATTGAGACGGAAATAAACAAGCTTATCGATGTTGGGTTCATCAAAGAAGGTAAACATCCGATGTGGATTTCTAGCATCGTGCCTATCAATAAAAAGAATGGCCAGATTCGCATTTGTGTAGACTTATGAGATTTAAACAAAGCATGCTCGAAAGACGATTTTCCTCTGCCTATCACTAAACTCATGGTTGATGTGACCACTGGACATGAGGCATTGTCTTTCATAGATAGCTCATTCAGGTACAACACAATCAGAATGTCACCCAAAGATGAGGAATGCACGACCTTTTGCACCCCTAAAGGGATCTACTGATACAAGGTAATGCCCTTTGGATTGAAAAATACAAGGGCTACCTACAAATGTGCTACATAAAAAGGTGGAATACTATGTAGATGGTCTTGTCGTCAAAACCAAGAAAAGAGAAGAAACACTTAGCGGACCTCCAAATAGTATTTAATCACTTGAGGAAATACAACCTAAAGATGACTCCTCTCAAATGTGCCTTCGGTGTCACGTCTGGAAAATCCCTCAGTTTCATAGTTCGGCATCGTGGTATCGATGTCGATCCTGCGAAAGTGGATGTCATCTAAAAGATGCCACCACCAAGAAACTTGAAGGAGTTGCAAAGTTCACAAGGTAACCTCGCATTCATCAGAAGATTCATATCGAACCTTGCCGGAAGATGCCAACCCTTCAACCATCTCATGAAGAAAGAAGTCTCTTTCCAGTGGGATGAAGGATGTCAAAACGCTTTTGAAGGCATCAAAACACATTTGCTAAATCAGCAAGTCTTAGGAGCTCCAACACCTGGAAAGTCGCTCATACTATACATAGCAGCACAAGAACGGTCCATAAGAGCACTTATAGAACAAGAGAACGAAGAAGGGAAAGAGAAAGCTTTGTACTACCTGAGTAGGAGTTTGACTGAAAATAGATTGAAGTACTCACCCATCGAGAAAGTCTATTTGGCACTGTTTTACGCCATTAAGAAGTTGAGGCATTACTTCGAAGCATACTCTATAAGGTTTGTCTCTCGTGCTGATCCGGTCAAGTTTGTAATGTCGAGACAAAGGGCATTGGCTAGCTACTAAAGTTCAACCAATATGAGATAGAATATGTGTTCCAAAAAGCCCTCAAAGGACAAGCTCTTGCCAACTTCCTAGCTGACCACCCTATGTGTGCTGAATGGGAGATATCCGATGACTTTCCAGATGAGTATGTCTTTTCTATTGAAATTTTCCCAGCATGGACAATGCTCTTCAATGGTGGCAGCACGATCCAATGGTGCAGGGGCAGGGGTCATCTTTGTATCACCAGAAAAGCAATTATTGACTTACTCCATCATGTTGAGTGAGCTATGCTCTAATAATGCCACTAAGTATCAAGCCCTAATCATCGGTCTTCAGATGGCTTTGGAGATGGGGATCATGGAGATGGAAGTTTATGGTGACTCGAAGTTGATCATCAATCAACTCCTCAATATATATGAAGTCAAGAAAGATGACTTGGTACCCTTCTTTCGGTGGGCGTCACACCTACTTAAAAATTTTGAAAGTGTGACTCTGAATCATATCCCAAGGAAAGAAAACAGGATGGTTGATACATTAGCTAACCTAGCAACCACCTTAGCCCTATCTGAAGGAGAAACTACCAATATCCCTGTGAGCAATCGATGCGTACTTCCTTCAGTAGATACATCCTATCACAAAAACTCTAACACCATCACGATTGCTACTAATGATGAAGAAGACTAGAGAACGCCACTCATAGAGTATTTGAAACATGGTAAGCTACCAGACGATACTCACCATAAAACAGAGGTACGAATGAGGTCATTCCGTTTCATCCTGTACAAAGATATATTATATCGACAAATTTGAAAGTATTTACCGGTGTTGCTTGAGCAGTAAGGAAGTTCTTGAAGCCATGACAGAAGCCCATTCAGGAGTTTGTGGCGCACATCAATTTGGTCCGAAGCTCCACTTTAGGATCAAAAGAATGGTTACTATTGTCCAACTATGGTCAAGGATTGCTTGGAGTATTCGAAGAAATGCGAGTCTTGCCAACTACACACCAACTTCATTCACCAACCATCAGAACCTCTACATCCTACAGTCGCTTGATGGCCCTTTGATGCATGGGACTTGATGTCGTGGGGTCCATCACTCCTAATTCATCTGTCGGATATGTATACATACTTGCAGCCACTAACTGCTTTTCGAAGTGGGCTGAAGCAACTCCACTCAAAGGTGAAGAAAGAAACTGTAGTGAATTTCATTCGCATCAACATCATCTTCCGATATGGAGTTCCTTGGTACATTATCACCAATAATGGAATGCCTTTCTACAACAAGTCGATGGACAAATTATGTGCGCAGTTCGGCTTCAAACAACATAACTCTTCAATGTACACAACGACAAATGGCTTGGCGGAAGCATTCAATAAAACCCTTTGCAACCTCTTGAAGAAGATAGTGTCAAAGTCGAAGAGAGACTGGCATGAAAAGATAGGCAAAGCATTGTGGGCATACCGAACAACGTATCGGACCGCTACTCAAGCTACTCCATATTCCTTGGTCTATGGTGTCGAAGTCGTACTTTCTTTAGAAAGTCAAATACCTTCAATTTGCTTTACGGTACAAGAAGGACTCACTGTCAAGAACAATGCCCACCTGAGGTTAGAAGAAGTAGAAGTGTTGGATGAGAGAAGACTTGAGGCTCAGCAACAACTCTAGTACTATCAAGCCCGCATGACGAAGGCATTCAACAAGAAAGTCCGACTGCGGTCATTCCAAATTGGAGATCTGGTTTTAGTAGTGTAACGATTGGTGCTTACAAACTAGTTGACAAGATAGCCTGCGGATCGATCCGATAAATAGCAAATTCCTAAAGCGCTACTACACGTGAAGAAAATGTTCCATGACACATGAGCCTAAACTGCATATTACTCCTGGCCCGCATGAGTATAAACTGTGTACAACACCCCTCTTGTAAAAAAAAAAAAAAAAGAAGAAAAAATTTCAATTTTCTTTAAACTACGTTATGACTTGATCCCTTCATGAGGTACGTAGACAGCTTGCGCACATTCTGCCAAATTCAGTCATATCTTCAAAAAAAAAAAAAAAATAGCCCCATCTCTTTTTCGAATAAAAAAAATAGTGCATAAGTTTAACCAATTTTGCCTCCAAGTTAACCAAGTGTTTGAGTTTTGATTCATCATGCAATGTGCATAACAATTATTCGTGGCTTGGACAACGTAAACAGAAAATAAGATGCTACAAGAGATATGTAAGGGAGATCCCTAAAATGAAAGTACTTTTATTGCATCAAGAAGATTCGTCTACATTGAAGGAAATGAAATAACAAGATGGAGATAAACATTAAATCTGAGGGATTCATGCAAATAAATTAAAGTTTGTTAAGTCCCGTTTTGACTCCTCAAGAAGTGTCTCCATCTTCTCCAAAGCTTCAACCTCGGCTTCAGAACGATAAGTAGTATTTTCAAGAATCGAGATCTTCTCCTTCTTGGTTGCCACCTCCTTCCGAAAATTGATCAAAGCCTATTTAGCACCATGAAGTGATGAGTTGATGGACTCTTCTTTGCATTGCAATTCCTCGAGTTGCTATTTCAACACACCTTGTTGATTAACTACTTGGACGATCTCGGCTTCAAGACTCTCCACCTCATTTACATGCTCTTTCTCTTTTGCTTCGGCGGCAAAAAGATCGTCCTTGGCCAGTGAAAGAGACTCCTCGTAGAGCACCAACTTGTTTAAAGGCATGAAAGAACTTGGGACGCCGTGAAAGAATGAAGAATTCATACTAATGGTGTATAAGTCAGAAACCTTCTCAAGCGTTTGAGGATTGCTAAGTTGCCCATTCAAGATAGATAGAGCAGAAATCACGTCATTCTCGCTAGACAAAGCGGTAACCGGATTGTCTACAAGTACATTATGTCTCTTCTTAGAAGTGGTTGCAGTGGGCTTTGTTACTTCAATCTCAACTGCCGGGTGTCACTTGATTATTTTTGGACCCCTTCTCCAATATTTTGGAAGATGATTGAGTCTCAGAAAGACTCTCGTATTCTTCTCTAAAGAAGTCTTGTTACACTTGGCCCACTAATCCGAATATTCCTTCATGACTAAAGGAGATGAAGAGACGCTACTAGGAATGAGGAGTTTAGACGAGGTGCTCAATAAAGTACAAGACTACCAAAGTTGTCCAAGTTCCTTCAAGCTGCAAGTCAAAATTTCTTTCTTCAAACTCCCCAGGACGTCTTGGCAGAAACTAAATTGATGACTAAAATGGTGGGGGACTATAAGCTTCAACAATGGACTCCATTCCTATCCAAAACGTTAAGTAGCTGGAGTGCAAAGCCACAGAAAGATCCTTGAAGGTGTTTGAGATGTCCGCGTCGTCTGTCACCAAACTCGGGCCTTGATGATGAAAATGAAAGTTTAAAAGCCTCGAAGGGTTGATGTGATGAAATAGATCACGTACCTCGGTGGGTTCGAAATGCCTGGCCATGTTCTCCCCCGTATATTTCACCATCTGAGCTTTGATAGGTTCAAATTTAGGAGGAAAATGGGTCTAAAGAGAGCGTCCAATCCAACCATACACATAATGGATGGGAAAAATGGCTAAAGACTCGAATAGGTTCGTAGAAGTAGACATGTTCCTAAAGCCTTGGTAGATACTCGTCAAAATAGGGACAACTAAAGAAAAACAGTTAGCGTGACCCATTCTACTTGCAACTTTAAAAGATGAAGCACGTACCTTGCCAGCTTTGATATATGGGAGGACAAAGCTGCATAACCAATATGAGAGAAATGCGGCCACATAAGTCTTATCTCGTATATCAACAAGGATCTGTAGTATAGTGAAAGGCTCGACATGGTCTTTGCGTAGATTGGAAGCATCAACGTCCCTACTAGGATTGTGAGAAAGTTTTGGCTCGTGAACTCTCTTCCGAGAAGAACGTAGGGGAGGTGCTGCATAGCAAAGAGGTCCTTTGAACCAAAAGTCTATCCAATTAGAAATCAGCACTCCATCTGAGTCTTTAGGAAGACAATGGTATGCCAAGAGTAAATACTTACAGCTTTGTGAAACGGAAGGGTTACACGTTTCATCGCCTACCAAGTCCTTAGAGGAAGGGACGACCTCATTATAAAACTCTCCACGTACAGGCAAACCGCAAAGTCCACAAATATCCCACAAAGAGATGGATATTTTCCAATGGCGGCATGGAGAGTGTTCGTAGAGAGGCACCACCATAACTCAAGAAATGCTTGAAGGACATGCTTGTTGCAGACGTTCGTGAAAAGAGATGTGTGCACAGCTGCATGAATTTTGGAAGCGTGGAGGATGTTTGCATGGTAGCCGAGCAGTCTTCAGTCCACTCCCAATAGTTGGGGTAAAATGATACTTCATCGTACTTGGATTGAGGAGTCCTCCATGAAGGCCCGGTAGCGGCAAGGTAGCGATTCGGAAGAGTGAACTCAGCATCGGCCTTGATATCGTGAGAGAAGACTTAAAAAATAGCACTTTGGTTTGAGAAGAAACGTGGGAGTGAGGGTCAAGTGTGTCTCTTGTCGCTTCCTCAGACCACTCATGGATGTGCATAGACTTGGAGAAGGATCGAGAATTGGAAATATAAGTTACATTGGTTGGCTCATGAACGCATAGGCTTGTACCCTTCACCTTGAATTTGTCCTTGCCACTTCGGATAACGATGCTCGGGAATGGCTCAGTACGATCCTCGAAGTCCATCTCTAAAAACATATGATGACAACATAAAGAAATTAGAAGTCAAGAATGTACGTACATGTGAATGCAAAGAAATGCTCTCACTGACAAACTTACGAACACGTGATGAGTGAAGTCGTTCACAAGACTTGTGTAAGAAATTGGAACAATGTACTCACCGATTGAAGACGAAAAAAAAAAGAGCAGTACAAAAATCAAGCAATTACGTCAATGATAATGAGAAGAATGCAAAAGAATCACTTTGAACTTGTTTGTTGGATGAAATTCAATAGCCAAAATCACTTTTTATAATGGTTGTTCATGAAGAAAATTGGAAAATTGTCATAGTTTCAGATTCTGAAAGAGAAGGAAAATCGCACAAAAAGGAATACAACTATCAATTTCCATAATTTGGCTTCATAGAATTTTTTCTGCTTTCTTTTCTTCACACGCCAGATGTTGTTTGTGAAAGGAGATTATGTTTCTGTTTGCATAAAGTGACAAAGCATGATTGGCATTAATGTCCAAAGTTACTTGGATTAGTGGTTTTTTTGTCGAGAAAACAAATAAGAGATTTTTTTCTTGCCAAAATATTCAACTGGCAACCGAGAAGATGCAATTGGAAAAAGAAGAAATGTTTCTTTTCTTTTATTGCAAAGTTAATTTTTTTTATGTGTGGTCAATATTTGACATATATATTTAAAAAAAAAAAGAGAAAAAAAGAAAATTGTCAAGGACTTCAACTCGCGTCTTTGACAATGATTGGCATGTTCTTCACCGAACCTTGAAGTGGGGGCATCTGTTAACACCAAAATTTCGGAATAAATTACCAATTAAAAGCCCAAAATAAAATGGCTAATAATTGGGTTCCAAATTAAAGTCCACAACAAATGTGGGCTTTTCATATTGTCGAGACAATGAATTCATGAGCCCATATCATATTTGGGTTATATGTAATTTCGTGGGTCAATCCAAAATAAAGATAAAAAAATAAATAAAAAGTTATTTTTTTTTATTTGGATTGGATAAATTGAGCCAGATACATGTTCAACTAAAGCCCATCAGGAGATTGATCCATGTCAAAGCCCACGGTGTACAAACCTGATGAAGTGAGCCCAAGCTGCTTAAAGCCCTACTCACGCCTATAAAAAGGGCCTTCACCTCTCAAAGACATGAGATACATGCATTTGCAAATTCAAAGTAAGAACGAGTCCAAAAGCATTTTGCCACGACGGAATTCTGCACCCACAAGGCCTTGACTATATTTCAAGGTAGACGCAATAGCTTTTCACGAATCCAAAGGAGATTGCACATCCGATTCAAGAACAAGCCCTAGGCCCTTGAATCCATATCCGTATAGAAGAATCAAATGATTACTTGAAATTTCAAAGATTGTAAACCACTCGCATTCAAATTGATAATTTACTTTGTCTATATTTTTTTGTCTCATGATCTATTTTTGCAGACTCGAAATTTGTGTGAAAAGTTATATCCCGTACTTACTTTTATTTATATTGTACTCATTTTGAAGTTCCCCAATCCGGATAGTATGACTCGATTCTAACCAATTAGCCAGAGTAACGTGATTTACAAGTTAGTATCTAAAATTTTGGCTAATCGTATTGAACCTTTCCTTGGCTCATCGATCTCGGTCTCTCAGTCCTCTTTTATTCAGGGGTGTTTAATTACGGACAATGTACTAGTAGCCGACGATTTTTAATCACTTTCTATTACATATAAAACATGGGCAAACTAACTATGCATCGTTAAAGCTTGACATCAGTAAAACTTATGATCGGGTGGAGTGGAACTTTCTTGAGAGGGTATTGCTTAGAGTAGGTTTTCACCCAAACTTTGTCTCTCTTATTATGATGTGTTTCATCACATTTTTTTTTTTTTTTTTTTGTTCTGAAATGGCGATTAGTTCGGATTCCTTCGCCTTGAGGGGGTATCCATGAGGGTGATCCTTTGTCTCCGTATTTTTTTCTTTTATGCGGAGACTCTCAGTAACTTTGTGAGTCAAGCAGAATCCAAGGTGTATCAGTCTCCCAAAATGCACCTCGGGTTCCCACCTCCTTTTTGCAGATAAAACGATGATTTTATGCCAAGCTATGCCAGAAGTAATGCACTACATCAAGCTGCTCTTGGGCACATTTGAGGAGGCATCGAGGCTGAAAATCAAGGGGAAATAATTAAAAAAATGTAGAAAAAAAGAAAAATTACAGAAATAGGTGAATTGAAAATTCCTTAAAGAAATAGGCTAAACCGCGCTCTAAAAATGCGGTTAGCCAATTTTTTTTTAAAAAAATATTTTTCTTGACAAAACCGCGCTCAGAAAACACGGTTAAAATATTTTTTGTATTAAAAAATATTAAAATTATAGAACCGCGATGTCAAATCGCGGTTCTATAATTTAAAAAAAAATATTGCTGACAGAGCCGCGTTGACTAGACGCGGCTCTGTCAGCATTAAGCGACAGCAGCCTGCTTTGGCAGGCTGCAGTCTTGTTGGGGTCAGAGCCGCGTTTAATAAACGCGGCTCTGTCCTCGATTTCAGAAAAAATTAATTGATTTGACTCATGCATGCATGCATGGGTCAAATCAAATAATTTTGTGTGTAATTACTTACCCCCACCCATCAGCCGAACACATTCACCCTTATTTAAAGGGTTGGATAGCTTACAACTTTAGCATGCAGTGAGGGAAAATTTGTAGAGCAGTGAGGGAAAATTTGTGTTGTGAAAAAAAAAATTCTGTTGTGAAGTGAAAAAAATTTAGTAGTGAAATTATGGCAAATTTTGGTCCAATTGATACTAGTGTATTATACGGACAAGCAAATCATCGATCTGAAGATGTGCTTGGAGATCCGGATACTACTTTAACTGTACGTCGTGGTGACATATCTTTTTTTCGTGTCCTGCAACTTATTCCACGTCACATTCGTGTTCTACAAGTGTTGCAGAATATGGATTTTTTAGGAATCTTACAGTGTGGTCACATTGAAATTGACACACACTTAATCACTGCATTAGTCGAGAGATGGCGCCCCGAGACGCATACTTTCCATTTTTCAGTTGGAGAAGCAAACCGTAACGTTACAAGACATCTCCATCATCTGGGCCCTTCCGATTGAAGGTAACCTTATTACTGGAGTTGATATAAAATGGACGACTCAACAGTGGCAAAATTATTGTCATCAATGGTTGGGGTTCCGTTCAAATGAGAATGCTTTTAAACGCTCCAGAATAAAACTTTCAGCATTACTCGACTGGTTGCTCAACAACACATGTGACGATGAGAGCCCATTCGATGCTGTATTACAAGAGGCACGCGTTTGTGTTATGTGCATTATTGGTGGGATATTGTGTCCCGATGCTACAGGTAACACCGTGTCGTTGTTGTATCTGCGGCATATGGAAATTATTGATGAGGAACGTCCCTCAAACTGGGTATAGCAGTGTTGGCATATTTATATCGGGAGCTTTGTATGGCATCACGTGGAAAAACTAATATTGGCGGTGCTATACAGTTATTACAAATATGGGCATGGTCACGCATAATAACACTTGCCCCGATACCCTCGAATAATGCAGCCGATCTAATGCCAACAGTGATTGACGTTGAAAACATCCTACCCATTCCTCCATATGCTGCACGGTATGTATATTTGTATTTATAGTAATAATTTTATTTTCATTTGTATTTATATAAATTTTTGCTTTTAGGTGGTCGTACCATATATCTCGCACGCATACTGCCCACAATGTCATACGTATTATAAGAAATACGTTAGACCGTATGCAAGAAAATGAGGTACGTGATTCTAATATTTTTTTATAGAGACTATTTTTTTTATGTGAAAACAGTTGTATTAATGAGGTACGTTTAATCTTGTAGTTTATTTGGACCCCATATAATGGTGGCGCACTCGATATACATTCACTACCACTTTTTGCCACTCGTACACCATGGAATATACGATGCCCGTTAATTCATTATGCGATTGTGGAGATGCATCATCCGGAACGGGTTTTTCGACAATTTGGCATGGTCCAAGATATCCCCCCCTAACCCACTGATCAGTGAAAGACGTTTACACACAATCGATAGGCGGGGACGTCACGGGGAGGATTGGGCATCATTTCATCGAGACTATATTGTAAAATGGAATGACATGCAATCAATGTTGGTGGTTCGTCCCGAAATTGTGAATGGTCGAGGTACCGTTCCTGATTATATGAACTGGTATCACCAAATTACTCGTGTTCATATTTCTCATAATATTGGCTCAACAGACATTACTGGTTATCGTCCCACTGACACTCGTGATTGGGAATATGTGGTAAGCACACTGTGTGTATTTTGGTAGTTACTATTTTTTTAAATATACCCGTTGTAATGTAATATTTTGTTGACAGTACAACAGGATGGAGCAACTTGTGTTAGATTGTGATAATTCTAGAGACGATATCCAGTCACTAAGAGAAACTCGGGCTAGAAATCGTGCAATTGGACGTGACATAATGACTTTTTCGAGTGCAAGATATCCGAGTGTGCGGCGCGGTCCCGCAAGTGATGAGGCTGGTCCATCAAATGTCTACACCCCGAGTGGTCCATCAAATGTATACAATGAGGCGAGTCCATCAAATGTGTACAATGAGGCTGGTCCATCAAATGTGTACAATGAGGCGGGTCCATCTAATTTCTTTACTCCCACTGGCCCATCATATGCTTACACTTCGAATATGCCATTTTCCTCTGGAGACTTTGCACATAACATTCATCCAGAGACACGAAGATATCTTGGGATCTCACCAGTGCCATTTGATGGCTCGGATGTAAACACGCCCATAGAAGAGCCGCAGGATATTCATCCCCGTCGAAACAGACGACGTCCACGCTATGGCACTGGGGGACATTACTAGTTTAGTAGAATATTGCTATGTATTGAACATGTGATTTGTGCAAAAGCTTTTCATTTATTGCATATTAACTACTATTACAATCAAAGAGTTATTTCATTGATTCTAAACTTGACGAGATTGATATTGTTGGCGAGCACGTGCTTGTGGTCGATCCATTTCATTTGTTATCAACGTCGAAACATATATGCCTGGTCCTCGGCGAACTCGGACCGCCGGATTAACATACTGTCTGCTTCAGGCTCGTCATCTTGTTCACTGCTCACAGATGGACCTGCAGGTGAAGATGTACCTGCATAATCTGATGGACCTGCAAATGAAGATGGACCTGCATAATCTGATGGACTTGCATATGAAGATGGACCTGGATAATCGTCATTAATTCCAAACCTACCCATTGATTGTGTTACTACTGGCACACTCGACAATTCTTGGGTTAACATAGACATATATGTACCCCATTCACTAACAGCCGGGTCATCTGGTACAACCATTTCACGAATTTTCTTAGCTTGGACAAAAATATCAATCGACACATATCCTGTCATCGGATTGAAAAAATATTGCAAATCTCGATCCTTCTTAATTGGCATCACCGCTTCCTTCCTTTGACCAAAATTCAATGTTATGTATTTAAAATGTATTTGTAACTTAAAATCATTCCTACTAAATCCAAGTTCTTCATACAACATTAATTCTAGCTCATCAAATGTGGTAGTACGAGATATGTTTATAAATCCTATCGGAGGACGATCATAACCTACAGAATCATTCGAAATAATCCATTGACCTCCAAAATATATAACAATATCAACAGTGTTCTGCTCCGCCATAGCTTCACAATAAAATAAAATACATATCAAAAATTATATTTTTAACACTATTATAATAATAAATTAAAATGCATAAATAACAAGAAAATTGAATACAAAAAACTTACTTGGCTTTTTAATCGTAAATATTCCGCACGGTTACAATATCAGAAGAGAGAAAATTTTTGAAGCTGCAGAACAAAACGTTACTGAGTACAGAAAATAATGAAAATGGAACACCGCGAAAAATTTATACACAAAAAAACCGTGATAAATTATCACAGTTTTATTAAAAACACTGCACGGAAGCATGACTAAAGCAGCCTGCTCAAAGCAAGCTGCTTTAAAAAAAATTTGTTTTTGTGTCAGAGCCGCGTTCAGTCAACGCGGCTCTGACACAGGCGTGACTAAAGCAGCCTGCTTTTCAGCAGCCTGCTTTTAATTTTTTCTTTATTTGTGTCAGAGCCGCGTTCACTGAACGCGGCTCTGACACTTAAAGTAGCCTGCACGAGCAGGCTGCTTTAACCTATTTTTTTTTTTTAAATATTGATAGAACCGCGATTTCACATCGCGGTTCTTCAACAAAATTTTTTTTAAATCCCATAAATAGGCAAACCGCGTTTTTTAAACGCGGTTTTGCCTATTTCTTTAATATATTTTTAATTCACCTATTTATGTAATTTTTCTTTTTTTCTACATTTTTTTAATTATTCCCCCGAAAATCAACCTCGAGAAAATCAGCATTGGTCTTTAATAGCAGGAGGGGGGATTGGGATTTCGTAGATTGAAGGAATCTAATAGTGCAATGTTGGCTAGACAAGCCTGCAGGGTGGCAATGCAACCAAATTGCCTACTCCACCAGATCCTTAAGCATAAATACTTCCCCAACACGAGTTTTTTTGAAGCCGCAAGTGGTCACTCCCCTTCATTCACACCTGGTGGTCTCTCTTGCGAACAAGGGACCTACTGGTGGTAGGTTTGAGGTAGCGCATTGGTAACAGAGAATCAGTATAGATTGTGGGAGTCCCTTGAATTCCTAGGCCATTTTCTTTCCAGCTGATCGTTCAACCGAAGTCACTACAAGGACCCACAAAGGTCGCTGCCTGCTAGATGAATCAGGATGGAACTAACAACTGGTGAGAGAGGAGTTTGCACAGATCGACTCTGAATGCATTTTATCCATTTCGTTGCCACGCGAGTGAAGACAGGATGAGGTTATCTGGCACTTTGGAAAAAAGGGAAAGTTCTCGGTGCGAAGTGCATATACTTTAGCTTGTCAATTCTCATTAATCGCCACTCCGTCGGGCGCAACGAGGAAGTGGGGATTCATCTGGGTGATACACCTTGCGCCAAAGATCAGGATGTTCATCTAGAGGGTGTGTCTCAGAGCGCTGTCGACTATGACGAATCTCTGAGGTAGGGGTGTGCAGCTGGAGGGCGGTTGTCAGATATGCGGGACATATGAAGAGGATATTATGCACGTTCTTGCGGCATGCCCATTTGCGGGGCTTGCGTGGAAATTGTTCAGGGGATGCCTAGGCTTGGTTATGAGGGATTAATATATCAACGGGCTGAACGGAGAGAATTTGAGATGGCTACTGCGGTTTACTGGAGTCTATGGTACAACAGGAACTTGAAGGTTTTTTAAGGTAACATCATGCAAGCAAATTTGGAGGTGATCGATATGGCTCGTCGCCAGATTATGCTGGATGACAATAGGTGTTTGGAAGACCTAGGGTGATGTTTCAGTTCTTTTGTTATTTTTATCCTGGGAGATAATTTTAGTATATCAAAATTTAAAAATCTTATTAATAAAAATATTTATTACATAAGAACAAAAATGTTTTTTATTAATATAAACATCTATTGTTGACTTCGATACAATAGTTTTTCGGCGATTTTATTATTTTTTTTCTAGCGATTATGTATCGTATCATCAACGAGGAAGTTGAAAAGAATTGAAGAAAAATTATATATGTGGGCAATAAAGCAAATAAAAATAAAATTAATATATATTTTTTTGTCTTTATACTTTCACATTTCCGTCCAAATTTCGATGGAAACAAAATTAGACTTCAAAAGAGTTTCATATAAATCGAATTTTACTTTACTTTCATATGTTCCCCTAATCAAACAACAAACTATCTCTTATACATTCTTTTTTATTTTCACTTCTCTTATACTCCCATTTTTCACCCCAACAAAACATAGTCTAATTCAAGATGATGACACAGAATATCATAGATTATTTTTGGAGATCCACTAATTACAGTGGTTGTATAATTCAGCTATTTACTACAACACAACTTACACTGTTACTTATAAGGAGTGGACTGTATTTAAAACTTAATCCAATAACAAGTACTGTATTTAAAAATGATATGAAGGAGTGATGAAGCAAAATTAAATGATGTAAAGTCGAGATTGAGCATATGTATAGTTGACGGACTGTACAGCTGAAATTATAATTTTTGAATAACAATCATTGGTCCATTTCGGTTTCGGTGTGTGTGGCTGTCTGTCTCTCCAGTCTCCGCTCCCCTGTGCATAAATAAATATACAAGAAACAGTAAAGTAATAACGGTGAGTTGTGTATTTATTATTTTTGTATGATAGGGTTCATTTGTGCGGAGAGTCTCGGCTGGAGTTGGAGCTGGAGCTGGAGCTGGAGCTGGACCACCCCCCCCCCCCCCCTCTTTAGTTTTGGCCAATGGCGGTGGGTTTTGAAAATGAACGTATTATTATTATTTATATCTCTTCACTGCTTCAATTATTATTGAATTTTTATATATTGAAATCTTATCCTCTCAACTTTTTTGAACTTGAAGAAGAGCATGGAGAAATTAAAAAGCAGGAGAGCTGACCCCTAAAAAGAAAACTGTATAAAAAGTCGCTGGGGCTGACCCCCCACCCCGCCTCTCTCCGTCATGCCCCTCCCGATCTTTCTAAATAATTGTCATTATTATTATTATTATTCATATATGCCACCCAGTTCTTCTCTTCTTCCTCTTCCTTCACTCCCTTTCCTCCGCTGCTACTTTCCATTACTACTCTTCAACAACAAGACTCAATATTACGAAAGTTGCATCTTTCTTTTATAACTCAATCACCCCTGCCCATCAACAACCATATACAACACAAGAAAGATAGAGGCGATTCAGTTGTTCTAGGATTACTGACAAGTTTGGGATCGACTGTTGATGGCATCCGTGTTTTTGTACCATGTAGTTGGGGATCTGACAGTGGGGAAGCCTGAGCTCTCCGAGTTTGCTGAGACTGAGACAGTTGAAGCTGCCATTCGGGCCATCGCCGATTCCTCCGAAGGAGGGATTCCCGTCTGGAAGAAGAGATCCCAAAAGATTGTGATGGAGAATGCTGAAACCAGACAGCAGAGGTTCGTGGGCATTCTCAATGCGCTGGATGTTGTGGCATTCTTGGCCAGAGAGGATTCTTTGGCTGATCAGAATAAAGCCATCAATACCCCTGTTTCCGAGGTCGTTCTTCCAAATAATTCCGCCCTTAAGGTCGTTGACCCTGGCACAAGGTTGGCAGCCGCTCCCTTATAGCTATCTTTAACTTCTTGTTATTTTTTGCTTGCCTTATGCACTCATCTTTATTCTCAAGTACAAAATCTAACCAAACAAGTGAAAGCTTAGGGAATTAAGCATATAGCTGAGATCTCATAGGCATTACTGCTAAAGGCCTGAAAGCTGTGAAATGTCTATTCCAAATGGGATCATGAGATGCTGCTCATTTGTTATTCATATTAACATTTCATTTCATTACATCATTATATGCACATAACTTACAAGCGAACTCCCTAGTGGCATCACATTTGAACTCTGTTTTTACAACGTCCTATGGTGTATTCGAAAGAATCATGTATATTGTTCTCACCTTACTGACTACTGCATCACATGATCTTTACTTAATTGGGAAAGTTCAGTTTCTCAGTCTAGAACTTAATAAGACCCCAACGTTTCTGTAATGCTAAGATTACCTGCAGAGCTACCAATGATTGTGCCAATTAATGATGGGCATAAAATCCAGTAGCCCTACAAATACATTTTTGCTATTTATTTTGCTACACATGAAAAGATGGCATTAGTCTCGATTGGTGGAGACATGATTGCAAAAGGTTCCAAGACATTCCTTTTCCTAATCACAGTGTTCTAAGCAGTTTCTAGTAAAACTCCTATGGTTCTTTGATGCTAAGAATACTTACAGAATACAGAATGCTGTGAACTATTGTTTTCCATGCAGTTTCTGCAGTAATTGCTTCTGACTAATAGATAAGGAAATCTAATATCATAAAAAGTACACGCATAGCATTAAACAAAGTACTGATAGCAGAGAGATACAATATGTATCCATCACCCGAAACCTTATCCTTGGAGATTCCAAGATGAAGCCTTTGTAAATTAGAGTGATATTAGCAGTTCTTGTTACCCTTTAATCCATATTTTTCTTTTCTTTTCTTCTTTAGCTGAAGGAAAATAAAGAAAATAGTACTTCAGTTCTGGATATCTCATTTGATGGTTTTGGATACAGAGTAAATGTAACTCCTTGACTGGCCAGTGACTGGTCACAAAAGGCAAACTTAAGAACCACTAACTAATAGAACCCTTCTTATCCTGAGTTCACTTATCTTGTTTGTTGTCACATGAGAAACAATGTTGGGAAAGCAAAAAAAATACAAAAGCTTCTTCTCTAGTCAAACTTCGGTATTCATTCGACACTGAGACTTCACTTGTCTTGGGTTGGACAACGGACCAATCACATGAATATGTGAAATCACTTACCAGTCACATGTGGGTAGATCAGGTTTCCGGTGGAATTTCTGGGATATATATACATAGTTGCTCTTATCTATTCATATAGTCGCATATTGTCTCAAGCTTTTTATATGCTAAATATGGAATGCTTACTTAAAAATTGGGATAAAATGTGTATATGGATGACGTGGGATGCAGCAGACCTGTGGAACTAAACCTCATGCGTAGTGAATGTATCTTCTTAACTTGCATGTGACCTCAGTTGCATGAAAGATTGTTATACAGATGGCATGCATAACACTGACTATATTTTAAGATTCTTTGTCCTCTCCTTTGTGAAATTAAGGAAAGTAGGGAAGGATTTCTGTGGCCATTGACATTTTCCATGCTGGAGTAACTCTGTTGTTTAATTATCTTCCTGTTGCTACTTGGGACCTTAAGGTCTTTGAACTTTATCCTTGATCGTGTGACCATGGAATTATTAGCTGCCTGCAATTCTGATCTTTGTGATTTTGTTTTTTGATATGGTATGTTGTAGTTTCTATTTGCTTGAACTTTTCAAAAGAACACACAGGTAATAAGAAATAGTACAGTATATGTACAAATTAAGGAAGTAAGGAAGGATTTCTGTGGCTGTTGACATTTACCATGCTGGACTAACTCTGTTGTTTAAATATCTTCCTGTTGCTACATGGGACCTTAAGGTCTCTGAACGTTATCCTTGATCATGAGTATGGAATTATTTGCTGCCTGCAATTCTGATCTTTGAGATATTTTTTTTCTGATATGGTATGTTGTAGTTTCTATTTGCTTGAACTTTTCAAAAGAACACACAGGTAATAAGAAATAGTACAGTGTATTTGTCTTGAGGGTTAATTTCACTCACCTTCCATCTGCAATAGCTAAATTACCAACTCCATCCTACTTTCTTTCATGATACTATTCTGATTTTATGAAACTTCCTCTCTTGTTTGGTCAGAAAATAATGATATTAGCAAAATGATTTAGTGAACTTTTTCCGTCAGCAGAACTATCCTTGCAATTTGCTAATATACTCTTAGTAAAATTTGATACATAAAACGGAGCAAAATCCGATGAAAATTGTTCCAGAAATTAGAGCCTTTGTGTTGAAAATTTTAGTTGTGTACTTGTCTGATGAAAAGATTAGCATTTTGAGTTTGTTCTTGGGCCCCCTAATATAAATGGTAGTGGTAGATGGGCAATCCTTGTTCAATGTATGAAGAAAAAGGACTCCTCAAGGACATTCTGGTGCTGTAGGATTGAATTTACAGGAAAAAAGGTTCCTTTGAGAAATAACTGCACTTAATTTTGTTAGAGTAATTATTAAAGTTTCCCTTCTTTTCCAATTGTGCCACTCTGAAAGAGGGAGAGGAAGAGTTGGTATTGAGCTGTTTCAGAAGGAATGTGGGTATAATTATCCTCTACCTTGACCCAAGACCAGGATCTCTATCACGAACAGCGTAATGATTAGCTAAACGATGTTGGTTGCTATGTTCAAGTGCTATTACCGTAAACTGACTTCTCATGATTTTATGGTAGAGTGAGAAAGGATGGGGACAAATTAAATTGTGCTTTTAATCTATTCATGTCAAATTTCTTCATACTGAAGTTTAGAAGTGAGAAAATTGTTGCGGAAAATTCCTTCTCGAACTTTCTGTACTAACATTAAATTCCGTAATCCTGTAAACAAGATTGATAGATGCTTTGGAGCTGATGAAACAAGGTGTCAAGCGGGTCCTTGTTCCTAAGAGTTTGGTTTGGAGAGGAATGAGCAAGCGCTTTTCAATTCTTTATAATGGAAAGTGGCTAAAAAATGTTGACTCCTTTGGAGGCAATAGCACGAAAACTACTGCTAATGCTAATCGGCCATCGTCGTCTTCCACTTCTTCCATCCAGGACAAATTTTGCTGTCTGTCAAGAGAAGATGTCCTTCGGTTTCTTATTGGTTGCCTTGGTGCTTTGGCCCCTATACCACTTTCTTCTATTGCCTCCTTGGGTGCCATCAATCCGAACTATTATTGCATCGATGCTTCCTGCCCAGCCATTGATGTCACCAAAAAGCTCCCACAGGATCCATGTGCGGTTGCTGTTGTGGAGTCAACTTCAGATGGCCAGCATAAGATTGTAGGTGAAATATCTTCAGCGAAGCTACGGAAGTGTGATTACTTGGCTGCTGGATGGGCTCTGGCTAATTTATCAGCTGGACAGTTTGTTATGGGGGTTGAAGACAACATGACCGCAAGATCATTTCCTGATATTGCGCTTGATGAAGTGGTTGGAGAGGCCAATTTGGCTAATGGTGCAGGGCCAACTAGGGCTAGAAAATTCAGTAGCAGAAGCATTGGGTTCTTTGAAAATCCAGCAAATCCAAATTTTGGAGTTGCTAGAAGCATGTATCGTGGTAGAAGTGCCCCCTTGACCTGTAAAGTCACGAGTTCACTGGCTGCTGTCATGGCACAGATGCTGTCACACCGGGCAACCCACGTGTGGGTAACTGAGGCTGAGAAAGATGATAATTTAGTTGGTGTTGTAGGATATGCTGATATCTTAGCGGCAGTGACCAGGCAACCTGGGGCAGCCGTTTCTGAAAGCCACCCATCTTGAGCAGCATCTTTTTGTTTGTTTTACCCTTTCTTTTGTAAATTTGAAATATATGTTGCAATAAGCATGAGTGTGTTGTATACTTTGGTTGAGTCAGTAAGTATAAGAATTTTGGCATGCCGGTCTTTAGAGTCCCCTGTTTCCGTATGATTTGATTTGTTTGTGGAGATGTGCATAAATTTTGAGTCAGACGTAAGTGTAGCATTTGGCGTCAATTTGTAAATAGAAAGAAAACAAGCTTGGATTGGAGGCAGGAAAGCATTATATTATGCGAAAATGAGAAGGAAGAGCATAAATTTGATTTGTAAATTGGTGGAAGAAGAATATATTTGAGAATGTAGAGAGACATATACTATAGACCAAAATAGTTGGGGAAAAGGGCAGGGAGCATAAAAATATACTACCAGCCAGCTAACAGAGCATTTGCATAGTTGTATTACTCAGATAATAATAAATGATGGATGAGAAGAGAATGTTGTGAAGTAGAAAAGGAGGAGTCGAAGAGAAGAGAGGGAGGAGTCATGTCATCTTCAGTCAAAACAAACACCACTCATAAGGAATATAACATTCTAGCGGATGATAGGTTTTCACAAGCGCTTTATTACATATCTGCAGTGCAGAATAGATCCTGGAAAAGATTGATACATCAATTATTATTGTGGCTGGGAACTTATTCCTTTAATGCTATCATCATCTCAATAATTCTAAAATAGCACTTGGACTTGGACTACTCTCCTATTTCAAATAGCTTTACATTTTGTACTTTTGCGTGCCTCTGCCTCTGCCTCTCTGGAATAGAATAATCACTACTACTGTGAGATGCATTTATTAGTAAACAAAAATTGAGCTTATCTTGTTACCTTGTGATCCATCAACATCTTTAAAGTCATCATCAACTGGCCTGGCCGGGCCGGGCCGCGTGATATTATATGTATAATTATAGACGATATGCTAGACATATGGTTTTCGTCCGAAAGCGATCAATCAACCTTGTTCAACAAAGATTATTGTGTATGTGCCACTAAGATATTCGGTAGAAAAGATAATCAATAATGATGAAGTTACTTCTTTGTGTGATGTGGTAACATATGAAAATTAAACAAAATTTCCTGAACCATGGTATCTGACTTGCAAACTCTCTTTGTCAATTTCTTGATACTACTAGCTAGTCTTGTGTAATCTATGGTAGATTAAGCACGTTTCGCTAAACTTTCTTGAAACATCTTTAACCTCCTATATGTTATAAAATGTCTCAGGAGTTTATAACATATTTAGAAATTTATAACATATTGGATCTTATTTTAAAAATAAACTTCTAAAGTATTTAAATAAAATAAGATGTTGGTGTTTGGCATAATAAGGTTTTTAATTGATAAAATGACAAAAATGGGCATGATACGATTAGAATTAAATAAGTTGTTATTTCTTGATGTATTTTGTATTAAAAAAAAATTAAAATGCTTTTATAAATAATATATATACATTAGTTTTAAATTTAAATAAAAATTTAACATGACGAATTATTACCTAAACTTTTGAATTAAATTAATATATATGTACATCCATGCTAGTCAAATATTAATATTAATATATAATTGATATTTTCTTTGTTAATACAATGATTATTTCTAATTGTATAATTTATAATGTCTTGAATTTATATTTTTCAGTAATATAATATCAATACCAATCTTATTTTTATTTAACTATAATAATTTAATGTTAAATAATGAAGTATTTTCTCTTTTTTTGAACGTTAAAAAGATTTAATAGCCAAAAAAAAATTCTTCAAATTCTAGAGAGAGCGTGTGTGTGTGTGTGAGTGAGTGAGAGAGAGAGAGAGAGAGAGAGTGTATGTGTGAGTGTATGAATGACAATATTTTTTATTTTAAGACATATTAATTTTATATATAGCTTATAAAATATTATAAAAAAATTATCAAAGTTAACTGTTTTTTTTTTTAAAAGATCTTATAAGATCCAAACATCTTATTTAATTTGAGATCTTATAAGATTGTTTTTAAAAAAATAGCCAAAAAAATATTTAGAACTTATAAGCTTTCAAACATCTTAAAGAAGTTTTGAGGACACTAGAAAAAAATTGAGTTTTCGCTATACTATTAATAACTACGGTTTGAAAATCATGGTAAACCACTACTATTAACTATGGTCAAGTAAAACCAAAACAATTAAAAACTTATATTTTTACCATGTTTAATCAATATTTGTCATGGTTTTTAACCATAGTCAAAATATTTTCCATGTTTTGGCCATGGCTAATATTTTGGCCATACTCATAGGAACAATGACTAATGACCATTGCAAAATCGTGATTAATTTGTATTTGCTATGATATTTTTTTTTTTCTAGCGGGAACTTATAAGTTTAGCCAAACACCCATGTTGTAAGTACGTTTCGTGCTTGTAGTTTCTATATTTTGAAAATGCTAATATATATATATATATATATATATATATATATATATATTATTTATATCTATACTATTATAAAGAAAAAGGCGTTATAGGCTCAAAGTGGTCGTTCTCATACCACTACATCAAAATTTTTAAATACCAAAAATGTCCTTCTATATAAAACTTAATTAACTTTCAACTCATATTGAATTAACTACTCCATCACTTTTTTTAAAAAAATAATTTCATGCAATTACTGCATTTACAAATTAAATTTACTCACTTTTATTTTAATTTTATTGTTAACTAAAATAAAGATAACATATTAGTATTTTGTTGATGTAATGTATGTGGTATAAAATTTTAATTTTTAATTTAATTCAAGTAAATTATGTATTGATAATTAATGCATTAGAAAAAATTTACCAACGATTTTTGTATGTGAAGTTGTAAAACAATGACAAAATTTAATATATAAGAATAAATTATGAGTTTTAAATAAAATAAAAATATTAGTAAATTCCTGCGCGCAGGTACTGTGTGCCACAGAATCTAGTTATTATAAAAGAAAACCCTTTAAGAGTGTCAACTTTAGATTGCCCTATTTTACTCCAAATCAATTTCTTTTCTTCAAAATAAATTTGGTCAAAATAGTAATTTCAAAATTTTTAAATAATCTCACAATTTTATAAAAAATAATTTCTCTCACCCACTACTCCATGTTTCTCTATGAACTCTCCATGTTTTCTTTTTATTTAAATTTTATATTTTTAATAAACTTTCAATTATAAAATATTATTTCTGTTATCTCACCCCACAGATCTTCATTCTCATGAATTTTTATTTTTTTCTCATCATAATTTTTTTTCTCCATCTCATATCACACTTTTTTTTATATGCTCGCGAGAAACGCGTACAATAATGACTAGTTATTATTATTATAAAAGAGAACCATTTGAGCGTACCAACCTTAAATTGCCCGATTTATCCTTCATTTCAATTTTTCTCTTTTAAATTTTTTTGGTCAAATTAGTAATTTTAATATTTTATTAATAATTTTATAATTATTTTTTTCCTCATAACTACCCACTACCCCATATTTCTTTCTCCTTACTTCTCCATATTTATTATAATTTATAATTATAATTTATTCTTTAACAAATTTTTTTTTTTATCATTTCACTTCAAGTTTCTTTTCATATATTTTTGGGAATCACGTACCACGATATCTAGTAAATATATATATATAGCATGATGATTAATTAGTACGTAGGAAGGGAATTATAATTCTAAGCTTATTTCAAAACTCATTCTTGGTAATATACATCCCGTGCAAATTAGACGAGTTTTCTCAAAGATATCCGTGATCCTTTACAACATGTACCTATAAGAAAAACCTAAGAAAAAAATACAAGTCAAAAGCATGCATCAAGAATATAATTAATAGGATTAATTACACTTAAATCCTTTAAAAACATAAAATTATATTTTCTTCTAAAAGAGTTTGAAATTACACTTACATTTCCTCCAAAAATTTATTGTTTATACTGGACTTCTTTGTTAGAATTTAAAAGAAAAATACTGATGTTAGAAACAAAAAAAAATATAATTGCATAAATTTTTAATTGTACCCCATTTAACATTTTCAATGTAATATTAATTTTGTTCTTATGAATGAAAAAATATAATCATATTGACCTCACTTCTATATGGCCACATTTACTTTGAATGATGTGATTAAAATGGGATATATTAAATTGTGATTATTATCATAAAAAAATCACATCATATTTTGGGTTTAAGGCACTACTCATGAGCTAATAAAAATAAAGTAAACAAAAAATAAAGGGTGATAGCCATGATATGTATTAAACTATTTTATTCCTTTATAAGTACAAACATATACACAAGAATGTTAAATGAGGGGCAAGATTAAAAATTTATGTATTTTTCTTTATTTACCTCAGTATTTTTCCGTCCAAATTCTAACGAAAAGAGGTCAGGTGTAAATCGCAAATTTCATAAGGGGCATAAGTGTAATTTCAAATTTGTTTTGAGAAAAAAATATAATTTAACAATTTTAGAAGGGTCTAGATATAATTAATCCTAATAAATAATATATATATATATATATATATATATATATATATATATAGTCCCATATAGTTAGTGTGTGATGGAGCTGGAAATGGTTCTGATCAGTATAGTAACTATTAACTATAGTTAGTGTGTGATGGAGCTGGAAATGGTTCTGATCAGTATAGTAACTATTAACTATATGGGACTATATATATATATATATAAATATGAATATGTACGTTCATATATTAATTGTTGCAAAACCCATGATCTTATTCATATATTATTATTTCACTGAAAAAAAAACTTTGATTGATGGACTCATATTTTTCTGAGGTTGGATGGAACATGTTGGTGCGTGCATGCAAATATATATATATATTGGCCAATAAGAGGGATATATGTGGTTAATTATGTATGTACTTGTTGAAATCGAATTCGGACCCATATATATATTTTTTTAGGACAGGAACATTTATATATGTAGGTATAATTATATATAATTTTTTGAGTGAGGTAAGGGCATGCATGCAGGGAGGTGGAAGGGGGAATATATATATATAGAGAGAGGATGAGGAGGATGATGGAATAAAATCCTGATTCCATATTCCGACACATTTAATTTCTAACCACAAAAACCAAACCGACTGGACCTGAAAGTTGCATCACCCTTTACTCCATTCATCACACACACAATTTGCCTTCACCACATCTATACAATTGCGTCTTCAGCTGCCCACAACCTTAATTTTAATTTTATGATCAAAATGTCATTAATGCTATTAATTTACCTCAATATCTATCAATATGGAATATTAAATTCAATTTGTTGCTCATCTACACCTCCATATCATAATATGCATATATGCCTATAAATATATAACAGAGAGATAGATAGATAGAGAGAGAGAGAGAGAGCATTATACACATATATATATATATATATATATATATATATTTATATATATATGTGCAATTAGTGTGCTTTTGATCGATAAAATTATAATTAATCGAGGAGTCATTTCTTGAAAAATGATTGGATGGGAAGATCTATACAAGGTATTGGTGGGCATTGCACCACTGTACGTGGCTCTGATATTAGGTTACTGTTCGGTGAAATGGTGGCGCATGTTCACTCCCGACCAGTGCGAAGCCATAAACCGCTTAGTCTGCTACTTCACTTATCCAATGTTCGTGTTCGAGTTCACAGCCAGCGTCGATCCTTTCAAGATGAACTATTTATTCATGGCTGCCGACGCCATTTCCAAACTCATCATTGTTACAGCACTGGCTTGCTGGGCTAAGTGCAGCAGCAAGGGGAGCTATTGCTGGTCCATCACCAGCTTCTCTCTTTCCACGCTCACCAGTTCTCTGGTGGTGGGTGTGCCCTTCTTGAAGTCCATGTACGGTCCAATGGCTGTCGATCTTGTGGTTCAGTCATCCGTCTTTCAAGCACTTGTCTGGCTCAGCATCCTCTTGTTCGTCTTGGAACTCAGGCGAACAAGGAACCAATTACATTGTTTTGATGATGATCATGATGATAATATTATTGTTACTCATGATCAGATGGCTGATGGTCATGTTGCTGCTGCTACTACTACTACTGATGAAGGTAATAATTTGGATCAAAACCAGCCGAGTAACGATATTAATATTAATATTGGTGACTCAAAGTCATCCAGGTCCACCAGTAGCAACCGGCAGCCATCTTTCTGGAGTTTGATGAAAAGGGTGTGGCTCAAACTGGCCAAGAATCCAAACTCCTATGCGTGTATAATTGGAATCACATGGGCATTTTTATCAAACAGGTACGAACATACGTAACGTATGGATTACGTATTTTATTCATATAAGATCGATCGATAGCACTAATTAATTACTATATATATATATATATATATATATATATATATATATATTCTTATTGTGGCAGCTGAATGATATATGCATGTATATATGTAATTATGTGATGTTTTTAATGAATTAATATATATATGTATAGGTGGAATTTTAAGATGCCAAACATAATGGAAGGATCAATCCTGATCATGTCAAGAGCTGGTACTGGGACTGCCATGTTTAGCATGGGTACGTACGTGAGATTAGCAGATGCATATGATTAATAATTCATGATGATGGATGGATGAAACAACATTATATATTGCTTTCAATGTTGCATGCATGCAGGATTGTTCATGGCGTTGCAAGAGAAAGTGATCGCTTGTGGAGCAAATCTGACAGTATTTGGGATGGCCTTAAGATTTATAGCGGGGCCGCTGGCCATGGCTTTAGGCTCAGTTGCAGTGGGGCTGCATGGGGACGTGTTGCGTGTAGCCATCATCCAGGCAGCATTACCACAATCCATCACATCCTTTATCTTCGCAAAAGAATATGGATTGCATGCAGATGTTCTCAGCACTGCGTCAGTACTGCCCACCTACTGATTATTCATTTAATATTCTCTATTTATTTATAATAATTTGAATTTGTGGTTGGTGCAGGGTTATCTTCGGCATGATTGTGTCTCTTCCAATATTGATCGCTTATTATGCTCTTCTGGAATTTGTACACTGACCGATACACTACTAAATTCCCAAACTTAGCTACAGATCTCATCAACGTACGTACGTCATTTGAAGTGTGTATACAAGTATGAATTTCTGGTCATGATGATATATAATTACTCAGTTTTGGATTAATAATTAATATCTATCTTCACAATTTTTACCATGCATCCATCACTTTAATTATATATAGAGTGATATCCAGTCTATATATCTATGGACTTAATCTAATTACAATGTCCGTACGTGTACGTACGTACCTTAATTACTTTTCTACCCTCTCTTTAATTTGTTTTGCAATCAATATTATTAATTAATTATTTCCAATAATTTAAGTAGACAGAAAAGTTTTCGACATCAAAATATTCTTGCCTTCTTAATTTACTGCTCTTATAACAAATTAATTCAATTTCACAGCATTAAATTAATAGATACAATATATAAAAACAAATTAAAGGCTAACTCATTAATTGGGGCGCACGCTAAGAGTTGATTATCATCGATGTCAATATATGAAAATTCCTTGGTACGCAGCCACTCAAATTATAGAATTATGATGCGGTCCATCTTTTGTTGCGGGAAAAGACCCGTCGTAATAAGGTAGCATCAGGAAATATTTGCAATAGAAAAGAAAGAATTGTCCGAAGATTTGAGACGATTTTAAAACGTCTGTCGCATAATTTCGCCATTTGGACGGATTATAATTTCTGTGGTTTGCAACGGATAAACGGATTCTTTATAACATGTTTGTGATGATTTTTGTGACAACCAACCATAGCAATGACATTCATCAAATTTTTGTAACAATTTTACAACAAATAAGCTAGACTGACAATTTAATTGTATAATTGTTTGTTACAAGCAAGGTTCTAAAATTCCGTCCCATAATAATTTTCGTAATATTTTTAATTAAACTTGTTTTTGAATTTAATATAAAGTAAAATGGGATGCAATTAAAATTAAAAAAAAAATTATGAAAATGTATTAATAATAAAATATACAACAAAATTCGATAAAATGTGTTGTAAAATTGAAAAAATAATAATAATAATAATTGATGGAGGAAAAATAAATTCGTCATCAAAGGAAAGATCTCTCCAGCAAGAAAAGAAAGACATCTCCATAAAAAGAAGGTTTCGAAGTCAAACATGCCAAATTATTGCAATTCATCAAATTACGAGAACGCCTTTAGTGAATCATTCCTCGCCATGTAAAAGGGTTAGGTAAAGGATAAAAAAGTATTTTGCCTTCACCTACCCTAAATAGCGTAAATTATATATAAACAGTATAAATACCCCTCATTTTATAGAAGGAAGGATTGGATTTTTGTAAGCTTCCTAGTGCACGTGTGTTGAATTACATCCCATTAATAAAAATCTAGTCAATATCGCTTTTTGGCGATATCAACTTGGTGTCGTCTGTGGGAAAGCAGTGATTCAACATTTGAAGATGAACATTAGGACGCGAGCGCAAAATCAGATGTTGGCATCAGAGATCTTGAAGGGATCTCCGAGCACATCCCCCAGGAAGAAGTTTAGCAATCGCTCGGCCCTAGTAGGGACGAAATGCATGGAAGACCAAAAGAGCAGGTGGAGTGGGAGCAAGTTCCTCCTCCCCTTATGATCAGCTCACGCCCAAAACTCTTCGATAGATGATTGAGGACGCCTCACCACATGCGGCATCAAAGGCAATTGCTCAATACGTCGCACAACACGCAGTACCACCACGACCTCCTCGTCACCTTCACAGAGGTCATGGAGTGGACTGGGCCCCAGGAAACAATGAGCAAGGACCGACAGACCAGCAAGTAGGCGACCGATTAGAAGAAAGAGTGGAGAGCAGGCCTTCCCTACCAGAAGACAAATTGCCTCCACCACCTCCTAAGGAAGCACCCCCAGAAGAGCGTGGACCTTAAAGGAGAAGCCAAGCTGCGGCTAGGCAAGCCAGCATAGAATGGACGGAGAATGTACAGGCATTCCCCCTGGCTGTGGCCCCTCCCTAACAAAGTCCCTTCGCAACTCATATCCTAGTCGAAGCTATCCAACCTGGAATTAAGATTCCAAACACCAGCGAATATAATAGGACGAAAAACCCCTAAAATCATTTAGACTCATTCTAGCAAAGGCAAATCTGCTAGACATTAGTGATGTTGCGTACTGCAAGATTTTTCGGACAACATTGGCTGGAAAGACAATGACCTGGTTTAATTAGCTGCCTAATGGATTGATAGACAGCTTTGAGCAACTATCTCAACGTTTTTGCACCACATAACAAAAGTTATCCTAAAATGGCCTCATATTTATTCACGATGATCCAACGAGAGCATGAAAGTCTACGAGACTACGTGTAGAGATTCTCTGAGGCCGTCTTAGAGGTCCCCCATGTCAACCCAGAACTTATAGCGAGTATCATGCAGTAGAATTTACGAAGATGATGGTTCTATGAATCGATAGCCAAAAAACCTCCAGCCACCCTGGATGAACTCTTAGTACGAGCTGAGAAATACATCCAAATCGAAGAAACATTAGGTGTAAGAGTCGCAACCCCCTCAAATAGGAGAGTAGAAGATTAAGGTCATTCTAGGTGACCCACGAACGAAAGAAGCCAAAGGGACCGAAAACATGTCCCACCCTCCGACATAACTAGATACACTCCCTTAAACGCCGCCCCACCCGACAGAGAAAACCCACTCCCGTTATTTCCCGGCATATCGGGACCTAATCCTAATGGATACCTAACCGGCCCCCAAGTACGTGAACTCATAAAGAAACAATTGGCGTAACACAACAAAAAAAGAGGAGAAAAAAGGAAGAATTGACAATAACGCGAGAAGGATAAAATCAACAGAAAGTACCTCTCGTAGCCATGAAGATACTTTTTTCAAAGAGACAATAAAGAGGTTGTTCGGTGGAAGCAAACAAGATACTCGAAACACCAGGGACATATATATACTTGTCAACGCAAGTAGTCCATAAAACAGGCCGAGCCCGCAGGAGAGTCCAAGATTCGTTATTAATTCAGAAATATCTAGAGATATTTATGAATTAAGGGGTTGTTGATGGAGGAGAAATAAATCCGTCATAAAAGGAAATATCTCTCTAGCAAGGAAAGAAAGACATCTCCATAAAAGGAAGGTTCAAAGTCAAACCTGTCGAATTATTGCAATTCATCAAATTACGAGAATGCCTTTAGTGAATCGTTTCTAGCCATGCAAAAGGGATAGGTAAGAATAAAAGAGTATTTTGCATTCACCTATCCTAAATAACGTAAATTATAAACAGTACAAGTACCCTCCTCATTTGATAGAAGGAAGGATTGGATTTTTGTAAGCTTCCTAGTGCAAGTGTGTTGAATTACATCCCATTAATAAAAATCTAGTCGATATCACTTTTTGGCGACATCAACAATAATCATCATAATAATAATCATCATCATCATCATAATAATAATAATAATAATAATAATAATAATAATAATAATAATAATAATAATAATAATACTCTCATTTCTTGAAATTTATTATAATTACAGGTTGACTCTAGTGTTTGAAAAATTACATTCAACACCTCTAAGGTTTGCTTCGATTTAATAAATAAATTCCTCTATTAATCAAAATTCACCGAATTTGCTGATATTAACAAAAAAATGGATAAAATTCTATATTTACACCCAATTGACTTAATACTGATTTCTTACAGGTCAAATAAGTATTTTCATGGTCAAATTACCCTCATATATCTCCCACACGTTAATGCATATAAAGAGATATATCTTCACCGTTATAAGGGTAATTTAATAAAAAAAAATTATTTGGCCTATAATAAGTCAGTAATAAATCAATCGAGTGTAAATATTAATTTTCATTCAGTTATTTCTTTAGTATAAGTGAATTTAATGAATTTTGACTAACGGATGAATTTATTCGTTAGATGGAAACAAACATCAGGAGTGCTAGATGTAATTTTTCAAATTACATAAAATTTAAGTATAATTACACCAAACTTTAGAAAAGAAGAGTGTAATTATTCCTTCTTCTTTTTTTTTTTTTTTTCTGAACCAGTGTGTAGTGTAATGCAAGATAGCCTCTACACTCTATCTTTTATCAACTTCCGACCCATGTGAGTGCACACCTAGTATATTCTCCATCACGGGCAGCCACTATTCTCTTCTTGCACTCAACCTTGGATTTTGATTTCAAGTTATGGATCAATTTTGATTTAATCAAATTAAAACAAATTCAACCAAGATCTATGGTTTCAAACTAATTCAATTATTTTTAAACTTATTAAAATCCAAAAAATTAGTTAATTCATTTAAATAAATATAAGGCCTAACATTGATTAATTGGTCCAATCAATTAATTAAACCAATCTCAATAAATTAATTCAATTAATTTAAAGACGCTAAGACAAAAAATTAATTAATTTTTGAACCATCCATCCAATGGACTTTTCCCTCAATTAATTCGTTTATTTGAAATTAATTCTAAATTATATTCTACCAATTATGGAAGAGCACAAGAATTCTAAAAAAAATTCCAGTGGACTTTTCCCTAAATTAATTCATTTATTTGAAATTAATTCTAAATTATATTCTACCAATTGTGGAAGAGCACAAGAATTTTAAAAAAATTGTAGAAATTTCAGTTCTTATATTTTTAAATATTGAGGTATGTTTTGAATAACTTACTAGTTATCCAAATATGATAGTTTGAATACTTTTTAAAATTAAATAAAAAAGAATATATATTTAATTTATTGCGAGCCTTTATATGTCAGAATCAAAAGGAATGATAGTGTGTCGAATTAAAATTTTGAAGACTCAATATTTGAGTCCATTATTTTCCGTTACGTGAATGAATTATTATGAATTCTCACCGCAGAATATTAATTTGGTATATGCAACTGTATATATTCAATTATGCATAAATATTTGTAATTGGTATACATAATGTTAATCTTAAATTAATTTAACTGAAGAAGAAACAAGCTGTTAGGTGATGTGTACTAGACACTGTTTACATTGTCAATAAACTAATTACATAATTAAGAACATTAATTACCAAAATAATGAAAAATATTGTACTCTCTTTTGTTTTGTATCTCCACAGTTTATTTTCAGCAATTAATCAAAGTTGTTTGGTCTCTTAAGTGTGTTGTGATATATAGAAAATACTCCTAATTTAAGGCCAAACCTCAAAGTGTGCCATATTATTCCAAGAAAGATGAATTGCAACACTTGGCATTATTAGCATGACTAAGCTAATATGCCTGTAAAGAATTAAAGAGATAATAAACTTATCATATAGAATATTCATCGCGACAACAACGATCATAAATAGGGAACAATAAACCCAAATTCTAACGAAGTTCATAAAAAGCTTCCTTGAGGTGCATAAAAGAACACCCCGAAGCTAATAACAATCATACGCTTTCTTGAGACGCATAATAAAATGCCCAAAGCCAATAACAGTTAAGTTTTCTTGAGGCGCATAAAAGAACGCCTCTAAAGTAATGACAATAAAGTTTCATTGAGGCATATAATAGAATGATCTGAAACCAATAACAATTAACTTTTATTGAGGCGTATAGAACACCCTGAAGCAAGGAATAAATATAAGAACTCCTAAGAATTTCTCAGATAAAAAATAACCACACTAGTTAGAAGATTAAAATAATAAAGCATGCCGCGAGAAAAAAAAATCCCCTGAACAAATAAATTATAAATAATTAAGTCTTCCATGAATATTAAAGTTCAAACCCAAAATAAGGTTGACAACAAGGTAGCAACAATATGTCTAAAACATTCATATAACTTGGTATTAACACTATCATCAGTACAAAGAAATTATCTCGCCCTTCGGTCGTTGCAATTGTGCTATTGCTAAAATCGAATTTCATAACATGGCTTTCTAAAAAGAAAATAATATCTTTTGTATTATTCTATAAATGGATCTAGCAATTACGATCAGACTAACCCATTATTTTCATACTTAGTTTCTAAATTTCTATCATCACCACCTTAAGGCAAGACGGGCCTGCGAAAATCCACTTTAATTTCTAAATATCCTAAGGATATTCATGAATTGGGGGCTGCTCCTGGAGGAAAAAATTCTACCTAGAAGAGGGAAGGTCGACATTTCAAGGAGATAATGTATAAAATTAGAAATTTGTCCAAATTCAAAAAGATAATGTAAATGTTACTAGAGAATGGCTTCAAAGAACGGAACCAAGAAAAGGAGTTTAGGTTAGGATGGCAATATAACACAATCCAAACCTCATTAATGCACCAATGAATGACCAATCATTATGCAAGCTCTACTTGAAGGAAGCCAAGGGAGAGAAAAAAAAAGAAAAACAAAAATAAACTTATACAATATTCTAATATTATGATTCTAAATTGCATTCTAATTAATAAAAATTTAATTAGTCTCATTTTTGTACCTTCATATATATATATATATATATATATATATATATAGTTTGACAAGCGAGAAGATGTCGCTAATGTTAATTTATGTCAGAATGAAATTAGAAAAGGAAAACCGTCATTTTTTAAGAGGAAGATGCTGAAAAAGAAAAAAAATCAATAAAAAAGAGAAAAGTTGACATTTTCAAGAAAGGAAGGAAGCTAATAAAGAAAAAAAAAGGTTGACTTACCAAGTCAACGAGGATGTGGCGAATTACTGAAATAGCCTTGATCAATTAATTCTAGTCATATAATAGGGGTAGGTAAGAGATAAAATAGTATTTTTTTTTTCTTATCTACCTTAATTAATATTAGATTGTATTAGTATAAAATATCACACTTCTTATTGAAAAAGAGAGAGAAAGACTTATATTATATTCTAGTGTAATTGTACTAGTGAGATTAGATCCCAAAATATTTTTTGTATAGACCCTGATATATTTTATGTATCATCAAATTGACGTCGTATGTAGAAAAACATTAGATTTTCTTTCGAGTTTAAGAAATATAATGGAAAATCTCGATAAAATTAATTTAATATATAAAGTTTTGGTAAAGAATGAGCCTGTCACATGCTTGATTTAAACCTTGAGGTATTGCATTGACGAAATAAAATAATTGCATCGTGGTTCTAAAATTGTGATATACACAGAGAAAAGCAATGCAATAGGGTGTTAGATAGAGAGAAGAAAAGCAATCCCATTTTTAGTGACAGAAAGCTAATGGGGTGAGTGCACTATTAAGATGAAAAGGTATCCTTTTCTCTCTCTCTCACGCACGCACGTACGCTCACATTCTCGGACAAATGCTGTTAACAATGAATACTTTAGATGCAAGATGAACAACAGACGTGGTCGAACAGGTAATCAGTCGAATTGGTAGCAATAAAGCACGGGCAGGAAACAACCAGAATGCGCCGCTTGACGATTTTAGAAGTCTCAAGACGTGGTTAACCTACTTGAAAATGAATACGCCCACTGCAGTACACTAAATATTTACATGCAAGATGAAGAAACCTACTTGATGAAAATGATAGTGGAGGATAAATATATTTCTCTTGATTGCTTCTATGAAAACATGACTAGTTAACTTCTCTTAAAATATACAAACTTGGAATAGATACAACACTACATATATATAGAGAAACAAATGTGACTTGCTTATACTACTTGATACAGATGTTGGTTGACCTCTCATGATAATTAATTAGTGATTTGTGTTGATTAAATATAAGACTTTTTTTTTTTTTTAATTTTGAGTTTATGTTATATGTGATAAATATCCTGAGATGAAAGTCATATCAAATTTGATTGTGTGGAATAGCACAAGAATTTTGAGAAATTGGGTATCATTCCTTTAAATTGATGATTGTGAGCAGACGGGTTAACAACAATTACATGTTTAAGAAGGAAAGAAGATTCTTAAGGGGAGTGATTCTATGTTTTTATTAATATTGTAGTGGTAAGAAAGGTGAGGTAATCTTTATAGAGGGAAAGAGAGCGAGAATGATTTTGTAATCAAAAGATGAAAAACAAAGAAGAGATGGGATAGAGAGGTGAGATGTGATAGACCTATGTCATGATGTGTGCTAATATGGAAAGACAACACATAATAAAATAAAATTATTTTTGGTGCGAGGGAGAGATGGTGCGGCGGAGGTGGATCGGGGTGGGGGTGGGGGTGGGGGTAGTGATTTCTTTTTTCTTTTTAAATTTATATTATTTTATAAATAATTTTACTTTATAATTATATATATATACAATTATGCCATGTAGGATGCCTAGTGTATTTCTTTCGCACGTCAGACAATGACATATTTTATTTCACCGGACAAGTAAGCAATTAATTGACACATCAACAATTTTCGATCAATTGGGCTGAAAATTGACATCAAAACTCTAAATTGGACCCAATTGAAGCATTTTTCAAATATAGTATTCAAAATGTGATAACTATCATAGTTAGTGGACTAAAATTGAATGAGAACCAAGTTAATGAACTAAAAAACAAATCTCTTATTTTTATGCTTAAGATTCTAATTTTTTTACTCCAAAATCATAAAAATTCTGTAGAAGAGCTCGTGATCCACTTTAATTCCTAAATGTCTTAAGAATATTCAGGAATTGGGAGGCTATTTGACGGAGGAAAAAAGAAATTGGAAAAGGAAAGTCGTCATTTACAGATAAGAAGGTGTTGAAAAATGAAATAAACTAATAAAAAAGAGAAAAGTTGACATTTCCAAGAAAGGAAGCTAAAGAAGAAAAGGAAATGTTGACTTACTAAATCGACAAGAATATGGAGAATTACAGAAATAGCCTTGATCAATTAATTCTAATCATATAATAGGGGTAGGTAAGGGATAAAACAGTATGTTTTTTTAGCTATCTTAATTAGTATTAAATTGTATTAGTATAATATGCACACTTCTCATTAAAAAAGAAAGAGAAAGACTTATATTGTATTCTAGTATTATTGTACTAGCGAGATTAGATCCAAAAATATTTTTTATATAGACCCCAATATATTATTTTTTGGTTAAATACAATTTACCCCCATGTGTTAATAAAAAGTGCAAAAAAACTCATGTGAAAAAAAAAAGCAATTTACTCCCGTGTGATACTAAAAATGATACAAGGAGGGAGGTAAACTGCATCATTTTTTAAATTATAAGGGGTAAATTGTACTTTATTTTTTTATAGGAGTTTTTCTGCACTTTTTTATTAACACATTGGGGTAAATTGTATTTAATCCTTTTTTTTTTTTTTACCATCAATACACAAAATGAGCAACGGTGCAACAAAGCATGGGAATAATATTTGATTGATTAGAGGAGATGATGAGATATAGGTGAGCAGAGAATGTGAATAAATGCCTATATGCTTTCATATGTTAAATATTTCCAGAATAACCAATAAATAATATTCTAAGTCCACATGCATAAATGTATATACATATTAATATTTGATTGATTGGAGGAGATTGGGCAATATATGTCCAAATCCAAAACTATTCATGATAATTAATAAGGAAACTATAGCTATATTTTATGAGATTTGATATAATTATAAATGAGTCATTGTTCGAAAAAATACAAATATCTTCCTCAAATGAAAAATAATTATGTAGGCTTTAGATAGTAAGGTAAAAATTATTATTTTGCCCTTGCTTTTATTTTTTTTAAAAATAATATATAAAAAATTGCGATGGGTAAAGTAAATAATCCATTAAAAATATCAATTCACAAAAGTAATTTATAAAAAAATTCATATTTCAAAATGGTATTTTGGGCAATTCACCATAAAAATGAAATGAAAACTTAACGGAATGAACTCATTATTAGACGAACGTAAAATTAAGGGGGTATTTAATATTTTTTAATTAAAAAATATTTTAATGATGCTAAAATCTAATATCAAGAATGGGACACAATATTATTTCATTGGAAAATAGAATCCAAGTCTTGTTAGTAATTACTTCCTTCCAAGTCTAGCCTGCTGTTACTACCTTACCTACGCTGAAACCATTAATGATTAATTAATATAGATGTATGTGCGATTGTGTGTTGGGAGAGATATTGAGACACGCCCCACAATCCATTTGCAATTGCACTACAATTAACAATATTAAATTCCATTGAAACTCAACCTTTTCAAATCAAGTCGACGACCTGCTGTTTGTACTAATTCATGAGCAAATTCAGTGGATGTGTACGTCATTAACATCATCAACTGGACACCAATATTGAAGCATGCATGAACATTAATTATTAAAGATATTTAATGAAAAAGTAAAAAAAATATACATTTTTGTATGTAGCTATAAACAAATAAATGGCCTAATAATTTCATCATGTACGAAATAATTAATTCATTTTTGTAAGCTTTAATAAAGTTTAGTAGGCTTATATATATTTCATCACTTGGTTGGCTCCTGGTTTGGTTTCTTACTTAGCAGGTTGTTTAGGCAAAACTATAGCACGTAGGTACGTACGCACGCGCCTACATCATATTATTATTATTATCCATCAATTACCTATATATATATATATATAAATATTACAATATGAGATGAAAAGAAAAAAATTATGAAAAAAAAAAAATTCTTAGTGAGAGAATGAGAAAGGAAAAAGTCTGCTAGAAGAAAGAAACGTAAAGTGAGAGAGATAAAATATATATTATATTTATGAATTTTATAAAAATATAAAAAATTATAATAAAAAAAGCATGGAGAAGTTAGATGAAAGAGAAACAATGGAGTAGAGGGCGAGAGAAATTTTTTTCTAATTATGAGAATAGTAAAAAAAAATTAAAATTACTATTTGACCAATTATTTTTTAGAGAAATAAATGAATTAAATAGCAAACTTGGGTATTTTGAAAATTGGTATAATATAAGGTATTTTATTATAATAGTATAGATATGTGGTGTCTTTTTGTTTTCCACTCCCCTTATAATTATATATATACTAACCGTTGTGGTACGCCGTCTCTTAATGCATATAATAAATAAATTTTTACGCTTTAAAATATATTATACATAAGAATAAAATATATAAATCAATATATTATATTTAAAATAATAAATAAATAAAATATTAACTTAAGGATATTATCTAAAAAAAATTAGTGCCGAAGTGTCACTAACCATAATGGTTAGTGAGTGAACAAAAATCTTTTTTATATATATATATATTTGTTTCTATACTAATATAAAAACAAAATGAGCTTCATACTTACATACGTCGATTAGTGACACCGGCTCACCAATTTTTTGTAAAATAAGAAATGCCCTTCAAGTAATAAGATAACTAACTCATTCCACTTTCCAAATTATTCATTAACTAATAAATTAGTTTTCTTTTTTAATGCCATGTAGTGATTTGTATATTTTGCTCTTATTTATAACATACATTAAAACATGAAAACTTGTTTAATATATGCACACAGGAACTACGTGCCACAACGGCTGGTAGATTTATAAGATGGGAAGAAGAAATTGAGTAGGGGTGGTTGAAAAATAAATAAGGAATACTTTTGATAATTTGAAAAATTGGTGTCACGATATAAGTAGCCGCTATTAATGAGTAGAATTGATTTTTTTATTAGTATATATATATATACATATGCGTGTATGCATGTAGGAATTTAATTTCATATATATATATAGAAGAAGAAGAAGACGACGACATTAATTAATCGATACTATTATAAAAGAAAACTTTTTGTCGTACAAATTTTTAATAACCAAGTTTACCCTTTATTTCATTTCATTCATTTAAAAAAGTTTAATTAATCAGATTAGTTATTTCTGTTAACTACCAAGTACTCCACATTTATTATAATTTGTAACTTTAATTTATTATTTTCATAATATCTTTTCGTATTATCTCACACCAAGGTTCTTTTTATATGTTTGAGGGAACAACGTGGACAATAACATCATAACTAATATATTAAAGGAGAACACCTCTTTGGTATTTTTCTTATTTTTTGTCTATTTTTTTTCCACCGACTAACTTCCACATTTTCTTTAGTGTCGGTAAAACTTATTTTTTTAAATAGTTATTTGTTTTAATTATTATTCTTTTTTTGTTACTTGAAATATTCTCTTTTGAAATTATTTTTTTATTGTAATTATTTTTATATTATAATTTTTTTACAATAAAAAAATTATATTAATAATATTAAATATATGTAGAGACATGAAATGTGGCACGTTCATGTATATTAATAATTGGTGGTGAGATCATGTAAAGTAGTAATACTGCATGCTTTATATATATTGTTTTGATGAGAATATTCAAATTCGAGTTGTGAAGATAATTATGGATGATGAGTGGTAGAGTGATGAGACGACGCAATTAAAGTTGCAAAAGAGAGACAAAAGTAAGTGGAAAATCTAATTAAATTTGGAATTGAATTCTTCTTAAGTAGACGATGGACGCAACACCAGATTTAATGCTTGCTCCACTACCCACCCCCACCCCCACCCATACTACTTATTCCATCCTTAATGTAATTATTGAAATTAGGGTTAATCATAGTTTTCATCTTTGAAATATTCGTTCCACATCAATTACCCTTTAAAGTATTAAAACTTAAAAAGAAAAAAAAAAGCCCGATCTTTATATTTTAAGAAAAACCTAACGGAGTGAGCTAATTATTAGATTGTCCTTCAAATTAGGGAGGTATTCATAATTTTTCAACAACGAGGGGGTAGTCGTAATTATGCAAAATCTTAGAAGTTGTTGTAATTTACCCTATTTTTTAAGTTTGAAAAGTTCATTTTACCTTTACAAAAATTGCTTTGTGAAAAGAGAGAGAGAGATAGAGATTTAAAATGCCAAAATCATCATTTATCTAATTCTAGTTTCACTTATTCATCGAGCTCTTTTTATTTTATAATCTTAAAGTACTTGTGACTCATTTTATTTTAATTTTACTTATTTTATCAAATCAAATTAAAAATAAATTTATACAAGTATAAAATTATCATATTTATATAATTATCATATATATATATATATAATTCTATATTTTTTATTAGTTGATCAGCCCTTTTGATTTTCTAATTAGTTGTATATTCTCTTATAATGTTGTAAATGAGCAAATTACTCTTCTAAGGAAAAAAAAAAATTTACCTCTCTGTATTTTTTAAAATACAGCAATTTACCCCCTTATATTTTTCAAAATGAAGCAATTTACCTCATTATATAAAGGTAAATTGCTTTATTTTAAAAAATATTGGGGGTAAATTGCTATTATTTCTTTATAAATGAGTAATTTACTCAATTATAATATCACATGAAAATAAATTGTATTAAACCCATTCATTTTACGTGATCAGCGTGTAACTTCTAACGAGTAATCAATATTCGCACATTCATCTCTTATATATATATATATATATATATATATATATATATATATGATTAATTATTATATTTAAAATAGAATCCTTACACACGTATATCAATTTATATAAGCTTCATTTAATTTATATAACTTGTAATTAGGTGTAAGTAATTATCAATTATTAATTTTATTGTGTATGTTGATGAGGCTGGGTACGTAAATAATGTTTTTTTTTTTGATGAATAATTACGTAAATAATGTTAAACATCCTAAGTCTGGTTATGTTCTTACAATTATATATATGTACTTTCCTTCTGTATATATTGCCACTAATTTTTCCTTTTCATATAAGGAGCTTTTTGTTTTTAATTGCACAATTAATTTGTATCTTTTTTTTTTAAGTTGCTTTCACAATTAATACGCATTCTTTCTTATTACTATATATAATTGATATATTATTTTTTTATTATTATATAACCTATATATATCCTCTCCTTTTTATTATTATTTAAACTTATAATATCGTCAATATTTTATATATATTATACCTGCATAATTGATGTTATAACAAAGGATGGCTGATGTATATTTATTTATTTATTTGTTTTCCCGAATTAATAAAAGATGACGAACCTGAAACGGGTGTGATACAGAAAATGGTCACTGAGATGAATATCAATTAATGAAATGTAATATTGAATATGAATGAATTAGCATGAAATTCGTGCTATGCACATAACTTCATAAATTCTATAATATTTTTATAAATTTGGAATTATATAATGATGTCATTTTAATGATACAGTTTTTCTATATATAATAATGCAAATTTATATAAAATTCAATATTCAATTATTTACAGAATAATATTTTGTAAGTAACAATTAAATATCATCAACTATTATGTTATAAATTTTAAATACTATGGTATGAGAGGATTTCTCTTAAAAGACAATATAATTTGTAATAAATTAATACCTTTTGTAATCAAATTTCTGTAGGAAAAAAAAAAAAAAAATAGGATCATTAGTAACACTTTTTTATTTTTTCATAAATATATGACAATATCTGAAAGTAATAAAAGTAATATTCCCAAGTTATATGCTAAGGTACACATACACAATACCTTTGAAACGGTACAAAAAAACATTAATATCAATGATAAAAATAAAATAAAATCTAGTAGTTGGGATTATGCTCATTGATTAATATTGATATTGTATATTTATCGAGTTATTTTATAATGAAAACTTTTATCATGTTGAGTTTTCAATCCTATAGTCGTACCTTTCTCACTTTATATTAAAGTTATTAAATATCCACAATGTTACAACTTTACTTTCTTTTTATTTCATTCACTTTTGGAGGACAAAAATTAAGAAAATAAATCCTTATTTTTAGCACCCTATCGAATATAATAAACACAAAAAAATTATAAATCTTCAGAAAATTATGTAGAATTATATATATATATATAATTCACCAGTTTATGAAATCAAGTGTTAACTTAGTGAAACAGAAGCCACATATATATAGAACCCAACATTCAATTGAAAATATATACTTCTTTCTCCCATAGAAATTAGTTTCTAAAATGATTATAAACTTTAAGGCTAATACCAACTAAGAATTATTTTTATGTTTCATGAATGGAAAACTAAACATGTAAGAAAATGCTGAAAAAGTTGCTGACTCAATAAAAAAATCACTATTAATCTATTTTAGAATTGGTTTTAGAGTAAAACAAATTAAATGAGGGGTAAAAGAAAAATTGGTGATGAGAAAAGTCAAAAGGAGTATGAAATATCAATTGTATTAATTCCTAATGATAAACATGTATCTATACACATATTAATTGAATAAAATTTTCTAATAAATTCAATAGCCAAAAGAAAAAAAATAATGTGCATTTTTTAAGCTTTTAAGTAAAATCACAAAATGAAAGATGACAATAATACTTAAGATATATTAAGAAATTTAATTGACTTGTATATTTATTACATGCCTACAAATTTTTCAATTAAATTAGAATATACAAAAGAGAAAAAGTAAAATTCAAGCAATCTTGTGAAGAGTTTTTCTTAAAAGATTTACAAATGATCATATAATTAGTAGAATTATATATAGATAATTCAAATAATTAATTAGATACAAAATTAAAATATGGTGATTTTTTTCATATCATCAACATCATTAATAGACAAAAAATAAAAAGATAAATTAACTATGAAATATAAATTTAAGGGATGAAACTACAATATAATAAAGTTGGTGCATGCATAAGAGGATGCAAAGGTGGTAAAAAAATGTTAAACAAAAACAAAAACTAAACGAGAGATTAAATGGAATCAGGTAAATTAAGTGTTAAAAGAAATATTTAGCCATAACAATTAATAAATACTTTTTTTCCTCCTTAAGTAGTAAAACAAATCAAGCGCTATACAGAAATATGAAAAACTAACACCTGAAAAGAAAAAAATCTTAAAATTTTATGAAGGAAACATAAGATAAGGGTAGAGATTTTAAATAAGTTTCAAACATCATGAAAAAGAATATATCAAAAATAAATAAAATGTTATCATGATTAAAGAAAAAAATCAGCCAAATAGGAAAGAGAGTGAAATACAAATAAATATTATTTTTATAAACATACATGAACAACGTGTAGAAATTATTAATTACATAACTCAATAATAATAAAAATAAAAATCTTAAAAAAAAATTAACATTATAAAAACAAAAACAAAAAAATGTATATATAAGACATCACTCCATCTATAGAAGAATAATGAAAAAAATACAAAGTGTTAAACTTTGAGATTGTTTAATAGAGAATAAAGAATTGATAGAATTGTATCTATCTAATAAATGAAGTATATTATTTAAATAAAAATTCGATGGAAATCATAATCATTAGACAATCGAAAAGTTTGGTTTAAATATTTTCAAATTTTGTGGTATTCAATATGTTGGTTGAGAGATTTATGTGAACTTAAAATAGAGGAGGGTTGGTTGGGCCATAGGTGATTGGGTTTACAAGCCAACGTGGAGGTGGGAGCAATACTACGCGAGTTGTATCTCCCTTTTTGCTACTTTATTGGTATGGAATATTGAATTCCACAAGGAATGCAGTCAGTCACATTTATAAATTCAGGCAGCCTGCGCTTTGGCTGCTTGCATGATGATATGCTACTTCATCTTTTCAGTGGATTAAGCGTAAACGTACGTAGATTGCAAAATTAAGGATTATACATATCACAAGGAAGAGGAAGGGTAGTCAATAGGGATCCGCGCGATCCATCCATCAGTACTCGAGATGATTGCGTGGGGAGATGGGTACAAAGTGGTGGCGGCTATGGCGCCGCTGTACGTGGCGCTGGCATTGGGTTATGGGTCGGTGAAATGGTGGCGGATGTTCAAGCCTGACCAATGCGACGCCATCAACCGCTTCAATTGCTATTTCATCATCCCTTTCTTCACCTTCCATTTCACCTCCGGCGTCGATCCCTACCGCATGAACTATCGATTCCTGGCCGCTGATGTCATAGCTAAAGCAATTGCGGGTTCCGCATTAGCCCTGTGGGCTAATTTGTGTAGAAAAGGGGACTTGTCATGGGCAATAACCTCATACTCTCTCTCCAGCCTCAACAACACTCTGGTGGTGGGGGTGCCCTTATTAGAGGCCATGTATGGTCCTGTGGGCCAGGATTTGGTCGTCCAGTCCTCCGTCATTCAGTCTCTACTCTGGTTTCCTATTCTCTTATTCCTGCTCCAGTTCTGGCGCACCAGTAGCTTCATTAATGCTGCTTCTATTGCTAATGATAATTCCACCAACACTACTATTCACAACTACGGTCCCACGTCCACGCAAAATTCTTCCAATATCGAAATAGTCGTGCAGCAGCAGCAGCAGGGAGCAACAGCAGATGCTACTAATTATAGTGACCATCAGCTACTACAGCTGCCCAAACATCAAAATTGTAGCAACACTCCTACTCCTGCTCCTGCTCCTGTGATTAATGTTAATGGTACGACAACAAAGGAGAGCGGAAAATCTGCATCTTCAAATAATTTGGGACCAACCATGAAGAAAGTTTGTGCAAAACTTGGGAAGAATCCAAACTGTTATGCTTGCCTTTGGCCTCATATGGGCGCTCTTAGCAAAGAGGTAGATATGCACTAGTAGTAACTCATAAACCCTTATTAATTCATTCCGATTGCATATCTATTTATACAAACACACACACACACTAAGTTTTTAGTTCATCATATTTGTTAAACAATAATTGTTTGTTTTGATGTTAAATAGGTGGGATTTTGAAATGCCAAGCATAGTGGACGGATCTGTTATGATAATGGCCAAAGCAGGAAGTGGAGTAGCCATGTTCACTATGGGTAAGTAACTATTTGCTTAGCCAACCTAGATGTCATGTATAGATATATACAGAAGCAAACATGATAATGAACTGGACGTGCAGGTTTATTCATGGCACTACAAGAGAAGGTGATAGCCTGCGGGGTGAGGTTGACCATTTATGGTATGGTTCTGAGGTTCGTGAGCGGGCCGCTTACTGTGGCTGTCGGCTCTCTGGCTTTAGGACTGCGATCCAATGTCCTCAGAATTGCTGTTATCCAGGTATCTATCTATATGTGTATATATATAACCTAACTCATAAATCAATATCATACCTCCATCCATATTTCTCCACGAAACAACATCGTCCATTAATATATTTTAAAAATATCATGATCATGATGAATCAATTAATCTGACCATTCAGGCCGCTCTACCACAAGCAATAGCCTCCTTCGTCTTTGCTCAAGAGTATGGCTTACATGCAAACGTACTCAGCACTGCGTAAGTCCCTAACTCTCTCTTATTTTAATTTGTTATAACATATGAAATCTTAATTGTTTCTTTCTTTTTTTTATTTTTTTCAGGGTCATTTTTGGCACCATTGTGTCCCTTCCTCTCTTGATTGCGTACTACGTTGTTTTAGATGTTTTCCATTAGCGATCTAATGGTGCTGGCTAGCTAGTTAAGAAAAGTCTCTAACCAAATAGGATTAATTAAATATTGGTGGTTTTACCAGCTCTAGAACTTTAGTGAAGTATTAACTTGTAATCTTTCCAATATATGTACTTGCTAATTACTTGTGCTTGTTTAACTTTGACTCTTCAATAGTACTAGCTATAGACAAGTATTACTTTCATCTCAAAACTTGTCTATTTTGCTGAGGAACTGAATTGCAGTCAACAAGTCATGTTAATTAAGATTAATGCACAGAAAATATTGAAAATACTTGAACGGAAAAATAACACCACACTAGCTACATTGTTTCTCTTTATATATATAAATGCTCACCAATTTGTCAAACTCTACAGCAGCAGCATTTTACTATAATTAAACATCTGTGCATGTATCCCAATTCTGTAAATCCCTATATGACAAACAAACTACTCCTAAGGAAATTACGTTAATAATACAGCATACTACCAGGGACCTGAACCACAGTCATTCTGGTTTATTGAAAAGCAGTTGTCTCAGCCATCCAAAACTCCCCTTCTCTTGCAACCTTATTAGCTCTTCTTCACTTTCATCATCGTCCACATCATCCTCAGAACTGTAATCTGCTAGTTGGAACAAATCATCTAAATCATCTGCAAAGTCGTCATAATATTCATCATCAACTTGATAGTCCAATGGTTGAGTGTCGTTTTTATTAACATCACCATAAATGTATTCTTTTCTTCTCTCTCTTCTCATCCTCTTCCCTTCTCGTACTAGCTCCATCAGCTCATCTTTTATGGCCGATATTTCATCCTTCTCCACAATTACACCCTTATCATTATATCCCTCCACCAGAAAGACAGAATCTCTTTGACCCTTTAAGCTCACATAAAACATCTCAGGGTGCCTCACCAGCATTCCTCTCAGCTTGTTTGGCAATCCAAACTCCTTCCTAAAATGCGTCAAATGGTCCACCAAAGTCCTCTTCTCTACTGTCATCCCTAAAACCTCTCTCACCACGGCACAAGCTCTCTTCTCTGCCTCAATTGACTCTTTCACCAAATCTGTCACGTTAGTATTGTATGGGCAAACATTCGGAAGTTCCCTGAACCTTATGAGATAATCACGATGTTGCCTCTTCACATTAAGCCCCTTCCGCAGTCGTAGATGTTTGAATTTCAATGGCCTGTCGACTATCAGCCCAACAGATTCATTTTCATCACGTAATGGTAAGATGTTAGCCAAATTTGAATCCCAGTTGACAAGCTCAAGTGCACGTCCATAAGAAGTGTCGACAACCTTAAACTTATCTGGGTGGTCATTGCAAAGGCGCGAGCGGAAGTTAATGGGCAGACCAAGGTCAGGACCCAAATGCACAAGCTTGGACAAGAGAAGCCTGTGATATGGGGAGGCAAGCATTAAAAGTTTCTGGAGTTTTGCAGCCAAAGAGTTAGACATGCGTTTCTTAAGATCAGTTTCCTTTCTTGCAAGGGCCTCAGCAGCTGGCGTGAGACGGACACAAAGTTGAGAAAGCGGACCAGTGGCAAGGAGTGGTCTAGGTGGGGTTGGAATATAGAAGAGCTCGAAAATGGTGGGATAACGACGGATCATTGATAAGAGAGAACGTGGCTTGGGTAAAGATAAGTAAGAGCGACATTTGTACAGAAGTTGAATGGGCATGAAGTGTTTTGGTTTGGAAAGCAGGAGAGTTTTGAGCTTTTGAACAAAGCGTATCTTGTTTTGTTTCAGCACATGCTTGTCCAATCTGGGATCACGGACTAGTTTGTGAGGAGAGGAAGAGCATGTAACTCTGTTTAAAGCTGGGACGAGGGGCTCGTGTTTTGTGCTGACACTAACTCTAAGGGTAGGCAGAGTGGGCATAAAATGGGATGGAAGGGCAGAAACATGGGATGGAGAAGAGATGAGGTTAGGAAATAGGAGGGGCATTGCTCCGAGTCTGAGTATTAGGAAGATGGTTGAGCAGGCATTTAATCAAACAGGTGGGGTGCAGAAATAAAGGGTTGGGGAGATGCTCTAATAACAAAAGGGTATGAATATCATGATCACCACAGGAAAGCAGGAGGGAGGAAAGAGAGATTTGTGGATGAAAAAATTACAGGAGAGGGAGAGGGAAGTTACTACTAATCCAGTGATTGCAATATATTTTAGATGCAGTCAAAGCCTCACTCTATTTCACTTATAATCCATATATATACAGAGTGTGTGTGTGTGGTGTGTCGCACTCCAATGATGGTGCATAATTAAAAAATTAAAATATATATTTTATTTTGAACAAATTAAAAATATTAAAAAGAAAAGAAAAAGTTATAAAGACTTAGCAGAAATTAATGTTTATTTATTTGAATTTATAATTAACCACTAGATATAAAATTTATTTTAGTCCCAAACATGTGTTTAATTTTAAAATAATCCTTATCTTTTCAATTCACTTTATATTAGTTTCTCCCATGGGTAATTTTTCAATATATTTTTTTCTACATAAAAATTATTTTAATCCTTTACATTTTATTTTTGCATTTGCTCCTTGCATATACAATTTAAAAAGTAGAACCATTTTCAAATGAAATTATTTATTTTGGACAATTATTTAAATAATAACTTGATTATATTAAATATGTCATTACTCGAGTTATTTAAATATGTAATATAATCAAGTTATTATTTAATAACTTGTGCAATTATTTAGATGGTAAATTGGTTGTATCAAATATGTGTCATTGATCAAATTATTTAAATATTTCAAAGAATCAAATTATTATTAAATAATTATCTAAATGTAAATATTTTTGTGATTAAATCTAATAAAGAAAATTATGAGGGATTAAATACGAATAAGCAATATAGTTGTGGAACCAAATGTGACAGTAAATTTGTTGGGAGAATTTGAGGTATGCGGGATTTTGTGTATTATGAAGTTGAGGCAAGAGTTAGACTCTTTATCTTTAAGATAATTATTGCCTCTCTCTGGTGCTCACGGAAAATGACAATTTGTCTCCCAAGATACAACGATTTAAAATATCAAAGTAGTAGCACTACAAACTTTGAAAAACGGTGAACCAAAAAAAAAAAATTGAAACTCTCTTCCTAACATTATACTTGCAAAATGCTTTTGTTGCTTAAGAATGTTTATTGAATTATTGAATGAATGAAATGAAATAGGGGAATCTATTTATAGAAGTTGGAAAGGTACCATTGAATGGTAATGTCCGATCAGAAAATATGCCTTTGAAAGATTATAACATTTCATCTGGATAGACACATAATTTCACCCAAATAACATACCAGGGGAAATAGCATTTTTCGTCCCATAAGTTGGGCATGTTTCACTTTTGGTCCCATTCATTACGTGATTAGCAGTTCTGGTCCCGTAACTTTAAAAAATTGGCAGTTTTGGTCCCAAACTAGTATTCCGTTAGTTTTTTAACAGAGAAGGCCACGTGCAGAGCACGTGCCGTTAACGTCTGTTTGTGGGAGGGAAAATTGGCGCCCTTTCTGATTTGGTAACATTATTGAAGGGAATATAACTACTAATGAGGGCAAAAATCAAAGGTTAGGGCAAGAAAAGGGCTTTTTCTCTCATTCCTCAAAAAATTTCAATCCAATCCCTCCTACATTGCTGTGAACTGAAGTGAAGTAGAAGATATCAAAGAATTATGTCGTAAACACACTACATTCAAACTTCATTACACTTTCAATAACATTAGCACTTAACTACAACTAAATAAATGCCGTAAAATGTGAAAATAACTTATATAATGTCATCTCACCACATTAAAATGAAAATTATTAAAATCATAGCTGCAATATAAAAAATATGGAGTCGCTTTACCCTTTCTGCAATATGGAAATCTCAGTCTCTTTTTTGTCCAATTTTCGAAGAAGTGAAGGAATTATGCTCTTAGCTCGTGTGCACATTGGTGGGTCTTCCCACTGAAAGAACCCACACCCATTTGGAAAGTCATTGCAGCCATGAAACCGCCTACCGGATTATAATTCGTCCATGAAGTCCTCATTGCAGCCTTCTTCCACAATAGCATATAACATTCGACTCACTTGAATCACTTGAATCATTTGTAGAAGACATAATTATTTGATATCCTCTACTTCACTTCAATTCACAGCAATGTAGGAGGGATTGGATTGAAATTTTTTGAGGAATGAGAGAAAAAGCCATTTTCTTGCCCTAACCTTTGATTTTTGCCCTCATTAGTAGTTATATTCCCTCCAATAATGTTACCAAACCAGAAAGGGCGCCAATTTTTCCTCCCACAAACAGACGTTAACGGCCACGTGCTCTGCACGTGGCCTTCTCCGTTAAAAAACTGACGGAATACTGGTTTGGGACCAAAACTGCCAATATTTTAAAGTTACGGGACCAAAACTGCTAATCACGTAATGAATGGGACCAAAAGTGAAACAGGCACAACTTATGGGACAAAAAATGTTATTTCCCCTAACATACCACTTCACACGAATAGACGCATTGATTCATTCAAAGAGTTTCACCCAACGCACACATCATTTCAATCGAAGGACTCAACTGTTCGATTGAATTAAATACGGTTTGATGATGATTGGGCGCCATCAACCATCATCCACGTGTCACGAACTTGTTATGCATCCCACATCGTAACCAATCACTTGTCACGATTTATAATAAATTTATTAAATAAATTTATTATTTAATTTATCATTCACTATTTATCTTTATCTTTAAGACAATTATTGCCCCGCTCTGGTGCTCACGGAAAATATTGTCTCCCAAGATACAACAACTTAAAATCTCAAATTAGTAGCACTACAAACTTTGAGAAACGGCGAACCAAACAATATTTTGAAACTCCCTTACTAACATTATACTTGCAAAATACTTTTGTTGCTTAAGAATGCTTATTGAATTATTGAATGAATGAAATGAAATACGGGAATCTATTTATAGAAGTTGGAGAGGTACCATTGAATATTCATGTCCGATTAGAAAATATGCCTTTGAAAGGTTATAACCTTTTATCTAAATAGACATATCATTTCACTTAAAGGACATATCACTTCACACAAATAGACGCATTGATTCATTCAAAGGGTTTCACCCAACGAACACATCATTTCAACCAAAGGACTTAACTGTTCGATTGAATTAAATACGGTTGGATGATGATTGGGCGCCATCAACCATCATCCACGTGTCACGAACTTGTTATGCGTCCCTTATCGTAACCAATCACTTGTCACGATTTATAATAAATTTATTAAATAAATTTATTATTTAATTTATCATTCACTATTTTCCAACAATCCCCCACATGAATGAAAATTAATGCATAGAATTATACAGACACTTAAGAGAGTTTCAAACGAGAAGTCATTGCATCAAGATAGGTAGTTTGTGGCTTTGTACCTTCCTTAGAGGAATAACATCTTATTTACTTGGCTAATCAGTGAACATGATGTCTTGAACTGTTCAGCCGTTGGTGTAACCAAGATAATGTTACCCCATAATACCTTCTCTAATACCTTTGGTTCTCACGATTGAGTCCATTTTGGCCCTAGACACCATTTTGGATTCATAAGTGTTTTTCATTTGAAGCGGCCCGTCTTCACACTTATATAGGTGATCTCCTATACTGTACTTGACATAGTATATGAATCATTAAAAGCTTATAGCTTACCCTCTACCCTTTTAGCTAACAACACTAAACGTCATAAGAATATGAAGGAGTAAAACTCCAAGTGCTTTTCACAATCTTTATAACTCAGTTGTGCCATTGAACAATGATCTGGGATCTCCAGTCAACAAGGTTGGTTACCGCTATAAAGATTTAATTGTCTGATTTTAATCCCATTCCCCAACAAACAGTATACTTGATCTCTAGAAAGGCCTTTCGTTAATAAATCAACTAAATTCTTTTGACTTGATATAGTCAATGAATATGATTCCACTAGAGATCTACTGTCTTATGATATTACATCTTTGACGTATATGTCTAGATTTACCATTATACTATGCTGTGCCCTTTCCATAGTCGACTGACAATCACAATATATCACAATTGCAGGCACTTGCTGTGTTCAATAAGGAATGTCCTCCAAAAATTATGAAGTCAATCAACTTCTTCTCCAACTTTATTTAAAACTATAAACTCCGATTCTATATCGAATCGAGCTATACAAGTTTATTTTGACGACTTCCAAGATATTGCACCACCTCCAATGGTGAATACATATCCGTTTGAGGACTTAGTATTTTTAATGTCAAGTATCCAATTTGACATCAGTTTGTTGACTGAATTGGCAATATCACAATGAGTGTATTTCACGATTTATATTAATCTACTAATTGTTTTTGAATATTCAATTGACATTCGCTTTCACCTTGATTCTTTGCTAAGTGTAGATTTGATCTACATTTGTCTTAGAAGGAATTGTCATAAATATTAATTTCTAAATATAGTCTCAAAATAATAAGTCTATGATAAGACATGTTTATCAGACGTTTTTAAAGATCTTAATCTCTAATACTGCGCCATTAAACCTTATGTCTTTCATATCCAAATGTGTTGTCAATACTTTCTTGGTAGTCAAAATGAAATAATGTCATTTTTCCTTCATTTATATGTCATGTACATATAGACAGATTATGACAAAGAGCTAGAAGTGCCTTTAACATAGACACATTTATTACACTCGTTGACCTTAAAGTCATTTGACAATATTATTTGTCAAATATTTTATACCATTGCTTATGAGCTTGTTAAGCCTATCCAACAAATTTACAGACCTTGTTTTCTTCCCCAAAAATAACAATCCTTCAGGTTGTTCCATTAACTCGTCATTTAAGAATAATGGCTTATGTCCATTTGTAGTTTTCCGCTACGGATTCCCAAAAAGAAACTTTTGCAGTCTTTGTTAGAAAATATACGTTGTTCAACGTATCATACATGTCATTGAGAATGTAGTTTCTGTAAAGGAAATTCCCACGTCCCCATGTATCTAAACAACATTCTTTCATGTATTGGTTTTCTCTTTAGAATTAACAGGGCTCATTCACTTTAAGAACCTTACTAGGTTCATATGTAGTGAAGTAGAATGATATTTTTTTTTTTTTTGTAATGCCATTATTTAACGTCGTTGCCAGAGAATTTCTCCGACCTTTCCCCTTGGGCAGTAATAGGTTATGACACATGTGGTTGAACAATTATAGTAATCGAATTAGCAGATTCAGTTGCCATAATACACAAAGTCAAATTAATTATCTTAAACTTGTTGGGAGAATTTAAGGTATGCGGGATTTTGTGTATTATGAAGTCGAGGCAAGAGCTAAACTCTTTATCTTTAAGACAATTATTGCCTCTCTCTGGTGCTCACGGAAAATGGCAATTTGTCTCTCAAGATACAACGACTTAAAATCTCAAAGTAGTAGCACTAAACTTTGAAAAACGGTGAACCAAACAATATTTTGAAACTCTCTTCCTAACATTATACTTGCAAAATGCTTTTGTTGCTTAAGAATGCTTGTTGAATTATTGAATGAATGAAATGAAATGGGGGAATCTATTTATAGAAGTTGGAAAGGTACCATTGAATGGTCATGTCCGATCAGAAAATATGCCTTTGAAAGATTATAACATTTAATCTGAATAGACACATCATTTCACCCAAAGGACCATTCACATTCACACAACCACCGATTATCAACCAAAGGACTCAACCGTTCGATTGAATTAATACGTTGACGCCACAACCATATATACTATGCATACCACATCGTAACTATTATATTTATTAAATAAATTTATTATTTAATTTACTATTCACTATTTTCCAACAAAATTTGAATCCACCGAACTTACGTATATATTTACACCTATTATATAGTTTCATGTGTTTTGTGAATGTATTTTGTTGATTTTCATGAAAGTGATTAAGGGACAGTTTGCAAAAAAAATTATTTTTAAAAAAGTGATTTTATAGAGAAAACTAAAATTTGTAATATAATCAAAAGTGGGTAGTGTTTGTAAAAACAAAAAGAAAGTAGACAAAAGTTAAATTGGATAGTGTTTGGGGAAAAATCACTTCTAAAATAAATTTAATCGATTAAAGACCATTTTGTCCTATGTTAAAGAACGATATTATTTTTTATTATATTTGTATTTGTTGTCTATCAATAATATTTATTTTCCATAAAATTTAAAAAAATTTATTCTGCTAAGTATAAATCATATTTATTTTTTTGAAAATATTAATAGAAAAAATAAATATTTAATTTAATAATATTTTCACTAAGTAACGTAGTTGTTGATTCATACAAAATAATTAAACTTGCATGAATGAAAAAAATGTTTTATTAATTAATTAAAGCCATTTATTTTATATTTGTTTGATAAATGAATAAATAATTAGATAATATAGCAAATGAAACATAAAACTTTAAAATATTTAATATGTCAAAGTGTAAATTTGATTATTGTTAAATTATTTGAATTATTTGAAAATTTCAATATCAATTTTAAATATGAAAATGTAAAATAAACTAAAAAGGTAAAATTGAATTAAGGTTATTATAATGAGGATAAAGTAGTAAAACATAGAGTTGAATTTATTTACGAAAAAAACTAAAGTAGCTAGAAGCACCCGAGATACTTATAACTTTTGACCTACAAACATTTTTTTTAGCAGTTTTAGAAATAAAAATTGACATTCCAAACAGTTCAAAAGTATTTTTTTGGAATCAAAAACTAAAAAGCATTTTTTTTAAGCGTGCGCAGACTCTCCCTAAATTCATCATGTATTGGATTAAATGCTGAATTTGCACGATATAATCAACAATATAATTTAATAGAAAGAATATTTTAATTTTGAATAACAAGGTTGTACTAGTAGTAGGGCCATATATATATAGATATGTAGTTCGAGGAAATGGGAAGGAGTGGTGGGAAACGCATTTTGTTCAATTATTGGCCGTCTTCTTCGCTCTTCTTCTTCTTCTTCTTCTTCTCCTTTCTTTTTTGCATTTTGTTGGTCGGCAGGGAATCTATGAATGTATTTGTGGATTGATGGATGGATTTATGTATGTATGTATGTATGTCTGTCTTTCCTCCTCCTCGTTATTATTAATTAATATATATAGTTAATTCAGGAAGCCATTAATGTTTAATTTGTATGTCGTCGTCGTCGTCGTCCTCCTCCTCGATCGTAAACAATCATGTCAATTAATTTATTAGTTTGACGTCGAAGAATTATTATTGATCAGAAGCAAAATGTGATAATCCACATATACCATATATATATCTATATATTATATATATATATATATATATATATTACAGAGACAGAGAGAGAAGGAGAGGGAGTGAGATGAATATATATGAATTATGGAGCAGTAGTGTAATGGTGTTCTGGGGAGGGAAAAGGTATTAATTAATTAATTTGTGATGAGTTGTATAGTGATATCGATCAGTGTTTATTAATTGTTTGGAAGATATGATGGGGCTCTCTTCTAACTTTGTAAGTATGCATAATACATGCCTAATTGTGCATGCAACACACTACTACAGCATATGTATATAAAACCCATCACCTCTGTGTAATTCCCATTTCAATCACTTCTTGCATCATCACATACATACATACAATCATTGTGAATGCAATACATGGTGTTGTACTCTTAATTTGTCTTTCCTGATTTTCTATCTATATATAGATATGATCCAGTTCTCATCTTGCTCTATCTCGATCCTCATCCCCATTAATTCATTCAATAACAACACATCATCTCCATTTCTTTATCTAGCTTCAGGATGAAAAGGAGATGCAATCTGTCAGTCGTCATACAAAAAACAGAAAGTTAATTGACTAAGGGGAGATCAAGAAATGTAATTACATGCCCAGCTTCTCTTCTCAAATGCATACCGTAATCTTGTATCATTATTGATTTTCTGTTTGCTTTGCTCATCACTCAATCTGGTGGGAGTAATGACACAAGTCTCATGAATTCTTATTACTATTGGATAATAAGCTAAACTCTCATAGTAAAGAAATGATCATGTATAATTTATGTTGACTCTTCTTTTTCAGCACCTCATGATGAAAGCTGCAAAAAGTTTCTCTTTTTAATAATCGATGAAGTGCAATGCAACATATTTAATCCTTGAATTGCCTTCCTCAGATGCCGATATCCAGAGATTTTAAAGGTTGGAGAACTTGTTTCCGCACCCTCTTTCCTGCAGCTTCTGTACTCTTTGTAGTACTCTTTATATGGAGACCAGCAATCTCACAACACAGTAAAGAGGTTGTTGTTATGCTCCATTATATATTATATGCACCTTGGGACCTGAATTTTCTTTTGCCCCAGTTTTCATAAGTGTTGGATAACTTCTGACTGCTTCATTTTCATTTGTAATATTGAGATTTACACCGGTAAACATGAAATAATTGGATTTTCACATAGGTAACTCTCAGACCTTTACAGCAGAAACAGTTCAAAGCGAGTTTGAGTCTAGAAAGGAACACCTCCAAATCTACTGCTTGTCGGGTATGTGTTTCTCTCAAACTCTTTGCTGACTACTCTTCTTACTTTTTTTGTTTAAGCACATTGGATATTCTCATGAATTCAACCTACTTTTCAACTGATATGCTTCTGATTATGTGTGGAAGAGCAGAAGTCTGGGTAAATTCACTTAAACAATGAATTAGAAGTTGGGAGAGCACTTTAGGATTTATATGGAAATTCTACTAATATGATGCACAGTCTTATGTTTTTGTGGATACAAATTCTACATAATGCTCAACTATTCAATGCATAATTTGTGTCGCCTTTTCTGGAACCAGCGGAGGCCTCCTGGAAGAGAGACACTACCTAAAGGAATAGTTGCTGAAACCTCTAACTTGGAAAGACGACCGTTATGGGGTTTACCAAAGGTACTATTGAGTGAAATAGCACATTCAAAGATGACGCCTTATTTTCTTTGTTCTTTTCTTTGAGTTATAAACATCATGATTCAAAATTATTTAATTGGTAAAAGTGGAAAAATTCTCTGGCTGACTGGTTATCAAGCAAAAGTTGATTAAATGAACTTACATGATTCCCGTTATTTACTTTCTTAGAGAAATTACCTGTGAAGTACTAGCAGTAGTTTGAGAAATTGTATCATTAGTTTGTCAATCATTTTAAACTACTTCTTGTTCCTTGTTTAACAGGAAGCAAAAGGCAGTTTAGAAGAGAAATTGCAGTGTAGAAAACAGTTTGTTGAAAATTAGTTCCCCACCTTATATATGTTGTCTCAGGCTGATGAACAATTCCCTTTGGTCTAGGGTACAACCAATTATTATCAGTCCTCATTTACAAAAGTGAGGACTTTAACCTGCAATATAACACTTTGCTTGTTGCAAATTTGGACCATCAGGCCCCATTACAAAAGTGAGGGTTTGTGCAAACTTGGTGAACCTTGGTATACGCTCAAAGTTTATGATGGGAAAAATATTTCATTAATACTTCAGTACTGAGCTCTTTTTAACGGAGTCAGGTCATAACCATTGACTTTACAATTGTGCATGCAGAAGACAAATACTTCCACTTTACTTGCTATTGCTGTTGGAATCAAGCAGAAGGAAAATGTAGATAAGATGGTACAGAAGGTAAAAAGCTTCTACAGCTCACTATATGAAAATGATACCTTCAGTCATTCTCATGTTAATAACATTTACCACCTTAAATTTCAGTTCCTAGGAAGCAACTTTGTTGTGATGCTCTTCCATTATGATGGTGTTGTTGATGAGTGGAAGGCTTTTGAATGGAGCAGTACTGTCATACATGTATCTGCTGATAATCAAACTAAATGGTGAGCATGATAGATATGGTATTATGTTTATTTTATGTTCTCTTTTATAACTAGTTGGTTATCATTTGGTTCTTATTAGATGAATATGTGAAAGCTTGATTAATAGCCTCTTTCTTGATGGTTGCTCTACTTAGACAGCAATTTATTGCCACACTTCTGATGCGTACTCATTGACTAGGTGGTTTGCAAAACGATTCTTACATCCAGATATCGTAGCAGCATACGATTATATTTTCTTGTGGGATGAAGACCTTGGTGTTGAAAACTTCCATCCTGAACGGTATGCGGACCTGTATTGTTCATAAAGTAGGAGTTAACCTGAGAAAAGGGTGACCTGAACTTTAGTTTTCTCAAACAATTACCAGGTTTTGCATTTCAGAGCTCGGCCTAATTTAATTCTTAATAGAAGGTATTGATGAGATCATCTAATATAGAGTATTCTAATGCTTGATTTAATAGCAACAATAGAGCCTCAGAGTTTATCCTCAACACCATTCTTTTGTTTCTCGTAGTCTTGCTCTTTCCTCCTCATATATTTCAATCATCCACAACGCAGAAATACCTATAGCAAGTATATGTCACGTCCTCCCCAGAATCGGATGAAACTGAAATTTTCTACCTTCCTGAGGAAGTTATATTACCTTATGAAAATTGCTTCCGGATAGAGATCGACTCAACTTGTACATAAACAGATGTATGCTACTAACTTTTCATGTCTCACAACCTGTGTGCTTTGTGTAGATACTTATTGATTGTGAAAGATGAAGGGCTTGAGATATCACAACCAGCACTAGAAATTGGAGAATCTGAGGTGCATCATCTTATCACTGCACGGTGGAGGAGAGCAAATGTGCACAGGTTGGTCCATATCGTAGTTCGTACTCATAGTGCCACCAGGATCCAGAAGTAGGTCTTTTCTAGGCAGTAAACGACATTGGATTTTCTAATGGAGACGTACAAGGATACAGAACTTTCGTATTAAAATTGAATACCCATTGGAAGGGGCAGTGAGAAATGATGACCTGAAAATATTTTTATGGGCTCGGGACATGGTCGAAATAGTTGAATTAGAGCTCAATATGTCTATTGACCAGAGCAAAATGTAACAAAGACAAAAATGATATATTTGATATTATGGATGACCAGTTACACAGGGAACCTAAAACATCTTTGAGGCCAGTTCAGCCTATAGATAGAACAGCCAGAATATGTTTGAATTTGGCCATTGAGATTAATTCTGAAGGATTCACGGTTTATCATACATCTGAGGCAAGTTGTTACAGGCCCAAATAACTAATCTAAAAATTACAAAACAATGCTGTTTGAACTGTTTCGATTTCTTGTCTCTAACCTGAGCTGCCTCTCAAATTAGTAACCTCAAATATAAATGTCCAACACGATTTGAGCTTCAATCACAGGCCCCACTTTTGTTCTAAAGATATCGATGACGACTAGGCAAGTACACAACAGGCTTCCTATTTCTCCTCTTTGGTGTAGAAACTGAGTTATTCGAATGATTAAGTATCATGCTAAGTTATCAAGTAAGAAACTCTTCTGTTGTTTCTATAGATAAAACCAACTCTTTTTTCATATTGCAGGCGGGCTTATAAACTTGATGGTAAGGGCATTCGATGCGATAATACAAGCTCCACTCCTCCATGCACAGGGTAGAATTCTACAGTTAAATAACTTGAACTTTCTTATTAATTTAATTCATGGCTGTAGATTGATACTTATCTGCTCGATGTCAAGGGAAATTTGACCCTGATGCGTCGGCTGATCAGAAATTCAAATTAGATGTATTTTTATCATCGTGGGTTTAAAAGGTATTTACTTCATTTTATGACTACATTGATATGCAAAAGTTATTTTATAGGTGGATAGAAGTGATGGCCCCTGTATTCTCCAAAGCTGCCTGGCGTTGTGTATGGTACATGATCCAGGTATTCTCATTGATTCTGCATTGTTTTGAGAAATAAACAATACCATGATGATCGGTGAGAAAATGCCTAAAAATCATCAAATGTATCATCATGTTTACAACATATATCTCACTGCTGTAATAATTTTGTCAAATATCCATTGAAGAAGTTTTGAGCATGAGAAAACTGGCGACAGTTTTATCTGGATAGGTAGTGCAATATAGACCAGCATTTCTGTTAGTTGTTAGCACACTTGGCATCTTGGAAAATGTAGCCTTCCATTGTTGCACATCAATATCAGATAATATCATTTTAGCCTCCTCAAGAAGGTCAAAGTTGTAATACGTGGGGAACATGAGCTCTCAGTCGGGAAACATAGAGATGCATTTCCCCTTCTTGTTTCATCAGTGACTTAATTGGCCTCACTGGACTTATTTTTTATTGCTAGGATGACAATTTTCATGTTGTATTTGTTTACAGAATGATTTGATCCATGCTTGGGGACTAGACATGCGGCTTGGTTATTGTGCGCAGGCAATTCCCTCTACTTTGTTGCGCCTTTTCCTCTTTGATTCTCTCTATTTAACTGCATTATTCCAAAACAGCTTCACTTGCTTGTATAGGGAGATCGAACAAAAAATATAGGAGTTGTGGACGCTGAATACGTTGTTCACTATGGCTTCCCAACACTAGGGGAACCTGATAAGGTCATTCTTAAAATCCTTCTGTTGCTTTTAATTTCTGTGATCTATCTTGTTCATTTCTTTTAAATAGTTTGGTCTTTATGACATCATCCCTCCACACTTTCTTCGAATGAAAAAAAATAGACTACGCGTCTTCTGATAAACAAAAATTCAGAAACATAGAAGGTGGCAAAGCAAACATGGAGATCGAATTCTTTGGTGCTTTTATGTTACTTTATCAGCCCTTCGTTTTGCTACTTTTAGATGCTAGATTTAAGTAATTTTCCTAGGAATGTTATGATTCTTGTGCATGTTGTTATGAGTGTCTCTTGAACTTGAATTTTTTCATATTCCGTGTTGTGCAGGGAAAAATAGTATCCGGCCAAGAAGAAAAGAAGGTGACAAGCAAGGGGACATCTTTGTCATCAATCTTGAAAATTATATGCATGTTTAACTATAGGTCTTAACTAAGAAGTTGTATAAAATGTATGGTTGCAGGAACCAGTCCAGCCCAATGCAATTAACCAAAGACTTGAAGTAAGTCCTGATCGAAAAGTTTAAATTACTTGTGTGTGTAGGTTGAAGCAAAGAAGCGTTGTTAGTAATTTTAGATGCATAAATATTGTTAGGTGAGGAGACAGTCTTACAATGAGTACAAGGTATTCAAACGGAGATGGAAGAAAGCGGTGGAGATGGACAAGTGTTGGACTGATCTATATCCGGATGATGAACTCAAGCAGAGCATTCTTTGGCCTCTCATGTGATTTTGGCAATTACTCCCATATATAAACAGAAGATATACAGCTGCCTCCTTAAATCATATATTATAGAGGAGGCATTGTTGTACAAAAAGTGAGTTGAGAAACGCAAGGATGTCTCTCAGCCTAAGGCTGTGTGATATGTGAATACTGAAAACCAACCTACACCCCTTCTCTTTATTTTCCATATCTCCAACACAAGCTTCAGTTATATTTATGGTTTTCTGTTTCTGTTTCTGCGATGGAGGCACTAACTTTTGTTTGCTCCTCGTTAATGCTATTATCATTTCATTGAATTTATTTGATCGCCGTACTTATATATCTTGAATTTCAATTACTGGTAGCGTAGGTCTGCTGAGCATCTATTATTATTCAGAATAATGCATTGTTTGGAGTGATAAAGAGTCAATCCGACTGACTTTCAAGCGATGTCTCATTGGTAAGAGCAGATCTGATAAAATCATAACAAATCAGTAAATGGAATTTGATGTGGGAGATGGTAATGGTATTGCTTCCTCTGCTCAAGCAGAGCAGCAAACCCTGAGGGCCATGACCCACCACTCTCATCTTTCCATTGTTGTGAATCAGTTCAGTTTTGGGTTCAAGAAAACAAAATGTTAATTGAATTTTGGCAAATTTTCCTCTAATGTTAAAAGGAGTACAAAATACAGCTGTAATAGGGGAGGGGTGGGGGTGTGTTCAAAGGTCAAATAAATTTAAGGACCACCAGAGCAGAGGGGCTTGTTCCATTCTCCTAATGAGTTCCTACATAATTAATGGTTTGCAGTTTGCAGCACATCCCCATTGCCCATTGCCCATTGCCCATTGCCCAGCCAACATATATACTAGAACTAGAAAGAATAATGGAGTAATTACCTTACCCCCCTTCCCTCCCATCCCATCTTAAATTATATCCAACATATCACAATAAACAAATACTCTCATAATAAACAAACAATCACCATTATCTTAATCCAGAATCACACTCCCATTACCCCCATACCCATAATAATAACAACATCATCAAGAACAAGTGATTTCTAAGCAACATTAGTCTATACTCCATATCATATATCTATATATAATAATAACACATTTTTAACCAAAAAATACTGACTTACTTTCAACCTAAAATACTAATAACTAACACATAATCAATCAATCAATCATGCTTCATCTCCATTAATCAGCTGCACTTGTGCATGACTGCTGCTGCTGCTGCTGCTGCTGCTGCTTCCATTAATCCATATTCTAACTAAGCTTTCCTTTCTTCAATGCCGCCATAAATGTAGGGAGAGTGATAGCAAGAGAAAAAGAAAAAGGGGGGGAACACCAGTCAATTCACTACCAAAGGCTTACCTGGAAATAGCTGTCCTTCCCTCAAAACAATTATAAACAAATACTATTACATTACAGCTAGAAAAAAAACAGATATTCTCTTCCACCTTCCTTCTCACACTCCCCCAAACTCACACTAAATCAAAAGGGATTTCTTTTTTTTCTTTTTTCTTTTTATTTTATTTAAATAAAAAAACAATGAAAAATCTAAAGATGGCATCCGAAGCAATTACAAGTCTTGGGAGTGAAGGAACAAAATCCAAAGGGCCTGTTTGGGATGTTGCAATTGATTGCGTAGCAACATGGAGATGCCAAACAGTAGCTTTTGCTTGCACCTCCACAGCAAGTGCATAAAGCACAAATCTGAAAGCTTCCCAGTTTCCTCCTGCTCTCATTCACCATCACCATCATCTCCACCTTTCCAGGCTCCACTACTGGCACCATCTCCTCCTCCACACTCTCAGTTGCCTGCAAAATCATCAATACCCAGTTTTGAATGAGAACACACAGCAACAGATGGAATCAAGACTCCTTTTTTTCACAAGAATATTCATGGATCTATGTTCTAAAGTAGAAGGTGAGGAATTACAAGAAACTCACCAGGGAAAATCTAACTCCACTCAGACTATAAGTGAACAAACCCACAAGCAAAATAGGCCAAAAAATCCCACAAACACTTGTACGCATCTCTCTTCTTGTAACTATTTTCTTTTCTCAAAGATTCCTGAGAAGAGATGAACCAAAATAATAGAATAAAAATAATCTGCAAGAAATTCCGGGAAATGGTGATGGGCAGGGCAGGTGAGAAAGTAGCTGGTATGTGGTGAGAGGAAGTGAGTGAGATCTTTAAAATGAAAGGGGTGTGTGTGTGTGTGTGTGTGTGTGTGTGTGTGTGTGTTAATTAAGTAGTGCTACTGTGAGTGTAAGCATCAACCCACCCATCTATCTCTAATAATAAATAAAGTAGTTTGGAACGGATAGGAAGAAGGAAAGGTGGGGTTTAATGGAATTCAACTGTCAAGAAGAGCTCTTTTATTTTTGGAAATGGATTCTGCATTTAATTTCCACTTATTATTTCTTTTATATTTTCCCTTGTCTCCGCTTTTGTTTTGTTTTTTTAATTATCTAAGATGATGAAAAATGAAGAAAATGGAGATGGGAAACAGGAAACAGGAAAAAGAGAAAAAGGTGGTTGTGGGGTGGGGTGGGGGGGGGGGGGGCAAAATTGCCCTTGCATTTTGATCTTGCACAAAAAGAAAAAGGGTAGTAGTGTAGTGCAGGAGTAGGAGTAGGAGTAGGAGTAGGAGAAGGCGCGTCTTTGTAGCACAATAAAAATATGATAGGAGGATAGTATGAAGTATGCAATATGCAGTATGCAATATGCATGGGTGGTTGTGGTATGTGAATGAAAGATGATGCTATGCTATACACATAACAGACAGATCAGAGGCAGACGAGGTGTAGTCTTCTCTTGTGAGTCCAATTGCCACATGTGCTCCTAATTCTTGGCTCTGACGTGCACTGCTGTATTGCCTGTAATCTTCTCTTACTAATACATGCCTTTTTCCCTCTTCCCTTCTTTTTTTTATAATCTTATCTTGATCAAGAAATGCTAATCCATGGCTCATTTAATGTGATCATTCTATATCTATTCTGGACAAATCTTGATACTGCTAATTTCATTTTGCACAAATTAATAGCTTTCAGTTTCAGTAATCTTCACGCTTATGCTCCGTTGTACCATTCATTCAAATCGCCTTTAGCAAGGCTGATTCATTGGGAGGCACTGATTGCCCTCACATTTTGTGTTCAAAAACACGAGGCACTCTACTCGCATTTCTCAAAAGAATTCTACCCAGATTTATTTGGAACAGATAACATCTGTGGGAGTGGGAGTATAATAAATGTTCCAAGAATGTCCACTGCAATATATAAGCTGCTCCCCAAATAGTGACAAATTTCAGACTTCAAACATCCAATACATGAACTAATCATCATATATCAGACAGCATATGTACAGCAAGCAGGCAGGCAGGCTTCACAATGTTCAATTATCATACCAAAACTCAACCAATAGTTTTTAACCACTCGAAAAGCAAACAAAGAAACAAAGCCTGCTAGCGTGACTCGTTTTGATTTCTTAATTAAGTCCACAGGAACTCAAAATTAACTGGACATAGTCGCACGTGTTTAAATAACAATATATCAACTTCTATAGAGATGCAAACTGGAAGCTAACAAGTGCGCATATTTTTTTTAAGATACACTAAGGTAAACCCTGAGATGCACTCAATTAGGTACCCCTTAGACGTGGGGAGGACGCTATCAACACCGTTATTCATATATTTGCTCAAAAGAAGTTGCTGCACGACAAATCCATGCTCTCAAACCCCCTTTTGCATATTTTGTAGTTTCCATCTTTGCAGCTTCCCTATTGATTACAGCATTCACAGTTCCCATCTTTATGGCTTCTCCAGTTGATTACAGGTAGTTTGCCCATGAAATAGCAGACTGCAGAGACTCGAAGACAGAAGAAAATGAGCTCCTGGACTTGAGTTACCCACAAATTATATACATCTGAAAGAAAGCAACAAAAACACGGTGTTTTAGAATAGTGGAATAACAATATTAGACTCAAAGAGGGACAGTACTTCACAGGAAAAAAGGACCAAAACATATGGCAATTCAAACTAAAAAACCCTAGGCTACCACATGCAATCTATAAGTTAACTGACAGAAGGCCAGAGAGCAGCTACGCGATCCCAGAAGGTATATTACTAATATATATTCCTGAACTTCCCGACACCTAAGAAAGTGATAGTATATGTATATGGTTATAAGCAGTGGAAGGACCAGAATTATCTTGTTAGGTGGAGCTAAATCAAATGTCAAACAATTTCTTAGTAAGTCAGTACACTACATAACATCATGAGTACATGAATCATGAAAAATGAGACGTACTATCAATGCAATTAAAGGGCCCAGCAGGTCAGCATAATCTGCTGAGGAAATTGAAAATCCAATATGAGTTCCAACCCCAAGGGAAAAATGGAAATGTAAAAGTTTTATCTTTTACAAACAGCAAAGGCATATAATTTCTTACACAAAAATTGAAGTGCATGAATAAACATTAAATTCACTATAAGAGACTAATAAAGTTTTCCATGCAAGGAAATTATTGGAATAACAACAGTAAATAACTCAAACAGCCAATGAAATAAGCCAAACAGGCTAAGACTCGACCTTGCTTCCTTTACTTATTTAAAACTAATTACTTCCTACACCCTGCTCGTGCCACAAGCTTGTATGAGATAATTAGCCTGGGGAGTGTCACATGGAAGATCCTATGTTTCTTCACCGTTAATTTCATTTTTATTTTTTGTTTCCAGCAACAATTGGGCAAATTGGCCAGTTTTTAGAAGATCTCAAAGGTGTTTTAAGTTGTTCTGTCATTTCACATTGGACTTTCTGATAAATCTCAATGAAAATTTACATTTAAAGAATGGTAATTCAGACATATTTTTCTATTTCCAACAAAGTCGCGCCCGGTTCCACCAAAGTCTCATCCACAAATTCATTTTCAACAGCACAGATCATTCTTAAAAACTTTTTTTCGCGTAAAATGGAAATAAACTAATACCTCAATTTTTTTGGGGCATGAAACATTCAATGAAATAAGTTACATGTGATGCTATGGAAATAAATGCAATTGTCAGAGCCAAATATCCCCTCTCCCAAATTTATTGCCCTCATTTCCCTTTTAGGATGTCCCAGAATAAGACGCCATTTCCTAAAATGAACCCTTTTTTCTCGAAACTATCGTATGAACCAAAGTCATGATACGAGACCAATACCCCTCAACCATTACTTTTAAGTGCAATTGTCTAAATGTATATGAAATTTATTCAACTCATCTAAACCACATGACCGGCTCAAAATATGAACCCCCTAAGTTTAGGAAGGAGGGATAATTAACCAGAGATCTGTAGAACTAAATTGTACCTTTTAGCTTTCAGGTACAGAGCGTTCAGCCTCCAGACTTAATTTGTCTGATTCCCTTCTCCGGTTACTAGCTATTACATGAGCTTTTAAATTATTATAACTCTTGCTCCATCAAGACAAAGAGATTTACTTCCTTATTTGCTAACTTTTGATGCAGATACTAAGTATAGAGAGATAGACATGCATCATTCTCTCTTTAAGCACCTTCACGCTATACCTTCCTAGTTCCTACCCTATATTTGCATGGCAACTGACAGCACTGTTACCACGACCCATGGTCACTTCTACGTTCGTGTCATCTCTGAATTATGCAGGCTAGCAGAAGGTGAGGGAAGAGAGAAGCGCAAAGACAGACAAACGACATTTATAGTAGAATTCTTCAGTAAAACACTGATCTCCCAGCAAAACGTGTACAAAAAATCAAGAACGTATCATCTTCTTGTTGAGGTTCGGTAAGGTTTCAGAAAAGGAAACTCAGAGATGTGCTTCTTTCTAGCTACAATTTCTTTGACATCCCAATCCACGTTAATTAGAGAAAGAAATTTGGAAGTCTATCTGCCTCTGAGTTTGTTCTTCTGTAGCTATGATGAATTTTCCAAATCATTTAAGAATTAGCCATTTCTGGAGGAGTAATTAGTAGATTGGTGATCTAGATGGATCAACAAGCTGTTATTAGCTTCAGATACTGTGGAGCTACTCAAAACCAATTGTATTATGTTATAGAAGCTCTTTTGATTTGCTATTTTCCTGTTCCGGAGATTCAATTCCACCTTGTTACAAATAAGACCAAAGACCCACAAGGATTGAAATTTGTCATAATTATGACATAAAAAGTTGAACTCTATCTTCCTACGATCCTTTAGACGACAGAATTAATTGAGCATTTATTTCACTATAAAGCCATCTGTCTCAATCTGCAGCATACCTGCCATAATCTCTCAGAGTATTTGTTGTCGCAAGGTATAGGTGACATGTGGCCTTACCGAGCTTTCCTGGCAAAAAATTGTCACTACATGGAGCCCTTTGACAATCCGTAAAGTGAATATTGCTCGAATCCCGGGCAGATTCAACAGTAGAAACAAGCCCAATTTTACTACATGGTGCTACGGTGCTACCTACAGAATTGAAATAGAGATGAGTTCAAGGTATCAACAATTAAAGAGAACGGACAAAAGATACAAAAATCACCAGGGAATTAGTTATCGGATTTATTTTTCGGCTTGCTCAACTGACAGACAATATATTTCCATTATGCGAAAGTATATCTTTCTTCCATCCAAATTAGTTATGATTCTGACTCCAATGACCAAAAATATATAATTAGCTTTCGGAAACAAATATTTGTCTTGTCATTTTAGGATTCTAGTAAGCTTCAATTGCAGGACAGCTTGCATACTATAATCCTTCTCTGTGGCATAATAGTCAGATATACACCTCAATTTTTCTCCAGATTTCTATGATCAAAATAGTAATGCGTTAAGACATTTCTGAACAGAAATTACTAGTCTCTAAGAAAACGCTTCAAACTAACATCTGATACAAGTAAACTTCTGCAGGGTCATATCTTCAACAAGTGGCAAATGATGTTATAGTTTTAAGTTGAATGCTGATACGATCTGATTCATAAATTCAGCTTTCTGGTTGAAGGAAAAAACTAATAGTAGGATCAGTAGGGTACTTCGATATTTCTTAATATCTGGCAGCTGATTCATAGGGATTCTATAATTTTATTCATACACCAAGCGGCAAAGAAACCTAAAGCAAACAGGAATCAGTTTATGAAGAAGCTCCCTCTAGATTTCTATCGCTTAATTACAACTACAGCAGATTATATTACAAAAATAAGAGATCCCCCCAGATTCCTAATAGCAAACTGAAACAGCAAGTAATTAGTCATGAAGTGATAAGAACTAGAAACTGATGAACAAAAAGTGATTCATGAAAAGAAATCCTAAGAATGACCATGAGAACAGAACAATAACATCACGTGGCAGACAAGCAGAAAATTAACCATAATCATCAGAAATAGGTGTCCGGATGAGAAATGATCCTGGTGTTTGAGAAGACCAACACCAGCCAGATGAACCCTGCTTGAAAACAAATGTTCAGAAGACTGTCAAACTGATTGATAGAAGTCAGAGAGCAGTCAGGAAAGGTCAAACATTCACTATCGGCTCTAACAAATGTAAAAACATCTGCTGATTTATACATCGCTGCAAGTTCAAAGAAATCAATCTTGTTGACCGGACTGCATTCTCAGAAGAGCAGATTTACTTAGAACTGATCCAGTACATCTCCAGCCATGGAAATGTATTTACAGGAAAATGTCATATCTTCCAAAAGTTTCAGAAAGAGAAACTTAATAGCATTTGGAAGAATATTGCATCACTTTGTGTCGATGTTATTATCACCAGAGGATTTCTGTCTAGACTCTGAGAAAGATAACCGCCTATTGTTTGTGGAGCCAGCATCCACAAGCCCATCTGAAGAAAAACTTATTGCAAGAGTTCCTGGTGATGAAGCATAAAATCACGAACAGCAGTGCCGTCGGTTGATGCTGATGCCGCAGCATTATGTGCAAAAACTCTCATTGGATGGTCAAACTTGCAGCTTGGACCAAACTTGCATACTCCATATCGGGAGTAGAAAACACACAGAGGCTCTCCCTAAACCAAGAAAGCACAAACAAAAATATATGACTAAGAACTGTTCAATTGATTCCTGTAAATAGTCAAATAGGTCCAGTAACAAGACAAACAAAGAAACTAACAGGCCTCTTTCTCCTGTGCTCTAGTTCTTTCTTTCAACTTATTCTCATATTTTCATGCCTCATTATTTTTTCCAAATTCTGTCTCTCCATGGACACAGTATGAGATACATTTCTGTTTTACACAGTCCAGACACATTATTATAAAGATTGCCCATCTGAATCATCAAAGAGAAAAAATAGCCTTCAAGGCTTCAACACACAATGAAGTTTATATCTCTTTTCACCATTTTCGCCATTCATCTTGTCATACTTTGCCATAGAGATCATCTTCATAGAATTAAACATAACCAAACACAGTCTTCTTTCAAGCTGCATGTTATTTATCTTTCTTGATTCCTCTTCATCCACATCTCCTCAAAACCCTACCTCAACCCAGACAACCATAAATAAGACGAAAAAAAAAAAATAGGACACAAAAGAACCTTGGAGAGCTCTATACTGGGCAAAGAATGGGGAAGACTTGATTGAAGAAACATAAAAAAAGAAAGCGAAAACTGGGGCACGAACTAATAGAGACAATAACAGAGTATAGATGAAGATGAAGCACCCTGAGAAACAAAAACAATCAAGGAAACTAAACCGAAATTAACTGGTGATCTTTCAGTAATAATGCCAATAACCAACAAGTAAAGCAAGAAAAGGAGAAAAGGAACAACTAAACTGCAGCCACAACCCATGTATGCAGCAAGATATTTTAAGTAGGGAAAGTGCAGCTTTGTTCCATATAATTATCCAATACAAAGATATGACATAGTGCAAACAAGAAGTTAACATTCAGGACAAATCCAACTTCACTTACCGGCCTTAAAGGGAGTCCAATCGGACTCAAGACACAGTCAGGAAGAGGGATGAGTCTTTCCCTGGGATGGTGAAATTTGCATACTGCACCGAATTTGCAGTCCCCAGTCTTCATATAGAACTGGCATTCTGGCTGACCTGGTCTCTCAGCGAATACATTTCTCTTTTAAATGCATAATATCTCAATGGGACGAACAACTGCAGCGACTGAGCGAAGAGAGAACAAGGAGTTGTTCAATCCCTCTAGCTTTATCCTGAATCCTAATAATAGTTATATTGCATATAATCAATATTATTGAGAATAAGATGAGACATTAATGATACATTGTAGATCATCACCAACACATTATATGTGTAATCAAATTCAGAGCGAATCTTACACATGTATGTAGCTTGAATTCGAGATGAAGGAGAACTGGCCTCAACCTGGGCCCTCCGCGGAAATACAAGATTCCGATATTTCTATGCAAATATAGAACTATGTAAATAATGACTATATCTAATGTTTTACAATTCATAAGGAGTAGAGGTATCAGAGACATCAGGACAGAGTCCAATGATAAAACCCACTTAAGATGGTCACGATTTGTATTATATATAGTTATGAGGTCTATATAACACTGGAATATCCGCTAATTCATATGATGAATGAGACAATACACACTTGCACTTTCCATGATATTATATTGGAACACTAAATATTCAGCTGACACTTCTACATTTCTCGCCAACACTATCCTATCAATTTCATAATATTAATTATCACTATACCATCTGAACACTATCTTATATATATATATAAAAAGAGACAATGCCGAAATTTATGTAATTCGTTTAATAAACAGCCCATCTAATCGCAATTCAGAATAAATAAAATATAACCTAAAAAATTAAAACACTACAAATACTCACATATGATAATCGAGATATGTCAAATTGCGTAAATAAATAGCTCATTATCAACGCATACCATGATGTAATAGAAGAGACATTTTAGCTATCAACTATCTAGAGATGAGACAAAATGTATCAGACACATAAACATACTCCAATTTTAATTATAGACAATACTATCATGACTAAGCGCAATAACAGCAGAGCTACTATTATGAACATGAGAATGACACAATATGGAAATATCAAGATCTCACAAGATGTGCTCTGAACTCTTATAATGTGTACTAAATGCCATCCTACCCGCAAGTACACATAGACCTGCATGATCCTTTAAACTTAATAAATTCCTGAAAGCATACAAAATCATGTTTCTAAATAACAACATACATGATTCATGCTCAGATACTAAATTCTTTTCTACACATGGTTTTTTAATTTGCGAACGCCGTGGAGACTTCTGTTCATATGACTAGCTCAGTCAACTCTACTGTCGGCATCTGAGCGTTATCGATAACTGTCACATCTATACTTTTAGGATTAACACTCACATAATGAAGACAAGTATAATATTAGGGTTTGGTACCCTGTATATGCATATTACAGTACCTCACTACTACAATATATTACAGTGAGAAATATATCTACTTAGTAAGTAATAAGTATAAACACTTCCGAGGAAAGACGGCAAGAAGACCGGAAGCGACGACGATGAGCGAGTAAGGAATCACCTACATCAGAAGATTACACGCGTACTTGTCACTTCCTAACTCTCTTGATGCAGCGTACTTACGTAGATAATAATGTAGTATACCCTGAGGTTCAATTTAATAAACTATTAATGTGGCATTATATCATTAGTAATGGAGTTTTAGACCCAACTATTTATTTATTATTGAGATGTACTGGAGTCTAACAATGGTAGCTCTGTGACCATAAATGACTGATACTCGTACGTCCTTCCACCGTTGTTTGGGAGACTGAATAACCGAAGTATGTTATCAAGTGAATTCACGTAATAGGGATCCATGCTACTACTAATTAGCTATAATAATTGAAGCATCGGGTCCTGCAATTGTATCGGCTAGATTTCGAGAAGTGTCACTTGATATATCTCAATTTGCTACGAGCACTCTATTTCTCATATAGGATTAGTGATTCACTATGGAACATATTTGATTAACTCTATAAACTGTAATAATAGAAATCAAACATAAGCAAATGTCAGAGAGGATTACATATACTCACCACATCTGTGATCTCCTTATATCGATAGTAGTGATGGACAGCAGCAGAGTGAAGATACGTTCTAGCTAAGATCGCCATTATATGAGCATGATGTATCTCACAGTTATAGCATGCACTGCAGGGTCAGTGATCAATAACATATATCAAGAACATACAGGCATAAGCACTTAGGCTCAAACACTATGGTATGAACTCACACCACCGACGAAGCATACCTCTTTGCGCAAAGCAACACACCTATATTTATGCTCCTATGAGTAGTTAGAACATCACAACCGTCTCTACACACTCTACCACCAAAGCCATCCACACATGACATATTATCATACGATAAATAAATGCTATGACATGAGGGCGAGTGAATGACAAGGTGACCGAACAGTCTTGTCGGCACGAAAGTCTGACCATATCGCCTGCAAAGCACCGAAGAGGTGATGTGACGAACTGCAGAAAGCATGAGTGGCTACAATCTAGCATTATATCTAGAATGCTGTATACATAGACTCATGAGGTATTAGAGTGAGATATGAGCGAGAGTCACATCAAGCTTGTTCACATTCAAGTATCGCGTGAAGACTAAAAACTAACAGATATCTTGTCTTTATGCACATCCATGATGGAATCTAACAGTATCCGGGGAGCAAAAATCATCAAAATCACCCTTGAGACTTGGCAAATGATAATCAATGAAGGAAATTTGCTGACTCTATTTAATCACACACAGTCACTTACAGTAGAAATGTACATGTATACCTCTGAATATCGATAAGTGTCAAGTATATCTCTACTAAAACATCTTTGCATTTATCTGATTGATCGTGGTACGTTCTTCTGATGCAAGAAGAGTATTGTGAGGTTTGTTTCATGCTCCACAGAAATAAGGAGGGTTAGTTTGGAAGATTTTAATCAGAATCGTCATTAAGACGTGTCAGGAGAGAACCGTCTATTAAATGAAACAGTTGTATATAAAAACCTGCTGACTAACGCGAAGAGAGAAATTAACCTCGCCGGAAGTGGATAAACCCATAACATCTTTAAGCAATCTCCAGCAATAACCAGTTTCCCTAGGATATGAAATTTTGCCTATGTTAGGCAGTTCCATTTGCGAATTTTAAGCTAAACGCAGAATTTGGATTTTTAGTAGTAACTGGTGGAAAGATAATCAAAATATCAATTGGAGCAAATACAACAGAATACTGAATTAAACAATAGACCCCAATACGGCATAAACTATTTTTGAAGCAATAAAGACGGCTATGTCCTCTAGAGGCCAAGCTAGAGTCATGACTCCAAAGGATTTTAAGACACACTGAACCAGACTGTAGATTGACCTTCTTGTAACAGACTTAGTAAAAAGACACTTCAGATAGCAGAATTGCAACAAGTTTTTAGTCTCTGCATGAGATTTTGCATTTTAGGCGAGTAGCAGCAGTATTAATGAATCTTGTTGAGTTGAATATAGGAGAGATGCCTTGATGTGCAAGCTATTATCCAGGAACTCTTAAGATCAATGGAACCATTACTCTCATATTTGTGAGTTTTGTTGGCTATTTTTCAATTATGGATGCCAAATCTACTAGCATTTTCACACACATTAATAGACGTCAAACTTTAACCTTAACATGAGCAGGTGATCGTTCAAGCGAACGGGGTGACATCTGGGAGAAGCCACATTACTATAATAAATTATATCACCTCTGAGACAAAAGACAAATGTAGACCAAATCTTACCCAGAATATCATTGTGTTCCCGGATGAAAGGGAGGGAAGTTATGTCTTTTAGTAGAAGCTTAAATTAATGCTGTTCATCGAGTTGAAGGAAGATGCTTAGTAATTGGTCATGGCTCATAGAATAAAACAAAGTACTCCAAGTCAGTAAATTCTCAGATGCTTAACAAGAAGGCATTGCTGGAGGATTGACAAAATAGCCCTTCAATGAATTTGCATTGACCATCTGTTCAGAATGCTTTTGCTAATCTTACATTTCATCATAAGTCATCCATTATCTGGAGTCAAGCTTACAAAGAGTGGTGGCAGAATTAAAAATCCGAAACAGAAGCCTTAAATAATTGAGACGAATAAAAACATGAAATCCTACAGTAGCTAGATTGAGGTAAGGTGGCTTTAAATTTTTCGTTCGGGTATTCTATCAAGTCACCTCTAAACTAAAAATCCTAGACACTTAACACGTTAAATGCACCGCAGATTAAGAATAGCATTGTCCTCTAGGAAAGGAGTAAGACGAACAAGACGAGAACGACTTTTACTAGAAAACCCAAACAAACATCCAAAAAGTTAGCCTAGATGGTAGATGGCTGGAAAATAGCTGATTCCTGTAGCACAAAAACAGAGATAAGTGCAGTATGGACGCATACCTGACATTCAGGTTGTCCTATTCTTTCTGGATACTCGCTTTTCATCCTTGCTGTGGTGATAGCCTACATTTGAGAGTCCAGAAAGTTATCAAATTGAGTTGGATAGATCTAAATAGAATAGCATGTGAAGGAAACCTGAAGATGCAAATCTACTTCAACAAGTATGCAGTAGGTTTCCAGTTCCATTGTTCCTTTCATTGGTTTAAGTTCCAGTTAATATCAGGTGGTACATGGATGTAAATACTCATTTAATTTTGTCCTTCACCATTCCAGACCAAACCACCTAGCACTCCAATTTGGGCAGATGCAAACTTGAAAGTGTTTTTTCCTTTTTTATCCCTCCTTCCATCAGATTGGTGTTAGAGCAGAGTATGCTCGACAACTAAAAGAGTTATCATTAAATAACATTGGACATGTAAAGACATATCTGTTTAAGTCCATTAGATAAAAAGATTCATCAGCCACTGAAGGTAAAAATGGTACTCTCATACCAGTGTCCTGTTGAGCGGATGATTAATCGGCATGTAGCACCAAATCTGCATAGACCTGTCCGAATGTAGTAAGTACAATCTTGTTCACCTTCACGCACAGGATAAGGTCCAGACTCCATTTGTTCCATTTGGTCTCATGTTCATTTGCAACAAAGCATCTGAAAGAATTATATCTCGTCAGTTTGTGAACTGCAAGGTAACTTAATGTGAACCATCACTGCCAGTCTCTATCATACTTAATAGTATCAAACCTGCTTACCATATATCATGAATTTGCCATTTGATTTTCGAAATAATTCTATACTTTATAAAACAGCTGGAAAGTAGAGTGTCCAACTTGGACATAAACCAAATTCTCAAAATCAATGGTTCATAACGCAAAAAATGCTAAACAAATTGAGATGTCTGCTTTTCCCATTCTTCAATGCCATAATATCATTCAACAAAAAATATTAGTCAAGATTTCAAACATATTTAGGAGGATGGATTTGAGTCCTCCAATTCTAACTCCTATTCTTCACTTGCTTATATGAAAAACTATAACTGTGGCGTCATCACAAAAATTCTCCACCTACATGCGGGAAGAATGACTTGGAAAATCTTGAGATGCTAAACAATATTAAATTTCCTGAAAAAGGAAACGGGAAAGGACAAAAATGTAAAAATGCATTATCGATGCTCTGTGTGTATCTCTATGATGGCTCTTTGTGTTTCTCTGGAAAACTGAGCTAACAAAATTTAAAGAAGAATAAACAAAGTCAGACGGTTGACTTATGATATTTACTGAAACCTAAATTTATACACAGAATCAATGGATAAGGATCATAAATGGTGATATGATGTAAGAAATTCCAAACAACGATCACGAAAAAGAAAACCTGATTAAGAATAGCTCAGGATTTGGATGAATTCACAAATACATGGTAGTTTACCATCAAGAGTTATTACCAGCGGTATTATGCAGACATAAACAACATATAAGAAAGCTAATGCTGGAGAAAAAGAAAAGGAAAATTTGCAATGCAAGCTCCATCACAAACCAAAGAAAGGAAGAAAAACCCAACCTCAATATCAATATTTTAGAAACTCCCGAAATCTATTTATTTTCTTGATCTTATGTTCTTATGGCCGAAAGCATATGAAACTATCAGCTGACATTAGTTTGAAACCCCAATGCAGTTTATCGTGAACTGCGACCACCAGTCTGACGTCTACATTGGAACCAAAACCACCAAAAGAGTATTTTCAGGACCTAACATATTTGGCGTTTTATTTCCTAAATCAAGCTGTCCTTTAATAAAACAGCTGGAAAGAAGTACCGGACTTGGAAAAAGTTGTAAATCTTAGCACCAAATTCTGCAGAAGTTCACAAGCTAAAGTTCCAATTTTCTTACATGGTGAGGTTCTCATGTCTTAAAATTTCATTTACCAGTATAACGTTTTGAGCTTACACAAAAGGACCATATATTTCAAAAAACCCTTTACATTTTCACCATCCACTTTGACTTGCACGCTTGAAATAATCCCATCCAAGAGATTCTAAAGAAGGATAATGCAAAAATTAAATTGGTGGGGGAGAGAGGAATTGAGATGCTAAAATCATTAATTGCCTGCTAGAGGGATAAGAAAACCTGCCGTGGAGGAGGGTGTACCAGTTTGAAGAAACAAGAATCAGAAGAAAAGAAATAGCAGCTAAAGTGAAAGTGACCCTTGAAATTTCATTTACAAAGCATCAAATTTAGGCACGAAACAGTGGTGACCATCAAATAGTGATAGTAAAAATCAAAGATAGCAGTCATATAATTAGTTCAAAGAAATGATCATGCAAAAGAAAACAAGAAGAGAGAAAAATGCAGCAAAAAAAAAGGGGAACTACTTGCATTATAGAATTACTTAATGGGTAAAGAAAAGAAAACAAGCATAAACAACAAGAAGCATGCAGACATCTGATTGAGTTAGATAAATAAAAGGTGAAAGAAAGAAAAAATTGATAGGAAAATTGACATCTGCAGGAAATTGCATAAGAGCAAACCCAAAAACAAAAAAAATAAAAATAAGAAGGGACGAAGAAGACCTTGATGGGAGGAGGAAGATGAGGAAGCGGAAGAAGCAAAGGCAATGAGCGACATTGGAAGCAAGCAGCCACATAACACAAGTGATTCTAGACCAGAACCCAGAAGCAATTAAGAGTCTAATAGTCCATCAGTCACCGCTGCAGTGACGCCAGAGTTGGGCCGCCGCAACACCTACTTTACGGAAAAGCAGAAAGGGTGGTGGCGGTGGGGGTGGTGGTTGAGGGGCGTTAATGGTATGACATATACATACATATGTTGGTATGGAATATGGCGTTGTGTGCTCTCCACTCCCCACACAAAGACAAATACATTACATTAGATGGAGAAGACTAAGAGAGAGAGTGAAAAGCAAGCACCCAACCCAACCAACCATTTTCACACACACAACACATACCTATCATTCTGAGCATGACCCACCCACCCGCACCCGCACCCGCACCCGCACCCCCACACCCACACCCCACCCACCCCCTACGTCTCAGTTAACCAATTTCTTTTATTTATCATTTAAATAAAATATCTCTTTTATTTCATAATAAACACTACGCTTCATTATACCTAAATTTCCTTTCAAACTACATTTTCCTCAAATAAACTTTATAAATTGGACAATTTACATTTTGCACCCTTGAATTGTAAAGGATTTGCACAATGTAATATTAAATTATAAAAATGGCACTTTGCACTCTTCAACTATATATTTATTAGCACTACACGTCCTCCACTCGTTTTCGGGGACTTTTCTCACCGAAAAATTATGTTGGCATGAATATGAAGGGGTTTTTTTTTTTTTTTTCAATTTAATTGTCTCCCCTCCAAACTAAATCATGATCATATAAAGGGTTTTATTTCTTATATTGTTGTTTTCTTTTCTAAGTACTTGAAGAGATTAATGTTAATTTTGGCTTTTATCATAGTGATATTGAGTTATTTCCTTAGTTTATGATCTCTGTATCATCTCTATTTCTATTACTTCAGCTATGTGTTCTAAGTATAACTATGATTTCTGTATTGTGTAATCTTAATTATAATATACACTCTAGTGTTTCTAAGTTTTTCATACATTTGTCAAAATAAAATCAAGCCTTAAAAATGAGAAAAATATATTATAGTTTGAGATGAATTAATTTAAAGAAATTGGTGGAGCATGTTGCTGAATTGAGATAATCAAATTAAGTAGTCTTAGTGGGTGAGAATGAAAAAAAAAAACAAAACAAAAGAAGAGGGTTCCAATTGCAGAGATCAAGCTAATCTATTTTTGGGTGCAGATTCGAGGGTGCACGTTTATAAGGGATGATTTATTTTAAGAGTGAAAAATGGGAAAAATAATTGTAGATTAGAGGGAACATAACTAAATTGAAAAAAAAAAAATCTTTTATATTCACGTTGACATAATTTTCCGGCAAGAAAAGTGGTCGAAAACAAGTGAAGGGTGCATGATGCCAATAAATATATAATTGAAGAGTGCAGAGTGCTATTTTAACAATTTAAAATTGCATTATGCAAAACCTCTATAATCCAAGGGTGCAGAATGCCAATTATCCTTATAAATCACACTTGCACTTTTTTGAAAATACTCCACGTATTACTCCAAATGAAATTAGTGACATTCTCATTTTACCTACTTTTAAAAATTAATAAAAATATTTAAATGATCAATTTATTAAGGGGTAATTACATGCATATACCCTATAATTTAACTTAATTATAAATACCCTCATAATTAGATATTGTAATGATGATGATGATAAACATAATATATATATATATATATAGATGTGTGGAGATAAAGAGTTGCAGTACATGGTAAGCGCAAAATAAGAAGGACGGACAGAAAAAGCGGGAAGAAGAAGGGAATGGGAATAATAAAAGCAAAAGAACTCCAATTTGATTTAGTATGAATATTTTTCCGCAACAGTAGGAAGAGGAGTTGAATCGACATACATCCCCTCGCATGCATTTCTCCTTCCTTTTCTTCCTCTTCATCCAACAAAACTACAACTGGAAGGAATAATTAATATTTTTAATTAATTTTCATCATCACACAACACATGATATGTTGCATGATCAATGAAGTTTATTCTTCATCATGATCTTTATAATCATCATAATTCATTTTGAGTTATTATTGCAGAATATAACTAGCGAAAGAGAGTGAGAGATAACTACAATTTAGTTATCTGATTACAATGGCGACCTTGACGAATCAGCCATCAAAGAAATCAATGAAAGCCCCCGGCGCTGGGTCTCAAGGCAATAAGGGCTCTGTCGGCCAAACTGTGAAATTTGCTCGAAGAACTTCCAGCGGCAGATACGTAAGCCTTTCTAGAGAAGACCTTGACATGTCCGGAGAATTCTCTGGTGACTACATGAACTACACCGTTCACATCCCTCCACACCCGATAATCAGCCTATGGATACCTCTGTTGCTGCCAAAGCTGAGGAGCAATACGTCTCAAATTCTCTCTTCACTGGGGGGTTCAATAGTGTCACGCGCGCTCATCTCATGGACAAGGTTATCGATTCCGAGGTCAGTCACCCCCAGATGGCAGGATCCAAGGGCTCATCCTGCGCCATGCAAGCTTGTGATGGAAAAGTCATGAAAGACGAGAGGGGAAACGATGTCATCCCATGTGAATGCAGGTGTGTGTGTGTGTGTGTGCACGCGTGTGTATTACAACCTTCTTTAAATAATAATTTTAATTTTATATATTCAATTTATTTTGAAAGATCAATGTTAACGTACATACCTGGTAGTTATACATACATTAATTATACACACACAATCGACAAAAATATAATAAAAAGAATATTTGGTTTATTTGTGCTGGTGCATGGGCATAGGTTCAAAATCTGTAGAGATTGCTACATGGATGCCCAAAAGGACACTGGTTTGTGTCCAGGATGCAAGGAGCCATACAAAGTTGGTGACTACGAAGATGAAATACCAAACTACTCCAATAGCGCTCTCTCTCTTCCCGGCCCAGACGACTCCAAGAGGGGTCGCAACAATAATATGTCCATGATGAAGAGAAATCAAAATGGAGATCAATTCGACCACAACAAATGGTTGTTTGAGACACAAGGCACTTACGGATATGGCAATGCCTATTGGCCGCCAGATGATGTTTATGGGATGATGGTGATGGGGAGCTCAGAAAGGTGCCTTAGAATCAGGGGATAAACCTTGGAGGCCTATTACCCGAGTTATAGATATTCCAGCTAGCATTATTAGTCCTTACAGGCTGTTGATTGTTGTCAGACTTGTTGTACTAGGCTTCTTCTTGACCTGGAGAGTAAGACATCCAAATATGAAGCCATATGGCTTTGGTTGATGTCAATTGTTTGTGAGATTTGGTTTGCTTTTTCTTGGATTCTTGATCAACTTCCCAAGGTGCATCCAATTAATCGAATGACATACTTAGATGTGCTTCGTGACAAATTTGATATGCCATCTCCGTCCAATCCTACAGGGCGATCTGATCTTCCAGGGGTAGACGTGTTTGTGTCCACAGCTGATCCAGAGAAAGAACCGCCTCTTGTAACAGCCAACACAATTTTGTCAATCCTAGCAGTTGATTACCCTGTGGAGAAATTGGCTTGTTATATTTCTGATGATGGGGGTGCACTTCTCACTTTTGAAGCAATGGCTGAGGCAGCAAGCTTTGCTGATTTGTGGGTCCCCTTTTGTAGGAAACATGATATAGAACCCCGTAACCCTGAAAGCTACTTTGCTCTCAAGGGTGATCCCACTAAGAACAAAAGCAGGCTAGACTTTGTGAAAGATAGGCGGAGACTTAAGAGGGAATACGATGAATTCAAAGTGAGGATAAATGGATTACCTGATTCCATTAGGAGAAGATCTGATGCATTCAATGCGAGGGAGGAAATGAAAATGTTGAAGCACATGAGGGAGAGTAGTGCTGACACTTTGGAGCCGATCAAAGTCCAAAAGGCTACTTGGATGGCTGATGGCACACATTGGCCTGGAACTTGGGCAACTCCATCCCGTGATCATGCCAAAGGTGACCATGCAGGAATTCTCCAGGTAATTGATTAACTAATAACTTTATTTCATTTAATAATGAAGACCCTTAATTATTAATTGTGTGTATATATATAAATAAAATATTAGGTGATGTTGAAACCTCCAAGTAGTGACCCATTGATGGGAAGTACAGAGGACAAGCTTTTAGACTTCACAGATGTGGACATACGTCTACCAATGTTTGTATATATGTCACGTGAAAAACGTCCTGGCTATGACCATAATAAGAAAGCCGGTGCCAAATGCTGCTCTTGTGCGATCTTCAGCTGTGCTGTCGAATGGTCCGTTTATGCTCAATCTCGACTGTGACCATTACATCTTTAACTGTAAAGCTGTTCGAGAAGGGATGTGCTTTATGATGGATAGAGGTGGTGAAGATATATGCTACATTCAGTTTCCTCAAAGATTTGAAGGCATTGATCCATCTGATCGCTATGCCAACCACAACACTGTCTTTTTTTGACGGTAATATGCGAGCCCTTGATGGTCTCCAGGTACATATAATTTTAAACTTTGCTTGCAAATTGCAATACTACTATGTTTGTGTATATTTTAATGCTCTTAATTATCAATCTTCAGGCTGGATTAAAAAAAATATCTAGCTTATATATATAATGATCATTGATTTTAGGGCCCAGTTTATGTCGGGACAGGCTGCATGTTTCGAAGATTTGCTCTTTACGGGTTTGAACCCCCTAAAGCAGACAAGATAAGTGAAAAAGGTTCAGAGACTGAAGCTCTTAAGACAACTGATTTCGACCCAGGATCTTGATGTAAATTTACTACCCAAAAGATTTGGGAAACTCGACAGTGCTGCCTGAGTCGATACCCATTGCTGAATATCATGCTCGTTCCAATTGCGGATCATCCTGCAGTCAAGTATGGAAGACCACCAGGCATTCTTAGGGCCCCCCGTGAACCACTGGATGCAACTACTGTAGCCGAAGCAGTCTCTGTTATATCTGTTGGTATGCTCTATATATAATATCTACGTATACTCATGATTCTATATAGTTCCTTCTCAAAAAAAAAAAAAAACTACGGATAGCAAAGATTCTAATTAATGATGGATGGATGAATGTGCAAATTAATACAATTAGGTACGAAGACAAGACTGAATGGGGTGACCGTGTTGGTTGGATTTACGGTTCGGTGACAGAAGATGTGGTGACTGGATACCGTATGCATAACCGTGGATGGCGCTCCATCTATTGCGTGACCAAGCGCGATGCATTCCGTGGATCAGCTCCAATCAATCTCACAGATAGACTGCACCAGGTGCTTAGATGGGCTACTGGGTCTGTTGAGATATTCTTCTCTAGAAACACGCATTGCTGGGTCTAGGAAAGATTAAAGTCCTTCAGCGCCTCGCTTATCTCAATGTTGGCATCTATCCCTTCACATCATTATTCCTTATAGTCTATTGTTTCCTGCCAGCTCTCTCACTTTTCTCAGGACAGTCTCATCTGCAAACACTAGTACGTTGCTTTCCTGGCATTATTGTTGACAATATCGCTTTGCTTAGTGGGATTAGCGTTGCTGGAAGTGAAATGGTCAGGTGTGGGACTAGAAGAGTGGTGGAGGAATGAACAATTTTGGTTGATATCGGGAACAAGAGCGCACTTGGCGGCAGTGGTGCAAGGACTGTTGAAGGTGATAGCAGGGATAGAGATATCGTTCACATTGACATCAAAGTCAGCAGGAGATGATGCCGACGACATATACGCAGATCTGTACTTGGTGAAGTGGACATCGTTGATGATACCACCAATTGTGATTGGAATGATAAACATAATAGCAATAGTGGTGGCGTTTTCAAGAAAATAATATGAACAAGTGCCACAGTGGAGCAAGTTCATAGGAGGAGCATTCTTTAGTTTCTGGGTGTTGGCGCATCTGTATCCGTTTGCGAAAGGGTTAATGGGAGAAGGGGGAAGACACCGACCCATAGTGTTTGTATGGTCAGGACTCATTGCTATTACACTTCTCATTACTATATGTGCGGCATCAACCCAGCTAGTAATTCAAGATTCAAATCTCACCACTGCTTTACTTTCCCTTAATTAAATATATATACATATTATTCTCTTGCTTAATTCCTTCTTGTAACTATATACATTGGTGTGAATATTGTTATTTAATTAAGAGGACATAGTGTTTGTAGTTTATGAATGAATATGAATTCTTTCTTTCTGATAGTAAATTAATAAATATATAACTAAATAAAAATCTAATTGGTTGAATATATGATGATGTTATTGGTACAACCTATACGAATACATTAATAAGAAGAGAAAAAATTAGTGGTGTAAGGTACTAAGTAGCTCAGGTTAATTGAATTTTGCCGACCTCTACTCTAATATATCATAACTAACACTCTTTCACTTGCATGCTAGTACTCTGTCTCCCCCTCACTCAAACATGAATCGAAAACTCGAAATAAAGTATATTTAAATGAACTTATGTGAATGGTATCCCAAAAGAGTGAAGCATGCTTGACTATTTCTCCAATGAGCCTACAAAATATACTACTGCTAGAACCACACCGAGAAAACCACATTATATCCCCCAATGCTTAAGTTAATAGGTCGTCGTATACAATCGATAATGAAGATCGTAAGAATATTACAGTAGCAAAAGTTGTATCTGCAATATGGAGGATGACTATCTATAGATTTTTTTTTCAATAATACGATTTTATGTGAACCACATATACCAAAATGATCCAATTATCACATTTTGTTCATACATATTAGAGTTCAGGATGCATAAGGACCTTGAAATTAATAAATAGATCAAAATATTCATGAGAAAATCTTCTAGTAGGGCATTTGTAAGATAAAATCTCACATCACACATTCCAATGAAATTTTCATTAAAATATTATGATTGACAGAGCATAATATAAGTGTTATATGGGGTGTTGCAATAATTTTATACTTTTATTGTATACAAAGTTGTAAGTTAAATCGTAGTAAAAGTTGAAAATATTTGAAAATAAAAAATAAAAGTGAGAAGAAAAGTTGAAGTTGGAGTGGTTGAAAAAATAACTTAACATTGATAGTCTTGCTAATAAGATGCAAAAGTTGGTAGGGAAACCCTTACAAGTTTTGAATTAAATCAACTTAATATTCAGGTTAAACTATATCATCTATGCATTATTTTTTGCCCCTCAAACTCCAAAAAAGTATTTAAGACAACAACTCTATTTTTCAATTACTTGAAATTTACAATACAACATACACACACATACACAGACACACACACACACGCATATATATTATATATATATATATATATATATATTATATATATAAGTTTAGTTTTTTGGGATGCCATTGATTTTCAAAGGGGCATATTAAATTTGGACTTCAAAATCAATATATAAAAAAGGCGTCTCGTACATACTTAGAGACATAGATAGGGCTTATAGCCTACTCAAATTGCAGGATGATGGTTGATGGCACCCAATCATCATCCAACCGTATTTAAATTCAACCAAACAATTGTGTCCTTTAGTTGAAATGATGTGTCCATTGGGTGAAACCCATTGAATGAAACGATGCATCCATTTGTGTGAAGTGGTATGTCCTTTAGATGAAATGGTGTGTCTATTCAAATAAAATGTTATAACCTTTCAAAGACATCTTTTCTGATTGGACATGACCATTCAATGGTACATTTCCAACCTCTATAAATAGATTCCCCCATTTCATTTCATTCATTCAATCATTCAATAAGCATTCTTAAGCAACAAAAGTATTTTGCAAGTATAGTGTGTTAGTAAGAGAGTTTCAAAATATTGTTTGGTTCGCTGTTTCTCAAAGTTTGTGGTGCTACTATTTTGAGTTTTTAAGTCGTTGTATGTTGGGAGACAAATTGCCATTTTCCGTGAGCACCAGAGCGGGGCAATAATTATCTTAAAGATAAAGAGTCTAACTCTTGTCTCGACTTTATAATACACAAATTCTGCACATCTCACCTACAAATGTAAGATAATTATTTGGCTTTGTTATATATAGTGACTGAGTCTGCTAATCCGGTTACTTGGTTTCAACCACATGTGGCACAACGTATTGCTGCCAAAGGGGAAAGGTTGGACAAAGTCTCTAGTAACGACTTTAGGAGGTGGCATCAAAAGATGTTATTCTACTTCACTACGTTGAACCTAGCTAGGTTCTTAAGTGAGGAAGCTCCCGTTGTATTTGAAGGGGAAACTGAGACCCAAAAGAGGGCTATGGATGCATGGGACATGGAGTTTTCCTATGCAGAAACTACATCCTCAATGATTTGAGTGATACGTTGTACAACGTGTATAGCTCAACCACGACTGCAAGAGCCCTTTGGGAGTCATTGGAAAAGAAATACAAAACAGAAGATGTCGGCTTGAAGAAGTTCATAGTCGAAAAGTTTTTGGATTTCAAAATGGTGGATTCCAAAACAGTAATGAACCATGTCCAAGAGTTTCAGATGATTCTGCATGATCTGCATGCAAAAGAGATGAAACTCAGAGAATCTTTCCAAGTAGCTGCTATGATTGAAAAGCTACCACCACAATGGAAGGATTTCAAAAATTACCTGAAGCACAAGTGGAAGGAAATGGGGCTTGAGGATTTGATTGTCAGATAGGATTTAAGACAATCGCTTATCTGAGATGAAATCCGGAAAGCTACAAATTAAGGCTAAGACAAATTTGATGGAGCAAAATGGAAATACTAGTATCAAAAGAAAGCGCATTGACTATAAGCCCAAAAAGGGAAGGGCTAAAATGATCAAAGGGAATTGCTACAACTTTGGCAAACCTAATCATATGGCCAAGAATTGCCAAATTCCTAAGAAAAATCAAGCGCATATTTTAAAGGTCAGATCTGTACATATAGATTTGGGAGAACTCAATCTCTCTGCTGTGGTGTTTGAAGCTAATTTGGTAGACAACCCAAGAGAGTGGTGGATTGACACTGGCGCTACACGCCATATCAGTTCCGAAAAAGAGATGCTCTCAACTTACATACCAATAAATGGGAAGAAGTTGTTTATGGGAAATTCAACAACTTCTAACATTGTTGGACTCGACAATGTAGTACTAAAGATGAACTCGGGAAGGAACTCACTTTAATCGATGTGCTGCACGTTCCAGACATTCGAAAGAATTTAGTGTCTGGATCACTGTTAGTTAAAAGTGGGTTTAGACTAGTATTTAAGTGTAACAAATTTGTACTTACAAATAACAACCACTTCATAGGTAAAGGATATGTTGAGAAATGGTTGTTCAAGATGAATGTAATGACTGTAATGCGTAATTTTGAAAGCAATAAAATTATTGCTTCTACTTACTTTACTGAATGTTCTAAATTATGGCATGTTAGATTAGGACATGATTAGTAAATTTAAATTTATTACATTCGTTTGAATTTAATGCTAAACATAAATGTGAAATTTATGTTGAAGCTAAAATGGCTAAGGTGCCATTTCACTGTTGAAAGAAAAATATCACCTCTAGAATTAATTCACAGTGATATATGTGATTTAAAATTTGGGCAAACTAGAGGCGGGAAAAAGTATTTTATTACTTTTATTGATGATTGCACAAGATACTGTTATGTTTACTTGTTGAGAAGTAAAGATGGGGCACTGGAAGCCTTTAAGCTTTATAAGAATGAGGTTGAAAATCAACTTAGCAAAACTATAAAAGCTATACGTAGTGATAGAGGTGGCGAATATGGAGCTCCATTTGAGGAATTTTATTCATAATTCGGTATAATTCATCAAACTATTGCTCCTTATTCACCTCAATCAAATGCCATTGCTGAAAGAAAGATCGTACTCTTAAAGAGATGATGAATGCTATGTTGATTTGTGGGGAGAAGCAATTCTTTCAGCAAACAACATTCTTAATAACATACCACAAAAGATAAAAATGAGACTCCTTATGAACTTTGGAAAGGTCATAAACTGTCTTACAAATATCTTAAAGTGGGGGGGTGTTTGGCAAAAGTAGAAGTACCGAAATCCAAACAAATAAAAATTGGACCAAAGACCATTGATTGCATTTTAATTGGATATGCAAATAACAGTAGTGCATATCTTTCTTAGTGCACAAATCAACAATCCTTGATATACATGAAAATATGATCATAGAATCAAGGAATGCTTTTCTTTGAAAATATCTTTCCTTGCAAGGAAAGAAAAGAAGAAGAAAGTTCTAGAATTAGAACTCATGCATAATGTTTGGATTTGAGTTTTGATGTTTTGTTTTGGTGTTTTGGAGATAGAGAGAGAAAGATAGAGATAAAATAGTGTGTGTTTGAGATAAATGGTATGTTTGGATTTGTGTTTTGATATAATATAAAATAATTTAAAATAAGTGGTATGTGTTTGATGCTGTGATTTGGGAGACAAATGTTACTATTGATTGTCAAATCATGTCTTTTTTATATATATTTATTAATACAAGTGTGTATGTATATTTTTTTTGTTTGTTAGTGGAATATAGTATCTATATTTATGATAAGGAATTTTCTTTGTTGTCAATTTTTTTTTACATTTTAAATAATAATTATAAATTTAATGATTAATCAAATATGTTGTAGTATAGTCTCCAAAATTATTTTGTATACATTATATTTGGACCGAAAAATATAATACATATATTTCAAATAATAAATATTTAGAATTAAGTATGTATTACTAGTAATATTCTTCAATTATCAAATTTCTGAAATATTTCATTAAAGTAGAAAAAATTTTGAGTACCAAAAATTTAAACAGTGTAAGTTGAAGAATTTGTAACTAAAGTGAAATGTACTATAATAATGTGTTGAAAATACATTGGTTAGACTGTATATTCGGAATGATAAATTTTAAAAGACAATTAAAATAATAAAAAATAAAATTAGGTATATAGTACTGGTATATTTTCGTCAGTATACCAGTACAACTAAAGTATTTGATTGAGGTAGACAATTTTTAAATATTTTTACTCATTAGCATTGAAATTAAATATCTTTAATATCAATGGTTTCATAAGTTAATAAATATGGCTTTTTTTTATATATAGCTTAGAGTGATTAGCAACAATTTACACGCGCAAAGTATTATATTTCACAGAAATAATTATCATCTTATATAACGAGATCATTATATACGATTAACGTATTGTATAATTTGGTATTTTTGAAGTATAAACGAAACAGGATTTTGTCTCGCATAAATTTTTGAATTATATGATGATATATATAAGTATAATTATACTAAATTAATTTTTATGAGAGAGCATTAATACGACTTTTTCCCAAGCACTTGCCAATAAAAAATGAAGTCTTTTAGATATGTTCCTCAAATGATTTGCATTATCGTGCGGTTCTCTTTCGCTCATGCGACACGATCCGTCGATGGAAATATTTTAATTGATAGGACTCGACCGGTCCTGAGCGTCGAGCGATTTTTTTGCTGCGCCAGTCCTACCGTGCCACGGAGCCTAATTTGCAGTCACGCATAAAGAGACGCTTATCCATTTTCTCTAAAGTGTTGAGTTTTCTCAAATTGATTTATTGAAGTAGATTAACGAAAAGTTGACAGAGAGTTTTCTCATAATAGTTAATATGTTGTAATAATTAGTTCATTTTAGACTAGCTTAAAACTCTCTCTCAGTTAACTATGATCACGTTATTTGTGCTGAGCGTCAGTAAATGTCCGATAATGAGAAGTATTACTGTCCCTAATTGCTCGTCACATGGTATGGCGACCTCTGCGAGCTCTATCTCAAGTTTCACACGTCACTCTCGCACACGCCGCACTAATGCAAAAAAGGATATACATGTTGACACACCACTAAACTGACCTCGAGGCACCGAATAGTACGCTAATAACATGGAGTTCTTTATCTCTAAGTATAGATTATATCAATTTTACCTGTAATGATATTTCTCGCACATCGTGAGAGAGCGACAACGTTTCAAAATTTTGTTCAATGTTCTTAGTCTGCAATTTTGATAATGCTTTTTTGTCCATCGAGCGTGCCTGACACACCTAAAGGATCGGTAAAGTAACAGTACACGTCGCATATGGGCTTTTTGTGTCGGCCGAAACGACCGCCTCGTGCGCTACCTCGGCGTGAGCGCGCTGTGCGTCTCCCTACATACGTCTGGGCACCCCGGATTAGACTGCATGTGCCTAAGACAATGACGGAAATATAGTCAGTCCAGCCGGATCCAAATACGCCCCGCGCACTTCCTGCATCACTTCGCGAAGAGCATGAAGTATCTGATTGCTCATACAAAGAACGGCTTTTTTTGCGTCGTCGACTCGCTGTAATTTTGATTTATATTGGAGAGTGAAGCTACGACAACGGTTTTCAAAAATTTTGGTCGCAAGTTGTTTTAGTCCTGCATTTTGTAATGCTGTCGTTTTGCCATGCTGCACTGCATGACGAACACAAACACAATGACAAATTGACGCGCCTATATCTCGCTGTATCCAGCGTGTCATTCCTCCCAAGCAGACGGACGCATCGTGTGTGAATGAGGGTCACTGGTGCGCGTAGCCGACGGGGCGGCAAGTAGAATCGAATGACCAGAGTAGGCGCGCTGGCATCTCTGCACGAAGCGCCTATACATTTACCTTGCGGAAAATAGGCTTTTTCCCGACTCGCTGTAATGTTATACTCTCAGCTTGAATTTTTGAAGCTAGGTTAATTGGATCTGTAGTACTATAGCTCGGGCCTTTTCAAAATTTTTGCTGGATGTGCACACACAATGTCTCTTCATGTTCTCAATGTGGTTGTGAATGGCCTCGTGTTGTTGTAACCGATGGCCCAAACAAAATGAAGTTACACTCCTCTGAACATGTCGTGCGCGTTAGCGTATTGGTGTGGTGTGCTCTTCTCGCGCAGCTCACTCGCGCCGAGCTACTTGCACGCTACCGTTAAGCAAATGGGGTAATGTTGCAAAGCGACGCGATCCTAATTCAAAATTCATTAGTGTTCGACAGCGCCCATTAGATCATGAAAGGCTCCGGAGACCTTTGAGATATGTACATCACAGAGATATAAAAGCGGAGCATGTATTTTCGATGGTTATAAATTATTATCTGAATTGTATCGTAGCGAGCTAGTAATAGACAACGACAACGGTTTCAAAATTCTTGGTGTTCTCGTAATGTCGTTTCAATCGAGAAACTGCATTTATGTATCATATTTCAACTATTTTCCAGAGTAAAGCCAATACCGTGGTAAAATAAGTTAATGTGCTCGATTGCGCATCGGAACTGGCGAAGGTTTTTATTCAACTTTGTAAGACAGCACTCGTAAGAATTTTATCACGTGACCTGTGTCTCGGGGTATACACGTCCCGGGCGATAGCGGCGCGGCGCTCCAAAAGTCTTCGTAATCTACGTCCATGACCCAATTCCTGTGTCTCCGCGACGTGCATCGCGCTCTCATTGCGCGCTGCACCAGCGTGTTGTGGTTAGCCGAACTTCTCCTTGAAAATAAAAATGCATTCTTACCACTCGAATGGGTTTAAGTCTTCACATTGATATATAGTGAAGTAAAACGACAACGGAGAGAGAGAGTTGTTGGGAGAGTCTTTGAGCTATACTGAATGTTGTATGAATTACGCACATCTCTCTCCTCAGAGACAGTGGCCAAAAAAGATGCAGAGTATAATATTCTGCTTTGCACTCATAGTCTTTTTTGCTCGCCGAACCGCACCAGAATTCAGTTGGTTACCACAGAAATGTTTGGAAGTGTGAAACATCGGCAACAGCGTGTGTTTGTTTGCACGCGCACGTGCAGCCAGCACAAAATTTGTCACTTGAGAGTGCTAATGAAACTACTTCTATTTAAAAAACGACTTTTTCCGATGTTAATTTGATTTTGAAAGTAAAACGACAACGTTTTTTTCAAAATTTTGGTCAATATTGATGTGTTAACGAGTATATCGATCACTATTTATATACACAGCTTGATAGTATGCACGCATAGACACTAGATAACTTAGAAGTCTAAAATAGCGTAGTATCTTGAGTTATGTTGTGCACAGAGGCTGACCTCGAGACCACAAGTGAAAGTTCAAAGCGGTTTTAAATAGGTATACCATGTAAATCAACAATTGTCCACTACGTTTTATTCCTAAGTTCGGTATGGTTGTTCTGCCCACATTTGCAATCGCTATGCATCTCGAATGTGCGCTGCGTTGGGGCCGCTTGCCCGCATCGCAGAATTGGCTTGCTAGCAAGATGACTCACGCCCTTGTTGGTAAATATGAAGTACAGGTGTCAATAGGAGTGTCTTCATACCGGTTTTCGTTGAATATGATGTCAATTTGTTTGCGCATATAAATCTCTCGGAACACGGATAAAGTTCTGGGCTATATGTTCGTGGTCACATACAATGCTCAATTTACTGATTATATTTGTACAGTAACGACTGGATCGGTGGACTAGAGCAAGGTGATGCTTGCAGCGAAACAAACTTTCTCGTAGTCAATGTTCTTAGTCCAATTGTGTATGGCTTGTTATCCGCATGGGAAAACGCTGCAGTAATAACAAGACATATGCAAGCTTGAGAGAAAGCCATTTTGCAATATGCACTTTCTTAATTTCCCTCTAGACCTTTCGACCCCTCTCGACACATGGTGCATTCCCCGGTTGAGTACACTGGTCCTGGCTGGGGTTGTCCACTATCGTATTCCAGAAAGCTTGTTCCCGCCGTACACTTTCTCTAACAAACAAGCGTTGTTTTCGCACTGAGTCTAATTTGTTCTTTGATCTGGTTATATGAGAAGTAAAAACGACAAGGCGAGGTAATTATCTCACAAAAGATTTGTGGTCGCGAGATGATATCTTCACTGCCCGCAATTTTGATATATTACTTACCTTTATTCTCCAGACATGACAAAAAATGAAGTAGAAGTTACTCTTTTAGATGTGACGAAACGCGCTCTCGTCTACGCGAACGATCCTACCCGGTACCCTGAAACAAAATGAGCGGCGTCTGGGTGGAATCTAAACTTGAGATATTGCCCCTGCCCAATGCCTCAGCAATCGCAGATTGCAAGCCATAGAGGTATCTTGGAGAGAGATGTGCTTTTGTGTATACCGATGTTAATTGAAGTCATGAAGAAATAGCGAAACAAACGGACTATTGTGGTCAAGATAACTTGACTCGAGCTACGTTTCTCTTATCTCCTACAACTTTGAGTACATTAACACATAAGTGTGACATTATTCACTCATCGAGAGAGAGAGAGTAGAACGATATATAATTTCGTCCTGAGTGTTAACGTTGCGTTGTTTCCACCGGGCGCGACGGCTTTTCACTCGACTGATAGTCTCGTGCTCGCCGGTCCACTCGGGGGACTAAGCCAGGTAGGTACAAACGTCCGCGTCGCATCGCACCGACGAGACAAGATGACACGAAAAAAGAGAAAAAAAGCCCACATAAAAAAAAAGACCAACAAGAAAAGACCTAAATATTCAATCTCTCGAACAACAGCACTGTATGTCTAACATCTCAAGCTAGCAATGTTAAGATCACATGCAATGAAACAATATGGCGACCAATCTTGGTAAGTTATGTAGTAAAGGTAGGAGTGGTGGTGAAGGTAATGAGATGGTGTTACGAATATGAAAGATGTGGTATTTACCTTGAAGTATGGATAGAAATCTGGGTTATTTGCCACTCTCGGGTGTGGCTCTGTAAAATTCGGTGGAGTTATTAGCTCTGGCGCCATTGCGCACAAGGCAGAAAGCACTCAGTGGAATCTACAATTAATAGTCTCTAATGAGTGTTGAAAGCGCTCCATATTGTCGTGGTGTCTTTTATGCATGCCAACCGTCTGCATGAAAAGTGCAACCTCTTCGATTGAGGTAACCTTGGACGTCTGACCTTGAGGCAGTAACCCTATTGAAGTTAATGCATCAACCAAAGCATAGAAGCATGGCTTGGTCATGCAAATATTGTCAAAAAATCGGCCCTGGTGTGGGGATGTCATAATCTCCGCAACCCACCCTGCTCCCTATAGTGCAGATGTGTTACGTGGCACATTTTCCCTAAATAAATATGGGCATATTAAATCTCTAAAGGCGTAAAATTCCTCTGGTACATCAGATTCGTTACTTCCTGGAGTCTCTGGCGTCCCCAGGCTTTCGCTTGTGGAGTTTGACTCTATACCTGCATTAACTCCCGAGCTTGCCATATATCCGGTCTTAGTTGTACGGCTAAAAAGTAACATGAAAAAGTGTATTTTAAGTTACATACAGTGGAGAGGGACATGCACATACTTAAATGAGCATGGGTACTTGATATGAGTGCAATATATGATACATACATGCACGAATTAGGGTGAAAGTCAATCAATTTTTGTCAATTTTTTAACAGTCGGCCATCACATTCACTTGCTCAATGAGTACAACCATCGAAGTTTATTCTCGTCGTTAAGACGCAAAAAGATTGTGCGTGTGCTGTGACTGTGAAAACGCTCTAATTTGGTGGTGAAGACGTTGTCCGGCAGATCCATGAACTTTGTCAACTCATCTACGCATCGTTCAATAGATTCAGTGGCTTTGGGACCGGTGCGGTCAATCTTTCCTTGAAGTGATTCATTCAACCTTTCCATGGTCTCACATTTCTTAGCTTACAACTCACCGGCAACTCGTCGGAATCAACGCCCGCTTCCAGACGGACCAGCGGACGTCTGCGCTTGTCCCGGTGAAGAAAAGTATTCGTCTAGGGAAGTCATGGGGGTAATTGAGAGAAGGCATTATCCTCGTACTCATCTTGTGACCGACGACTGCCCGATTGAGTACCATCCATCTGTTCATCGTCTATATGGTTGGTGCTATGATTTGGCCGGCGTTGTACAGTTGATGAACGCGCAAGCCCACCAGATGCGGTGTTTCGTGAGAACATTTGACTGCATAGGTCAAAGCGTTGAAGCTCATGCTCAATAATTTTTTTATACGCCGAATTTTCCTGCATTAATTCATATTGTCAAGTAATGTTTTTAGTTTGTGAAAGAGTACGATCATTACATCCAAGAGAACCTTCATGCACAAATAGGTGGTGACACGAAGACAGAACGAGAGGACGATCAGATATTTACCCTGTACAACTCCTCCAAACGTCTTGGATCGTCTGTTATGGTATTTCTTTCCGGGTCCCATCCCCACCCGGTTCCCCTGCTCAGAATATTGTTCAGTAGACGCCAATCACGGCGCAATCTATTAAGTTTGCCCTTAAGCTGTACCGCAGTAAAAAGACAACCCTGATTCATAACCGAGTTCATTCTCTTGGTTATACGAGCCCACACCGACGGTGGAAATGTGGAGGATTGTAGTCAGTGTGTAATGAACTCCTCGTGCATTAACTCAATGATCACGCGTTCCATTTCCTTGTTCCATATCACTTTATCGTATCGAGATCACTGTGAGGAACCACCGTCGTTTGGTTGTTGCATCTTTGTGGGTTGTCGTATATATCAAAGTGTCGACAAAAATAAGTACAGTCATTTATATATTCATATAAAAATCCTTTCGCACGTCAGAAGGAGTTGGAATTATGTTCTTTATGTTTACTGAAATTAAGGTTTGCAAACTTGAGTTTAGAGTTTGATATCATGTTATAATCTTATGTTCATAATATATATATGTATATATATATATATATATGTATATATAGTTTCTTTAATTTGTCTGTCGATGAATGGTTTATATATATGTATGTTGATCCATGTATGGTAATTAATTATTACATAAGTTTTCAATTGTCAAAAAATACAACTAATTACAACCTGTTTAAAAAATTGGTTGTGTCAATCAGCTTCAGACTCCAATAATTAAGCATTAGTACATATTATATAATTTATATAGCTAGCATTAGATGTTGCAAAGCTTTTGACTAATAATGATAAGGAATTCTCACTACTCAGCTACCAATAATAATTCCCTCAAAAAAAAAAAAAAAAAAAACTACCAATAATAATTAGTTACATACACCTGTGTATACGTGTGTGTTTTAATTTGTGTAGATTAGATGGAATATATAATAAAAAATGCTATTGATATACAAGCTACACTATTAATAAATAATTACCTGTGTTAATAATTAAATCTCTGTAATTTCTGAAGTATATGTTTAGCATATGAACACACACACATATATATGATATATATGTGAAATTCAAGTTTTGAAAGCTCAATTTTACTAGAACCATGCAATTAAACTGAAACAGGTAAGACCAATGATAATTCCTTTACAGTTTCCATCAACTATATCAAAAGGAACATATGTTCTCACTTTCCGTTTGAAGCAGCACAACAAGATGCATACAAAGAATTATTTCCCTTCAAAATGTAACCACAACTTCCCAATTACAGGTAACACACACATTCTAAGATTCTACCTTTCACATAAACCTCTGCACCACCTCAATCCAAATCAATCAAAAGAATAAGCACAAGTGAACAAGCACATTTTTTAGTGAACAAATGAACTTACAAAACAACAAGCACAAATCACATTTCAACTGCAGATTTTCAAATTTTTGACGCCATAAAACAGTGAACAAGCAGAAAAATTAAATAGCATACAAGACATACAAAAGAACAAGCAGATACGAATAGGCAAGATTAATCTAAATACTACTCCAACAAGACAAAAGAGTTAAAATAACTGATAAGTACCTTTTTCAGTGAAAATGCCAATAACAGTTATATTGAAGAAGACTACGGGGCCGACAACGAAGAATGGAATGCAAGAAATGGTGGATGACTTGAACACTCTTCCGTGGACGAAAACTCTTAAAACCAAGTTACCTCAAACACTACACCCACACACAAACTCTATCACCAGTATCAACTATGAAAGCTAGAATGCAGCATTTCTATCACAATTTACGTATGGTATATATAGAGTGTATAAAGTCAAAGATTGCAGAACATTTAAACAAGTTTCACTGTGCAACGTGTGAATCAACAGAAACCTCAAGAAAATACAGAATCGTACAATAATTCACTGAAAAATTTTACTGTGCACCGCGTGAAAGAACAGAAACATCAGGAAAAATCCATCGCAGTACAATAATTAACTGAAAAAATTAAAGTTCAACAGTGCATACTTTTCAGTATATATACTGAAAAGATTCTCAATAATTGTACTACATCTATACCCCACTTCTCCAATTTTCAGAAAATTCAGTATACATAACTGAAAAGAAATACATGCTCTAAATTAATAAAAAAAAAAGTTTCTAAACCTCCCAATTGCTGAGATTGAACTGAACCAAATCACTTAAATCGGATTACGGGCCACACAGTAGTACGTCGGAGCAAAACCTCTCTACCACCGCCTGAAAATCGAGGGCTTCGATATTGACGCCACCCAAAAAATTGTGCTCCCTCAGACGACGGACAGACGCCGGGGCGGCTAACCAAAAAACGGGCAACCATCATCTCGGCTGGTTGTGGCGGTGCTCAGTCGGTGGAGTGATTCGATTGGGAGAGAAGGGACAGACGACACACGGTGATGGAGACACCGGGCGCAGGGGTTCGTAGCCGGCAAACGGACCACCATCGCCTCGATCGGATTCTGGCAGTGCTACACTCTGTCGAGTTTGGTGGTGGGGGGAGAAGTGATTCAGCCGTTGAATGGGGGGAGAAGGTGGAGAAGAGATAGGAAAGTAAAATTAGGGAAAATGGCTGATGGGCTATGACCCTACAACAAATAAAAAAAAATATGTGCAAAATAGTTTTACACCTTGACTGGGTGTAAAAACACAAAACCAAACATGTACCTGTTTTTTGCCCACATTGGGAATGGGCCAAAACACAAATCCAAACAAAGGCATGAAGTTTCAAATGGTGATTATTAAAGAGATGAAGAACCCAAACGCAGCAAGAGGGCTAAAAGAGCTAAAACTTTTGGCCGAAATTTTTTAACTTATTTGTTAGAAAATGAACCAAGGACAATCAATGAAGCATTGTCAAGTCCAGAAGCTCCATTCTAGAAAGAAGCTATCAATAGTGAAATTGAATCTATTATGCAAAACCATACTTGGGAGTTGGTGGATCTCCCTTCTAGTAGCAAACCGTTAGGTTGTAAATGGATTCTGAAAAGAAAGAAGAAGGCTGATGGATTTATAGATAAATATAAAGCAAGGTTGCTAGATAAAGGGTTCAAACAAAAAAAAGGCTTTGACTTGTTTGATACATATTCACCAGTTACTAGAATAACGTCAATTCGAGTGCTTATAGTTATTGCTGCATTATATGATTTGGAAATACACCGAATGGACGTTAAGACTGTATTCTTAAATGGCAAATTAGATGAAGAAATCTATATGGAATAACCTAAAGGGTTTGTTGTTCCTAACCAAGAAAAGAAGGTCTGCAGACTTGTCAAATCTTTTGTATGGGCTTAAACAAACTCCTAACAATGACATAAAAAGTTTGACCGGATAATGTTGTCAAATAGTTTCAAATCAACGAGTGTGATAAATGTGTATATGTTAAAAGCACTCAACACTCTTTTATCATAGTCTATCTATATGTAGATGACATGTTGATAATGGGAAGCAATCGTGACATTGATTTGACTACAAGAAAAAGTTAACAAAACATTTTGATATGAAAGACATGGTTTAGCTGACGTAATCTTAGGGATCAAAATCTCTAAAACGTCTGATGGACTTGCCTTGTCACAATCTCATTACGTTGAGACTATATTTAGAAAGTTCAAGGCTTATGACAGTTCACATGCTAAGACCCCTGTAGATTTAAATCTACACTTAGCAAAGAACAAAGGTAAACCCGAATCAAATTGATTACTCAAGAATAATTGGAAGTTTAATGTATATCATGAACTGCACTCGTCCTGATATTGCATACGCAGTCAACAAACTGAGCAGATTTACAAGCAATATTAGCAAAGATCATTGGAAGTGGTTGATTAGGGTCCTTAGATACCTAAAATACACTTCCAACTATGGATTATACTGTACGAGATATCCAGCTGTATTAGAAGGATACAGTGATGCCAATTGGATATCTGATAGTAAAGACACCAAATCTACAAGTGGATATGTATTCACCATTGGAAGTGGTGCAGTATCTTGAAAGTCCTCAAAACAAACTTGTATAGCTCGTTCTACAATGGAATTAGAGTTTATAACTCTAGATAAAGCTGGAGAAAAAGCTGAGTGGCTTCGTAATTTCTTGGAGGACATTCATTCCTTCCCGATTATTATGGTACATTGTGATAGTGAATCGGCTATAGGAAGGGCACAAAGCAATATGTAGAATGGTAAGTCTAGATATATACGTCAAAGACATAATACCATAAGACAATTGATCTCAAGTGGAATCATATCCATTAACTATATAAAGTCAAAGGATAATATAGCTAATCCATTAACAAAAGGCCTTTCTATAGATCAAGTATACTATTTGTCGAGGGGAATGGGATTAAAACTCGATAATTAAATCTTTATAGCGGTACCCAACCATGTTGACTGGAAATCCCAAGATCTTGGTTCAATGGGACAACTAAGTTATAAAGACTGTGGAAGGCACTTGGAGTTTTACTCCTTCCTATTCCTATGACGTTTAGTTACTTCAAATGGAAATACTTATGAATCCAAGATGGTGTTCAAGGCCAAAATAGACTCAATCGTGAGAACCAAATATATTAGAGAAAATCTTGTGGGGGCAATATTGTCTTGGTTTACACCAACGGCTGAACAGTTCAAGACATCATGTTCACTGATTAGCCAGGTAAATCCGATGGTATTCCTCTAAGAAAAGTTCAAAGCAATAAACTACCTATCCTGACGCAATATCTTATCCTTTGAAACTCTCTTAAAGTGTCTACATGTTCCTATGTATTAATTTCCACTCATGTGGGGATTGTTGGAAAATAGTGAATGATAAATTAAATAATAAATTTGTTGTAAATCGTGACAAATAATTGGTTACGATATGGGATGCATAACAAGCTCGTGGCACGTGAATGATGGGTGATGGCGCCCAATCATCATCTAACCATATTTAAATTCAACCAAACAGTTGTGTCCTTTGGTTAAAATGATGTGTCCGTTAGGTGAAACCCTTTGAATGAAACGATGCGTCCATTTGTGTGAAGTGGTATGTCCTTTGGATGAAATGGTGTGTCTATTCAGATGAAAGGTTATGACCTTTCAAAGGCATCTTTTCTGATCGGACATGACCATTCAATGGTACCTTTCCAACTTCTATAAATAGATTCCCCTATTTCATTTCATTCATTCAATCATTCAATAAGCATTCTTAAGCAACAAAAGCATTTTGCAAGTATAGTGTTAGTAAGAGAGTTTTAAAATATTGTTTTGTTCGTTGTTTCTCAAAGTTTGTAGTGCTACTACTTTGAGTTTTTAAGTCGTTGTATCTTGGGAGACAAATTGCCATTTTCCGTGAGCACTAGAGTGGGGTAATAATTATCTTAAAGATAAAGATTCTAACTCTTGTCTCGACTTCATAATACACAAATCCCGCGCATCTCAAATTTCTCCCTACAAAAATATTATATTTGTTGAATGATATATTGTTTGTGCTTGTAAATGAAAATGTGTTGATATGTGGTATTACTCTATTAGTTATTTACAAGAACAATCATATCTTGAAACGAGATAGTGATGAAAATTGAATATAATTATGATATGAATACCCTTTGATGTTATTGAATAGCTTGTGTGAAAAAATGATATAAAAATTGCAATGATGCCATATGAAAAGAGTTATGACGTGTAATAAAAGAGCTATAATGCGAAATGAGATTGATGAGCCTATGTGACCTGTTAAGAGGATTCATTAAACATTATATAACAAATTGTGAGGTTGAGTTGATGGAGAAAAATAATATATCACCTTTTGGTAAGCAGATTAAGAAAAGATGAATTTAATTGATTATCTTGTTATGAGTTGGTTGCATTATATAATAAAGATAATCATGTTGAAATTAAATTAATTATATTTTACATATGTTGCTCATTTGGTCTTGTTTCAAACTATACTGGATGGACATATATAGGTGATGTCGGTTATTTACTTATTGAGTTGCAGACTCATTCCTCTCTTTATATTTTGAAGAGTATACAGTGTCTACCTATTGAAGGTTAGGTCTAAACCTTACATTTCAGTCAGGTCGGGCCAGTATACAGTTTTCTTCTCACCTATCAGTAAAAATAGAAATCACATTTTGGGAATGTATAAATGTGAATTATTTTTGTGGATGACATGTGAATTAATTACAGTAGTTTATGGTGTCTAATATTTGCATATACATATAATCTTACGAATGAGAAGTTGATTGTTCTTTTTGCGATGTTGAGATTACATGTATATATATTTTCAGCAGGAACTAGATTATGTACACATTTATGTACATATGAAGAGTGTTTACTTTAAGTATGATATTTAGGAGAGATACGATCGTAGTGTAGTTAGAGGGTGTCACATTTGGTGGCAAAGATTAGATTCTCTGGGGTATTAGACGAAATGTGGTATTATAACTAATATATATTATGAATCTAATTATATATGTGCATTTCATATAGAATGGAAGCATCAGGTGAAAACGTTACTGGCCCAACTGAGTCATTAGAGTCTGTACAGGATAATGATCATGCATCTTAACATCAGGGTTAGAAGCCCAAAATAAAAATACCCACAACCAGAAGTAAATCCAAATATGCAACAACTCCTCGAAATTATATAGAGGATGGCTCCATAACTTCAACCCTACAACAAGATGTAGTCATTGATAAAAACTTTCAGGTAGTGAGGAGACTGGGAACAAAGGTATTTGTAGGTACAACTGACTCTGCAGAAGCAGAAGAATGGTTGAGAAACATGAAAAGTGTGTTAGATTGAATTGAATGTACTTCTGAACAAAAATTAAGGTACGTGATGTCTTTATTGGAGAAAGATTCTTTAGATTAGTGGAAAACTATCCCAGGGAGCAAGAATTGACCAATCATCTTGACCATTAAAATTTTACAATACTCATTGTCCGATTTATTTTAATTTTCTTTCTAATTTTTCTAAAAAAATTCAATAAGGGTAAATGTAAGAATTCTAGAATTTTGTCCAAGAATAAATAATGTCAACAAATATAAATAAATGTTAATAATTTTACAATAATGGGAAGATATTTAGTTTTGCAAAGTGTAATTGGAGTTGGTTGTAATTTATCAATTAAATAATAAAAAACCAAGAAAGGTATAAATTTTATTATGAATGAATATCTGTAATAATTATTAATCAAAATTTGAGATTTGATAAGAACTGATGTTTAATAATGAGATATTGGGTTTGGGTGGAGTAGGGTTTGTGTTGTTCTTCCACTCTCCGTCTCCGTCTCCGTCTCTCCTTGTATTCCTTTTCTCTCCCAAATTCAACACCCAAATCCGCCATGACCGGAAAAGCTAAACCCAAGAAACATACCGCCAAGGAGATTGCTGCCAAAGTTGACGCCGCCACCACCAACCGCGGTGGTGGTAAGGCCGGCCTCGCTGATCGCACCGGCCAGGATAAGGGCGGTCATGCCAAGCTCGAGTGCCCCCACTGCAAAATCACTGCACCTGATATCAAATCCATGCAGATCCACCACGACGCTCGCCATCCCAAGATCCCTTTTGATGACTCCAGGCTCAATAATCTTCACTCCACCGTCGTCCCCGAATCCTCCAAGCCTAAGCCCGGCATCCGCGGCAGCTTGAAGAAGTGAAAAGTTGATCCCTTTCCCCCCTCTCTCTCTATTCTTCCATTCATTAGGTAACGGGATAAAAAACAAAAAAAAAAAAACACGAAAAAATAGGGATCATGCTGCTCCTGTTGTTCTGTCCTCTCTAATATCTACAATAATTTAGCAGACTGCGTTTCTGTGTTTCTTTTGATTTCATGCCTGTTATCTATCATTATGGATATGGATTAATACTAATTGTCTTAGTTGGTAAAAGTTGACACTCTATATGTGTCTTTGTGCTATTGGGTATTGCTTTTTTTTTTTTTTGCTCAATCTTAACAACATATCAGGTACCCTTACTGTGCTTTTGGGAAAACCTGGAGCTCTGCACTTTTTAGTGGGACTTGAAAGGAGCCATCCTAATTGAAACCCTTTTATACAAATTCGTACTTGATGTCGCATATTACTGACATAAATCTTTTATTGTATATCTGATCGCATTGGCTATGGTCTCTTTAAACACAACCTGAGAGATGCTCTTACCTGGTGGAGTTTCTTTCATATTGTTAGTTAATAATGTAAGGTACTTTTAACCAGTCAACTATTATCTGAAGGCCAGTGTGACTATACTCTATAGTATAGCTTGGTGGTGAATACCTGGCTCTTTGTGATGCCCTGTGGTGTTATATTTTTGTTCATATCAAATTCTACTGCAAAATAGAGTTATTGGGTCTAAATACTGTCAAAGTTTCTATATTATGGTTTCAAAAGAATTAGGTGACTCATAGTAAAGATGTGTGATCTTTGATAAGGGTATGTCTGAATCCAATTCTTAGTATACTTAAAGCAAAAGAACATCCATATTCTCTGGTGTGTTAAGTGATTGTTATTAGTCAATGGACTTATGATTGTGTTTCTTCCACAGGATACATGTGTTTCCTGGTCGGGATTTTGGAGTCTTGTTATACGTATGGTGCTCAGTCCATTGACAACTTACCTGCCTAGTCTTTGTTAGCTAACTGCATATTAGAGGATACACTTATATTCTTTAGTTGCATTTGTGTTCTATTCCTGATCTGTTTTGAATATTTCACTCTGCTGATATGGTGGTGTCAAAGTGTTTAGGATCAAAAGTCGAGTATTTGGTATTTGTGAATGATTTTGATTGGGAATTTAGGTCTAGGGATTCTTTGGCAATGACATTTGTAAAAATGCTGGAGCAAGATTTCTTTTATTTGCCTTCCAGTTAGCTGCACAACTGCATCCTGTGTGAGCTGTAATAAGAAGTCTTGTACATTGTAGTACTAGCCCCTGGTTGCTTGGTTGTCCTCTACATATCTTTTAGTCTTGTTTGCTATTCATTAGCTTAAATTATGAGTAATGTCTTCACTATATTGGTTATATCTATACATTTATAATAGGCTCTCTTGTTTCGTGGTAATTCCCAGAAAATTGATTTACTTAATTGGAAGCATTGATACTTTGTTGGTGTAGCTATTGTATGTATCTACTCATAGTAAGAAGTTAAAAGTTAAAACCAAGATGATTCTTGAAATCACTGTGATGGACATCTTTTCTACATGCCCATGCCCTCCCACTCATATTAGGATATTATTAACTTGGCAACAGCCGCAACACAGGAAATCTCACACAACTTTTGTGATGTTCTAAAACCTCATTTCTTGGGATAATACTTATTAGGATTTGGATTGAATTCCTTGTACCCAGGTATTAAGCTATGGAGCGAAGCACGGGCTTGGAGCTGGAGTATGTGAATGAGGGTGTCATATACAAAAAATTTCAAGAATGAGGTTTCCAGAAATATTTTAGTTTTTAATGATTGTATATATTGGTATCAGTATTTATTACCTTGAAATAGATGTTATTTAAATTTGATATGAATGTTAGATATAAAAATTACCAAGTTCTGTGTTGTCTCATTTATGCTTCATATTTTTCTCTAGTCTTGTTATTAAGATGTGTGTGTGTGTGTGTGTGTGTTTGCTTTAAAGTTTGTGTTGTGTGGTTGTGCCACCCAGATGTTGATGACAAGAGTGAGGATAATAGTGAGAAAAGAGGGGGGCGGGGTCGCGGGCGGCATGAGTGAGAGAGCTCCAATGGAGAGAATTGACGACCTTTTATATATCTAAATTCCCATCTGCCCCGTACATCCATCCATTACGTGATCTATAATATACCATCAATTAATTAATTAATTAATTAATTATAGTCGATTGGATGGTGGAGGGACTGAGGCAATATGGCCTAATTATTTATTTATTATAAAAAAAGGAAAATTATAAAATAATTTTTTTAAATATTATAATATAATTGTGAGTGTTTGCGACTGGATACTTTAATTTTCTTTTTTTAAAAAGAATTAAAGTGTCGAGTTGTGGACAACGTCCACCACTCAAGTTTTTAAAAAAAAAATTATATGTAATAATTAATTAATAAAAAATCATGCAATCACAGATTTAAATAGAAAATTGTAATAAATCATAATGTTAAAATTGTATTAATTACAAAAAATACAATTATCTTTACAAATGTAATGGTATACAATTTTTTATATAAATGCAAAAATACAATTATTGTGGACAACTCCGCATTGGCACATTTGATTGTCTTGAAGAATCTTCTTTTTGTTGGACTTCTTGCATTTCATGTGTTTGTGGCCAATTCATCTCGTTTTGAATACGTGATGTTTTGTTTCGACCAGAACGTGTAGAGATACAAATAGTAGTGTCGTGGATCAATTCAAATTCCAGGACATCCTAATAATCTTCTGACTGTAAAGGTTCAAAAACTTAGAATATGTATTTCTGTAAGCTATTACATTATAATAATCTTTAACTATGGATGCAATATTAATATTGTATGCTGGAATTAGTCTATTTCGAATATATAGGGGGTTTTTTAGTTTTTTTAACAAAACACAGGGAGGTAAAATGCATTTTAACCAAAAAAATAAAAACTTATAAAAAAATCGAACAAGATGGATGAAAAAAATTAAAAATTATCCACTTAGTCCATAAAAAAATAATTTCTTTTAAAAATAAATAAAATTATAATTTTTAATCCACAATGGTATTTTGGCTAGTTCACCATAAAAAATGAATAAAAATCTATTGAATTAGACTAATTGTTAGACGATCGTTAAATTAAAGGGGTATAGGTAATTATTGCTTACCAGCATGCTACTTAAAACTCTTTGGTTGTGTTTGGATTAGGTTTTGAAGTGTTTTGTTTTGGTGTTTTTGAGATAGAGAGAGAAAAATAGAGAAAAATAAGTGTGTGTTTGAAATAAATGGTATGTTTGGGTTTGTGTTTTGAGATAATATAAAATAGTTTAAAATAAGTGGTGTATGTTTGATGTTGGGTTCGGGAGACAAATGTGACTGTTCATTATCAAATCATGTTTTTTTAATATTATATTATATATGTTATAATACATATATTATATATTATATATTATTTTTAGTATAATATATTATTATTACGTAATAATATACTAATATATATTATAATAATATTGTAATAATGTAATAATATATAATAGTATATTGAGTACAAAATATTTAAATAGTGCAAGTTAAAAAAATTATAATTAATAGTTAAATGCAATATAGTAAATGGGTTGAAAATACATTCGTTAGACGTTAAATTTGGAGTGATAAATCTAAATAAATAACTAAAGTAATCAAAATTTACGACGAGGTATCTCTATACATTCGTTATGTTAAATTTGGAGTGATAAATTTAAATAGATAATTAAAGTATTTCAAATTTATAATAGTGTATAAATCACTAGTACATTGTCCTCAGTATACAAAACTGGTAAAATATTTCATTGAGGTAGAAATTCAAATATTGTTACTCAGTAGCATTGATATTAAATATTTTTAATATCAATGGTTCATAAGTTCATAATTATTTTTGTTAAATATTTTTTTATTAGATTTAACATATATTATATAATATATATAATACAATAATATGAAAAAAAACAAGTAAAACTCATTTGCTTTGATGTGGAGTTTATGTGATTATATGAAAAATAATATATATTTATAAAAAAATTTCATGCAATACATTATTTTATTGAAAATAATTTCGTTGGCCTTTATATTCATCGTGAAAAGATTTATTGATAAATCGAATAATTAACATTTTGCCAATACCTGCAGTAGTGGTATAATGTTCAAATATTTTAAAATTTTCTCAAATATTACGTTCAACTTAAAGTTGAATGAAATACCAGGTGAACAGTTAATTACGTAAAATTATGAAATATTTTTACTCGTGCCATATAAGGCACTCAGTTTCTACATAATTGTCCAGTTATAGTTACATATCTGCATGACATATAAGATACAAATGGATTAGACTCGCACAAAAGTCAGCAATAGATATATGCTTTATACTGATTAAAACAACATTTTATTCGTATTTTCCAGGTGGGCACTGTACGCCTAAGGACCGTCACGCGGCCGAGGTGGGAGTCCCTGTGGTCGGCGTGAACGCGCTGTGTTGTCTCCATCACTGTTAGTTTGGGCACCTCGATCAGACTGCACCCCAAAATGACGAATGTAGTCTGTCCACGATCCAATTCCCCCCACTTCCGACCCCATGTCGAGACTGCGTCGTGCGGCCAATGAACTACTGTGTGCCATTTGTGGGCCACCATCGCCACGAGCTACATGCTCCACTGCGTCCCAACTAGCGATGTGGGTATGCGTCCGTACCGATGGGGCCGCTGAATCTGATATGACAATGGGTGCATCAACGCCTCCTCTCATTGGACTACGCAATGAGTTAATGCTCTCGTTGTCTTGTGCAGCGCCGCGCCCTGGTCCTCAACAGGAACACCCGGCAACCTAATAGGGCCCCACACCTCTAGCATGCTGGGATAATGTGGCTCTGGGTACTGATAGTACCGGCTAGCCAACGGGTAATACTGCAATAGGATTCAATTGAAAAATTGTAGGGCATTGCAATTTAAAAAGTAAAAAATGGATAGTTTGCAACTGTTAAGTATATGTTTTTTGTTAATTGAAAATAACATGACGTACCTGTGACGCCCGTGGTCGCAGCTCCGAGGGAAACACCATAACAAATGTTTCAATATCATAAAAAATCCCTGGTAACTGAGTGACGACGTGGAACTGGTTAAATCGCCTCTTTAACTCGTAGAATTTTTCACGAACCTGGTCGCGGGTGTAGGGATATCCAAAATGTCTGCATAGTCCACGTGCCCAATGACCCATCTGTGCCTCCGCAAGTGCGTCGTCTCTCATGGGCGCTCATGTGATGTCGTCCATGATCATCCACATGAATCGCTACTCAACATTTAATGTCCAGTGTAAATCCTGTGGAAATCCAACGTTCTCCAGATATCTGCGATATGCCATGTTTGCAAATAAAAATATTTGTTAGGAAATAGAAATGTAAAACATAGCATCACGTAAAACTCAGGTTCAGATTTAGAAAAATCCAAAATTGCTTTTACTAATACAAATACAGTGTTACAAGTTGATTGTCAATCATGCACTTGTCAGTCTCATCCGAATATCTACTAAACAACATTATAGTACAATATGAAGCTAGGTGAAAATTGGAAGATGTTTTAACCGTTTACATATGAAACAACAATTATACACTAGGGTCAACTCCTAGTTTAGATGGTTGGATGGCCACATCTGCATTGCTATGCTATCTCGAAGAATGCGTTGGGATTCTAATTCGTAAGTGGTTGGATGTCCCCTATGGTAAAATGTTTCCATATCAGCCGAAGTGTCTTTGTCCGGTTCGTTGACTGTGAAAGCGCTCTAACGCGGTGGTAAAGACGATGTCCGACAGGTCCAGAAACTTTGTCACCTCGTCTACGCACCGCTCAATTGATTCAGTAGCTTTTGGGCCTGATCGGTCAATCTTCCCTTGTAGTTACTCATTCAATCTATCCATAGTGTCACACTTTTTAGCCTCCAACTCACTCATACCGTGTCGCACCCGACGCCCGCTTCCGGATGGTCCAGCACACGTCTGCGAAGGTTGGGGTGAAGAAGTGTACTCGTTCGGGGACATCATGGGTGGCAATTGAGAGAATGTTGTATCCTCGTACTCATCTCGTGATCGATGACTACCAGACTAAGTGCCCTCCATCTGTTCCTCGTCTATATCGTGGGTGCTATGGATTGACCACGCGGTTGGGATGACGAATGCGCAAGTCCACCAACGGCGGTGTTTCGTGAGAAAATATGAGTGCATAGCTCAAAGCGTGGAAGCCCATGCTCAACAATTTCTTTATACTCGGGGTTTTGCTACATTAAATGACATTTTGAAAGTGTGAGCTTAGGTTGTGAGTGTGTTACATCCACTTCATTTGAATGTCATCGTGCATAAATATATGGTCAGACAAAGATAGTACGAGCAGGTGCTTACATGGTATAGCTCCTCCAAGCGACCTACATCGTCTGTTACGGTATTCTTTTTTGAGTCCCATCCCCACCCGGTCCCTTTGGTGATCATGTCGTTAACAGACGCCAAGCACGGAGCAGTCTACTAAGTTTATCCTTCAGTTGTACTGTTGTAAATAGACAACCCTGCTGGCTCATAACGGAGTTCATTTTCTCGGTGATATGAGACCACACCCAGGGCGGAAATGTGGATGATTGCAGTCGGTGACTGATGAACTCCTCGTGCATTAACTCAATGAACACGCGTTTCATTTCCGTGGTCCATACCACTTTATCATATCGAGATGATTGGGAGGAAACATTCTCATTTGGGTGTTGCATCTTTGTGTATGTATTTGAGTCAAAATCCGTAAAAGAGTTTATGTTATCTTATTTGCATGTTTATATATAAAAATTGAACATAAATTGAAAGACTTGTAAACGGTGATTACATATTACAATTGAATATTTTTAGCTCAAAGGAAGAGTAGCGTTTGGATAAATACAAACAGTCAATCATAATTCATAGGAGAACAAGAAAAAAATAAAAGTGAAATAATTTATACATTCGAATAATATTGTCAAATAATCTATACTAGCAATGAAAGTATGATTTGACATAATTAGACGGTATATAAAGTGATATCTTTTAAATAATAAATGAAAAGTTAGTTATAAAAAAACTTTATTATTTAAAAAAATAAAACTATTAATAGTCATTCCCTCACTATTGCCGTAAACTATTTAGACAATGAATAATATACTAAAGAGATAATTACATTTACCCCCTCACATATTGTCATTTACACAAACTACCCCGCCTTTTCAAAAATTATAAAAATCACCCCTAATAGCCTTTAAAACCCCAAAAAGCCCCTATTGACTGGGTCAAATTTTAATTTAAATTTTCGACGACATAAATGCCCTTAGAGGTGTTTTGTAATTATCAAAAGATAGCAGGATTGTCAAAGTAACATTTATGGGGATGAATAATATGACCCATATATATATTTTTATTATTTATATTAATTCTAATTTATTTTTTAATTATTTTATTAATTTTTATTGAATCTATATAAATTTATACCTCTTAATGATTAAAATATTTAATTATTTAATTAATATATTAATAAAAACTAGTTACTAGCTTATAAATTCAAATTAAAAATTATCACATTTGTATAAATTATTTTAAATTCTTAATATTAAAATATTTATTTTTTATTTTATTTATAGCTAAATTTTATTAAAATTAATAAATTATACATATATATATATATTTATATAATATAAATATGTGAATATGTATATAATTGAACATATTCATATGTATATATTTACATTTATAATAATTTAAAATATTTTAATAAATAAATTATTTATTTTACTAATTCTACTATAATTTATAAAAACTACATAATTTATTTTGAATTATAATTTATTAAATTTTAATAAAATTTAATTATAAATAAAAATAGAGAATAAATAATTTTTGATTTTAAGAATTCAAATTAATTTATACAAGTGTGATACTTTTTTTTAATTTAAATTTATAAGCTAGTAACAAAATTTTTATTAATATATTAATTAATTAATTTAATGTTTCTATTATTAAGAGGTGTAAATTTATGTATATTCAATAAAAAAGTTAATAAAATAATTTATATTTAAATTAAAAATTAGTACAAATAATAATAAACAAATATATGAGGTCATATTATTCAATTTTTTAAATATTACTTTGACACCCCTCTACCTTTGGTAATTACAAAACACCCCTAAGGGCATTATTGTCATTAAAAGGTAGGGGTGGTTTCTCTAATTTTTTAAAAGGTAGGGGTGGTTTGTCTAAAATCACAATAGGTGAAGGGGTGTAAATGTTATCCCTATACTAAACCATCCTATTCCATGACTAAGAATTATGTCTCTATATTGCTTGGAAAATAAAAATGATTTAGACAATATGCGTTTAAAAAATTTACAAAGAATCAAATCTATCTTAATATTATTGAAACGACAATAATATTTTATGTTGAGGCAACTTTTTTGTTCGTGCTCAATCAAAAACTCTTACCACTAGAAAAAATAAAATAAGTCTTCAAATATAAATCACATGACGTAATACCCCAATTCATCGAATAATATATAATTTTTAGATGAAGACTTGAAATTCTCAATTTTATGTTTGTTGTATTTTTTTACATATATTTTAAAAAATATAAAAAAGAATATCTACTCAGTTCGTAAATAAAATTTGAAATAATAATAAAAAATTATAAGTAAACTACAATTTATAGCCTACAAGGGTATTTTCATCAATTCACTACGAAAATATATGACACCTAAAGAAAATAAATAGATTGTTATACGACTTTTAAAATTAAGGGTATATATAATTATATCCGGCGAATGAAAACTTGTTATAATTTTACCCGAGATTAAATTTCGAAATACAATTAATATCAACAAGTTATAAAATATTCATTGTTGTATTAACATTACACAATTCTTTTTCCCTTGAAGTTTGTTCAGATTACAAAAGGAGCTTCATTAAGGTTTGTTTCCTATGTAAGATGTTCTCAATTTTTGGCAATCTCGGTTTATGCCTTCTTTCAGAAATATTTTGCCAACAAATGAACAATGCATAGCTGAATGTTAATTTGAATCATTTTCCTTTTGTAAGAAAATAAAAACTTGTGGGTTAGCTGACCATGAGATTGATAATTTTAAAAACTTGAACATGTTAATTATTTGTACTAATATCGATTATATGATAAGTGAGTATGTAGTTAATAGATTATGCCAAAATTTTCCAAGTGTTTTCTCGTCAAAGAATCTTGAAGATATTTTGTCAAAGTTTGTAATAGTACCGATGGATTTTATTCAAAATATTCCAAAAGACTTGAAAAAAAAGAAATTCATTCATATTAGTAAAATATAGTTCAGAATTAGAAAGAAATGATTTGAAATTTTTAAATTTAAAATTGTTTTAAATAAAGTTAAATAATTTATCATTGATATTTTAAAATTATATATTTCAAGTATTTCAATTCAAATGGAACCTAAAATATTTCTCCCAAAAATTGAATATTGTGGACAATATTTGCACATTATTCTACATGATAAGTTAATAGTATATCATAAAATTCAATAAACACAAACTATTGTACCATACTAACTACTTTTTTGCAAATATATAATCAATTGTTGAACAGGGTACTTTGTCAATAATTATATGTACTTACTTTACATATAAGTTATGAAAAATCATCAATACACAATTATGTAACAATGTTGTTCGTAGACAATTATGCTACTAATTGCCAAGGGGTTACACAACTAATAAGACAGAAAGCTAAAATGGATAGTGAACTAACATATTAAAGTAAACAACATGAACATCACACTTGACTCACATTCAAAAATGGATACCCAAGCATAATCACAATAAATACGTACAATTTTTTAGTACCAACACCATAACTTCAAATATTGGGGTAAGTGAGTTATAAGTACCTTTTTCAGTAAGAAGAGCGATGATAGTTTGATAACTACTAACAACAACCGCTAACGTATTATCGAACGCAAGAGAGTGCAGTAGACTTCAAAGGTAATTCGTCGAGGAATATTGTTCGAACCCCAAGTTCCCAAATACTACCCACACCCACACTATAACAATTCAATCAGTGTTAGCCATTTAGATGGAATATTCTCTATCACATTCTTTCTATATATAGAGTGAAATAGCTCCCATTTGACCCCATAATTAAAAAAGGTGAGAATGTGATATATGTGAAGGTGCAACATGATGCAATAAAATATGCACATCGTGTAGTCTAATCAAATATCAATTAGAACAGAGCCAAATAAAGTAGTCAAAACTGAGAAGTATCAGTGTTAACTGTACCCACATGCAGTCAACAGTTTTCAGCAATAATATTGGATACTGTTCAAGCCTGTCTTCTGTAACACGAAACAAGTCACAAATATTGTGAAATGAGCATTTTCTTTGGGCAAAATATACAATCTCTCTCTCTCTCCAGGCCACCTCATGGCACAAGATTGAGTCTCAAAATTTGTTGCATATTGCATAGGGCTTTCACTGTGTTTCTGTTTTAACTCAAACTATGAGTTATTGCTTCACGTAAGGGTGCAAGATGACCCGAGCTTTTGAGCCGGCACGTGTTAGACCTCAAGCTCAAGCTCAAGCTCAAGCTCAAGCTCAAGCTCAAGCTTTGCTTTTTATGTTTCGTGAGCTCGCGAGCTCACACAATTTTTTTTTTATAAATATTATTAAAATACATATTTAATATTATAGCAAGTCTATTGTATTCAAAATTCACCATATATTATAATTATTAATCAACATATCTCTTATTTTAATTTTATATTATAACAAAATATAGTATATATTTCTATTTATATTGTTTAAAACAAACTTAAGCAATAATCTAGTAAGTTTTGATACTTTTTATAAATAAATATTTAGAATTCATATCTTAGTTTTAGATGATATTAAATATTGTATTTTAGTATATATATCTAAAAATCAAGCTTAATCAACAATTTAGTTTATTTTGATAGTTTTTTTATAAATAAATATTTAATATAATGCATATGAATTTTCTCATTATACTTTCAATATCCATTACAACAAAATGCATTTATTTCAAAATTCACCATATATAGGATTGTTAGTCAATGTATCATATTTTAGTTTGAGATGATACTAAAATACGGTATTTTGATTTATATTATCTAGAAACAAGCTTAATCAACAATTTAGTACGTTTCAATAATTTTTTTTTAAATAAAAATTCAATATAATGCATATGAATTTTATCGTTATAATTTCAATTCATCGCCTCAAAAAGCATTTATTCAGTATATACTAGAATTATTAGTCCATATCAATATTTTAATTTTAGATGATATTAAAATATGGTATTTGAATTTATATTATTTTAAAACAAGCTTAATCAATAATTTAGTCTATTTTGATATTTTTTTAAATAAATATTTAATACAATGCATATGAATTTTATTGTTACAATTTCAATCCACTACAACAAAATGCATGTGTTTTCAAATTCACTATAAATTAAAATTATTAGTCAATACATCATATTTTAGATGATATTAAAATATATTTTGATTTATATTTATTATCTAAAAAACAAACTTAATAAATAATTTAGTATATTTCATAATTTTTTATAAATAAATATTAATATAATATATATGAATTTTACTGTTATATGTAATATTCACTGCAACAAAATATACTTGTTATTACTTATCTTAATCCTATTTTTATTAATATATATAAATAAATATATTAGTTATCTCTATATTTATTAAATAAATAAATCAATCAATCAATCAATCAAATAATTCACTAAAATTGAAATCAGAAATAGAAAAGAATTCCCTATTCACAAATCTTTCTCTCTTTAACTCTCTCTAACTCCCTTGGCGTGCGAAGTGAAGAAAAAATTACAGAGAACTCCAGAAATCCAGTTTCAGTCCATGAATTCATTGATACACAGTACATTTACGCTTCGCATCCAACATTAACAGGTGTGTTTTTTTTTTTTTCTGAAATTGTAAATTCTTTTACAGTTTGTTGAAGGAATGTTTTGAACAAATTTTGCTTTCAAACTGTTTGATGAAATGCCTCATTGAAATTTTTTTAACTTTGTTTGCGTTTAGCTTTTTCAGGTGTGTATCTTCAGATTACTCCAATGTGTTTCTTGGTGCAGATTGGCTCAGAAAGCTTGTTTTAGTTGAGTCTCATTTGCTTTGAAAGATGATGAGTGATGAAAGAAGTGTGCGACCAAAATAGGGGCAGTGATTATTCAACTTTTAGTATGCCATTTTCACTTTGCGTGATCAAATGCAGGACATAAAAAAAATGTACTTGAGTTTGGTTTGATCCGCAAAAACATGCTATTGAACTATTGAACGGTATTTCCTTAACATATTTGCAACACCATGCTATTGAACTACTGAATGGTATTTCCCTAACATATTTGCAACAACTAGTTTATGCGAAAAATCAATTTTCTTCTTCGATCCTGCTCCATTGTATATGCTCTAGACAAGCTAAATCTTTGATGCTCATTTAACTTCAAGTTCTTATTTGCTAAAGAATTGCATCACATTTTATAATCTGTTGTACTTGCAGGAACGATCTTTGACAAACGTAACCTTCCCTCGGTGTGGATGAACACCTGCTGCAGTCATCCACAGAACAGACCTATGCCCGCTAGATTGTTTTTTTGTGCAACCAGGACAGGCATCATCAACTCCAACCATAAAATCAAGCACTTGGTGTGTTACTCCACATTTTCTCACTTCAATGCACAGGCCTGTCACTCATCTCTCATAAAAAATGGCTCTACCGGCGTTCTGCATCTTATTAACTACCTCTTGAACCTCTAGAAGTTCATGAAACTGAAATGGACGATTCTCATCTCAGGTTTCTCTAGATACGGGCATCACAGGATTGCCTTGGATTACTTTGCTCAGATGCAGAATCAGGGAGTTGTATCTCCCAATGCCTTCACTTTGTCCACTGCGCTCAAATCTTGTTCTTGTGTTAATAATGGGCTTCGAATGGGGAAGTCAATTCACGGTTGGATGATAAGAAATGGGATTGATGCGGATGTTGCATTGAACAATGCTGTTCTTGATCTTTATGCTAAATTCAGAGTGTTTGATTATGTCAAAAGATTCTTCGGCTTGATGGATGATAAAGATTCTACTTCTTGGAACATAGTGTTGGCTGCAAATTTAAGTAAGGGTGAGATGTACCAAAGTCTTGGTATTTTCTGGAGGTTGCCAACCAACCCACTTGGAATACAATCATTGATGGACTTTTACAACATGGATTCAACAGATGTGCACTGGAGGTTCTCTATGAGATGGTGAAAGTTGGACACGCTTTTAACAGAGTTACATTTTCTATATCATTGGTTTTGGCATCTTCATTAAAGAGTTTGGACCTAGGGAGGCAGATCCACAGCCAGCTACTTCGGATTGGGATAAATGAAGATTATTTTGCAAGCACTTCACTTCTTGATATGTACTGTAAGTGTGGGGAAATGGAAATTCGATGGTTTCCGAGAATTTCAACTCAGATGTTCTAAGGAATCTCATGATGATTTAATGGCTCAAACTGTTTCTTGGAGCACAATGATTGCTGGGTATGTTCAACATGGTATGATAAAAGATGCCATGGTACATTTCCCGCTCCATGATTCATGAGCAACTTGAGGTGGATCTGTTTACTCTCACTACTATTGTTACTGCGTGTGCTGATACTGCTTTGTTGGAGCTCGGTCAGCAGATTCATGCTCGTACTCTGAAATTAGGACATACGCATGATATTATCTTGTGTTCATCCATGATTGACATGTATGCCAAATGTGGAGAGTTGGATGATGCTTGGTCATTTTTCAGTCTAACTCGAACAAGGAATATAGTGCTTTGAAATGATATCAAGTTATGCAATGCATGGATGGGGAAAAGAAGCCATACAGCTATTTGAGTTGAATGCAAAATGAGGGTATTAGAGCCAAATGAAGTGAGATTGGGCTTCTCACTGCATGTAGCCATGCTGCGTTTGCTAGAAGAGGGCTGCAAGTATTTTAGGATGAATGATAGATGTTTACAGAATCCAACCTGATAATTGAACACGTTGAGGAGGCTTGCGGGAGAGGTCTTGTCACGGTTACTTAAAGAAAGATCAAAGATTTTGTTTATGAGAATGGGATCCACACAGAGTCTGGAGCAGCATATTTATCTTCTTGCTGGCTTCCACAAGAATGTTGAGATGACACACTTGGGTCCAAGAAACTGCTTGAACTTGAGCCCCCAAGAAGCTGATCCTTTCCTTCTCATATCAAATACTTTTTGCAGCAAACCCATATTTTGGGAGGCAGCTAGACTTAGGGGTTTCGATGCAGGAAAGGCAACTTAGAAAATTCCTGGTCAATCTTGGATCTATTGACAGTGTTTGCTGCATTTTACCCACAGGTCTGTCCAGTCACACTGTTGAATAGACTTCCCTCAATTGTGATTGGTGGGCAAACTTGATGTTATCCGATTAACGAATAAGTAAAAGCGAAGCCAGCTTGCTGCTTTCGTAACAGTCCGCGATTAATATCGTCTCGCTTTTCACAAAAGTGGCCATTCCATGGATTGAGGCGAAAGCTTATCTATTGAGTGTGATGTTAAGATCCACTCTGAGGTCGAAGCTGCAATTAGAGAGGTACTTGTAAGCGTGAATTTATTATTTCCTTTTAACATGCGTTGGAGATTTCTTTGCCAACGTGAATCTCATCTTTTTGCATCCTTCTCTATCTTTCGCCCCCTTAAATTTTACAGAATATATTGTAATTTGCAAAAGAACAATTGGCTAGCTATGCTGTTGGACGACTTGCTCCAATGAATTACCAAGCACGATTGGGGATAATGGCTGCAGGTGCATTTGGAGTGCCACAAGATCGGATCTTTTTCTTCCTTTAGGGGTGCTGGACCCGTGGAGGTATGTTTGTTTGACTTCTGATTGGTTACATAAGTGCGATTGCTTTGATGCCAATAATAACTTGTTTGATGTTTCAGAGTTTGCCTCTATTTCCCCCACCTACACATAAAGCTCTGAAGAAAGGGGTCATGATATATGAATTTAAGGTGGGGATTACATTGAATCTACTCAACTCATTCATTTACTTATATATCTGAACAGATTTCAACTTCAGTTTAGGAAATTATAGTTGGACATGGGAACTGAAACAGCTGTTTTGCTAGGGAATTTGATATCTGAGTTGCCAGAGGTATACCTACTACTTTTTGAGAAACTAAAGTAGTTATTATGACGTTACTTATTTCTTGCTTACTTATATCTCTTTAAAAATGATGCCGAGATCAGATCAGAACGAAATGCCTTATGTAGTAATGCTCCAGTATACTGTGTTTCAGAAATTCATTAGATTGAAAAGGCATGGTAAGTTTAGTTATTTGCAGCAAAGCGAAAAAATGATTATAAACGTTATGCATCAGTAATAGCATTCTCTTGTCTTGTCAATTAGAAGTGAAAGTTGTTATCTTCATATGCTGAATATGAAATTTCATTATAAGTGTAAGGAAGGTAAAATAAAAGAGAGTGCTTATATACTTATTATTGATTATTCCACCTTTATATATAGTGGTGGAAGTAAAGATAACTACAACTTAATAGGATAAACAAACCAAAGATACCTAGTCTAAAATTCATAGATAAGCAAAAGATATCCTTCACACCCTAAATGATGATAAAGTATCACGCACTGAAATAATTCTAACACTACCTCCATCTCAAGTTGGACATGGACGAGCGTGATTGTAATGTTCACACCTTTGGGAAACAAGAAGAAGTGAAAAACGTGAAGACACGGACATGTTTTAGTTTAACAATGACTATAATGAGTAGGTTGTAATATAAACAACAGTAGAAAGGCCTGTAAAGCGCCGACAAATCAAGAAGACAACCAGTGTAGAGAGAACAGTCACCACGTTTTAGGTGCAAAACACCAGTAGAAAGGACTTGGCGCATAGAAGACAACAGTTTTTTAGGTGCAAGACACCAGCAGAAAGGCACTCAGCCCATAGAAGAACAACCCAGTTTAGGTGTAGAACAACATCAGTAGAGGCTTGGTGGAGCCAGTGTAGACAGTGGGAGGAAATAACAAACCCCGAGGATAAACACCGTTCACTTCCAATCAACAGTTTATCGAGGGGCAAATAAAAGTCAATATTCACATAAAGAGAGAAGTAGGATGCCAAGGCCAAGTCTGAAGCTATTGAGTAGCAGAAAGCTTCTAGCTATTTGATTGAAGGAACAAAGGGAAAGGCGGAGCAAGAGAAGCTTGGCCAAAAGAAAGTAGAGTTTCTAGGCTCTCTAGCAATAGAAGCTAGATACGAAGCCATCATTGGCCACCTCCTTTGGACAGGTTCCACGAAAGCGAAATTCAGGTCGCGGATCATCGAAAGCAGGTGAGCTGGTGACAAAGGGCGCCTGGAAGAGCACTGACGCGCCGGCGGTGCAAACAAAGAGGCTACGTGCACATGGCCTTTTCAGTATACGTTCAGAGAGACGCGGTCGCCGCTAGTGGTGAGAGAGGCCTAGGGCGCGTTAGTATAAAACAGAGCAGATGCCACCGGCCGGAGCGGTCGCGCGCCGGCGCGAGCGAGGACGAGTAAGGTGGGCGATCAGCTGGGTTGGGTGACTTAGATTATCAACGCTCTAATTAGAGGTTAATTTTTTTTTTTAAAACCTGCTACTAAGCATTACCATGTAGAAAGTAAGAATAACAAAAGAGAGTGCGCTCTATAATCTATGTATTAAGGCCGATTAGTTTCAACCATCTAAATATAGTGGTGGAGATTAACAGAATAACTGAACAAATGGACGTAATGGATAACAACAAAGATACCATTATACTAAATAGATACAAATGATAATGCACAATGATAAGAAAGCCTCTGAATATTCTAATACAAATAGTATACATTAAAACTGAAGGATATGGAAGACAACAAAAGTAATTCCAGATGAAGCCGCATATAAAAAACCATAGAAAAGAAACCACAAGAGGCCTTATAAAAAATGTAAGAAGACGGAAGCTGTTGCTTTCATCCGTTCGAAGTTTCTCATTATTAAGAAATTAATAGAGTATGCCGATTCAATTGCATGGAAACCAATCTATCAGCAGCTTACCGCGATCATCTCACCTGGTACCTAGTTATAAGAATGCCCGCGTGATCGAGGAATGTAAAAACAATATAGAAAGAACATATTGGCTTCGTCTGGAAATCATGTTTTGCGTTTGATGCCCTGCAATTCATCGTGCACATCAGTACTCCGAGAATCCATGAAATCTAATATTGATGTCGTTGTAGATTGGTAGGACATAGCTACCGATAATCGCATCCCATCATTCCTTCAAACCTCAATTTCTTAAAATATTTAGGGTTAAATTAAAACGATATCTCTGAAATTTTGGCATTAAGTTACGAATATCCTTTTGTTGTTTGAAAAATTATCATAGCCCCTGAGATTTTAATAGGGCCGTTAATAAGTAGTAGCCAAATCGATTAGGTTCTTATGCATTTTTTTTGTGGTGAATTGTCCAAAATGCCTTTGTGGATTAAGAATTATAATTTTATTTATTTTTTTAAATTTTCTAAACTTTTTATGAACTAAGTGTTTATAAATTTTAAAAAATTTGCCATCCACCCTGTCTGATTTTTTTACAATTTTTTTTTTAAAAAAAAAATACAGTAAGTGCAAAGTTGATAATTTCATACCTCTGTTCAAGGATTATATAATTTCATCGATTATTAGGGGGTACTGTATTTTTTAAACAAAGAGAGTTATTTATTAATGCCAAATACTTTCAAGAAAAGGTTCTGTTGTAATTTTACCTTAAATTTTGAGCCCTATTCTTTTTTATTGTTCTAATTTTCGGACCTGTTCTTACCCATCGTATATCTTTTCTTATCCGATTCTTTTTAGGTATCAGAATATCAGATATTACTGATATAGAAGAATAACCTCTGTGTAATTCTAAGTTAACGAAGGTAGTTTGGGTAAATATGCATTATAGCGCACTAAGTAACTTAGAAGAGACACTGGTAAACACTGTGCGTAAGGTGATGATCTTTGGATTCTAGGATCATATTCTTCAACTCACTCACCTGCTCACTACTACGTTAGCAAAGTATTTAATGGTAGTTATATATAATTGCGAATATTCCGAATCTAAAGGCATATATACATATTATATCGCAGCAATACACAATACATTACCACACAGATATAACATTACATGATGTGGAATACATCATCTCTATCTATATTTGGATACTCCAAATGATTCCAATAATTAACGATCTTAATAATCAGATCAAATGGATGCATGCTATAACTCTTATAGAGTTCTTTCACGAATCACACACTACTTGGTCGCGTCTAATATTCACTATTACCAAATTGATCGTACATAACTACCTGCTAAGATTCTTGAGAGGTATAAAAATCAAAAGGAGAAAACCAGCAAGTAAAAAAATTATACAACCAATTCACCTAGGTCAATGATATTATTAAATTAACAAATAATAAATAGACTATCAAATATTCACTTCTATTTTGAGAGACTAACACATTCGAATATATTATGTATAGAAGCAAAGAAGTATATTAATTCTATACGGAAAAATAAGTAAATTGCATTACAATCCTCAGTGTTTTTTTGAAATACGACCTAGCAAAAAACAAACCCAGCACTATTAAGATTTAATTTTATAAAAGAACAATACAAAAACAACCGCAAATCCTTTGCGTGTTATAAAATACAAAAAACAAAAACCCCATTTCCTCCCCATCTTATAGAAACTAACAGATGAAGTGTCTACCAATATTGTGCTATGTTGTCTCAATTTTGATGATGATCCACTTGTACAATATGGCCCCGTTCGGAGACTCATTTGCTTTCACACTAGAATCTGGTTTTGGGAAGCCGAAAGTTTTTTTGTATGAACTAAGTTCTTGCCACTGCAACCACTGTCGAGAAACCGTAAAAATGATTATCTCGACTGATTGTAAAGGAGACATTTTCAATACCAATAGCGATAAAAACTTAGAGATATTACTTTGTGCCGTTATATTTATATGAGACGAGAGAGAGTCATAGAGCAAAAGGAATTCAGGCACTTATTTTTTGCTTCTAACTTCATGATTTACCTTTATTCCTCTTCTATCTAGTTCGTTGTTAATTATTTTGAATTTAGCAAAGAAATAAAACCTCTACATTATGAAAGCCTATATAAATGGCCTCAAGGGGAAACTACGTTGGGGGTTTATTGAACAGAGGTATTTTAGTAATCTAATAATTGCCTATTAAAACATAATATGTCCCATGCATATAAATAAAAAATCAGATTCTCAATTACAATGACAAGTGTCACAATTTCTTTTCAATATAAACAGACTAGCAGATTAGAAGAAGCAACTTAGAAGTAACTTTTTTCCACACAAGATTAAAGGGACAAAAATAAACATTCCAGAAGATCTTCACAGATAAAAAGACAACATAAAATCTTTACATCACATAACAGGGAATGTATTCCTTCTGCCGCCTATATTCTCTTGACTCAATACCACTGTATTTACTTATTAACTCATCACAGCTTTCTAACAAATTAAAGCTCCTAACGTATCATTTCACAACGAATACAAAGCGTAATGACCACAAATGGAAAGAATTAGGTTATACATAACAAGAACTTGTATTTTAGAAGATATAAATAATCGAATAAGAATTTTCTATTCTATTTATTCTTATTCCTCACTTGATGCTGTAATATGTTGATGCCTCGCAAGTAAAACAGTGAGGGCAGAGTATGTATAATAATTAGTTATTTAAAAACTTTTTTCTCTTTTTCCTTGTCTTTCTGTTGGGAGTAGAGTGGGACTGCTAAAACATTTGTTACACATATAAGCTAGATAAAAACAAAGTATATATATTAGAAGACTATATACAATACGAATTAATACTGAAGAAGAAGATCTGAAGAGAAAAAGCAACCATACAAGCCTAAAAAATTTATCATAAAAAATAATCTCATATTTCTCTATACTAATTGAGTATTGAGCTACAATAAACTCTACATCTGCCAAGAAATTGCTCACCAACGGGTTCCATTTGATAGATAATTAATTCACTTTATTACAATCAGTCTATTCCACATCCGAACTTATCACAAAAAAACAGCCCAATCTGATAAATATATATATTTTAAAGAGATATTAATAAATCTTAAAATTATTTAAGTTATTATGTGCTATACATCACTCTTCACACACTTAACTATAATATTAACAATACAATTAATCCCTTCTGAATAACCACGTTAGGTTGAATTGAGATGGAAAATTTTTAAAATTTAACACTTTTTATTCCAATAAAAATTAAAAATATAAGATAAAATAAAGCTAAAATTTAAAAAAAAGTAAAAAACAAATTTCACTTAATCCTTCCGCCTGATACAACTCTTCCTCTTCCTTACTTCTATTTGTTCTTTCAACATTACGAGTTACTAATATGTATCACAAAAATATAATTTAAACCTTGCAAACACATACACACTGTGAGAATTCATAATCCTATCACAGAACGACGAAAAACAAAACGTAATGCTTACAACACAATATAGTTATTTATCTTGAGTTGAGAAAAAAGTTAATAATGTACACTATCTAAGTATACTATTGTATCTAATTGATTGATCTATATTTAATGAATCAGATATATGAATAAAGAGAGAGTACAATTTATTATATTTATTTTCATAGTAAACACGGGGGAATTTGTAACTAATAATTAAGTAAGAGAGTAATATAAATAAACTACACTAAATCATACATTAATGCAATAACTTGTGATCAGATCAAGTGGTAACAAGAATAACACAATATATATATTTCCAACGAGAACATAAACATAGAACCATTTGACTCATCACAATTATCCAAAGACCAAAGCTTCAAGGGATTAAAAAAAAAGCACTACGCAATCAAAGGATTAAAAATTGAGATGATAGCCATGGGAGTGTATGTGCAGGAACACATAAAAAAGAGAAACACATCACAGGCATAACAAAACTGAAGAACCTAGCAATTTACACACAACACAACGTCGAAGCCAAATAAAAAAAGGAGAGTGTTCAGAACATAAAATTAGTCCTCGTGAACAGCACAGTGCGAGGCTAAAATCAGGATACCTTAGGGCAAAAGCAAGTTAAAAGTTGTCGCATGTCTGAAAGAGAGTAGCGAAGAATTTAAGGGAAGTGAGCGCCAGGCAAGGTCTCACGCGATCATCGCGACGTGGATCATGAGTAGGCTTGCAACTCAGCGTCGCGTCGTTGTCGCCCCCGTCACACAGTAGGCTCGGGCCATCTGGCCCGCCGCTATGCTATTAGTATATAAATAAATATTATATTTTATAAGTATTTATTTTCTTAACCTTTATTAAATATTAATATACATAAATAAATAAAGAATATATTTTTTAAATTATTTGAAATCTGGACAGTTCATTTTTTAACTATTGAAGATCACTGCTATTATAACAAGAGTATAAGGGGTAATTCGGTAAAAAGTTTAACGCCATTAATGTTAACTAATGGAAAGGGAGAGTATGCATTATTTTGAAAACACAAGGGGTTTTTTAGTTAAATTTTTAAAACACGGGGGTTTATGCAATTTATCCATATTCTTGGTGGTAGAAATTGCACTCATGTTGTAATTTTCTGGGAGTAATTAACCATTATTGAATGTAGGTCTTTATAGATTCATTCAGAAATCTTCAAATATATTATATACATCTTTTTATTAGGATGTTCTGAGTAAGGACTTCTATGTTCTGTATCCTGATTATTAGTTCAACATCACTTCCTTGATTGATAGAGTTATGTAATTCAGTGTTCTTGTGGTATTATTTGCAGGTAAAGCATGCTTGCTATACAAAAGTATCTGCATCTGCTGAGGTGGATTAATCCTCAGCTCGTGGCACAGTCAGATTCAGTTGCAGAGTTACTTGATTTGGATCCCCAGGCCAGGAGTGAGTTGTTTCATTATCTGCACCTTCGTTATTATGCTATATTGCTATTCCTTTCATAAGAATTATATTTCTTCCTTCTCTGATAGAACTTGATATCTGGCATTTTATACCTCAGATTCCTAAAGCAGTGTGGCAATGCATTCAGTGGCCCTCAAACGTTAACAACCAAGGTAATTTATCGAACCACCTTCTTAGGAAATTTGATTGAGGATATGATGAGGTGAGGAAAGAGGATGTTCACTGATTGATTTTTCCTCTGTCAAGGATCATTTTTTAATGCTTTTGGTACTCATATAACGGAGTAGGTTAAAGAAAGGCGAGTACTAGGTGAGGCTGAAGCAGGAAGAGTATGGGGGAAAGGTTAGGTGGGAAGGATTGTACGCCGGCATTCTTGTTACTCCGAATAAATCGCAGTAAACATTTGGCGAAGTTTTTAAATCATTGTGAATAGAAAAGGGATCTTAAAACCCTAACCCGGCTTTTCTCGGCTGCAACTGTAGTGTGCGCCCAAGGGGAAGGGAAGAGGAAGAAGGGTGAAAAGTACAGTTGCATTACCTCATTGGATCAAGAATGTCAAGGATAAGCCCATTTTCACTCAACAAATTCAATGCTTTCTTCCTAATATGGCTCTTCTGTTTGTAAAATGTTAACAGGCTAAATTACATTTTTTGTCCCATAAAAAAGGGATTTTTTTTTTTAAACCTACAATTTACGTAATTTTTAAATTTTTATTTTTATTAAAAAATATTCAATTTAGTCCCAAACCCCATTTCTCATCTAATTTTAATAGTGAATTGGTCAAACCATTAAGTTGTTGTGGTTAAAATTACCTTTCTCGTCCCATAAAAAAATGGACTTTTCTTTTTTAGTCCCATGATTTCTGCATTTTTCATTTTAGTCCAATTTCTTATAAAAACTTTTTTTAATTTTATCCCAAATCCCATTTTTCGTAAATTTTAATGGAAGAATGAAAATTCCATTAGTGCAATTGAAATTTTACTATTTTGCTCTTTCTTGGAGGAAAAATGGAGGCAAAAAATAAACAACTAGCCTCTAAAATTGAAAAAAAAAAACCTGCCAAAAATGGAGGAAAAAAAACTGAAAAAATACAAGTTCCTCCCTATGATATTGAAATATTCAAAAAAAATCTCTATAAAAAAATAAAATATCAATTACACCCCTTGTGATATGAAAAAAATTTAAAAAATCCTCCAAGACCCAGAGTTGGTGGTGCATGCACATTGACTGTGATTATATATATAGAAGTATATTTTTATTGGTAATTTTATCATTCTCTCCAATCTATTATATATATATATATATACATTATATAATATTTTAATATATATAATTCAATAAAATTTAAAATATATATAGATATTTATTAATAATAAAATATTATATTTGTAAATATATAATAATATAATAGATTGGAGAGAATAGCAAATTATCAACAAAAATATACTTTTCAGACACATAAGTGCATGTACCACCAACTCTGGCCTCGAGGGATTTTTTGAATCTTTTTTCATATCACAAAGAGTGTAATTGATATTTTATTTTTATAGAGAGTTTTTTGAATATTTTTAATATCATTGGGGGGAACTTGTATTTTTTTTTTTGACGGGTTGTCCCCTCCCCCAATTTATAGAGTTGGTTTGTTTGTTTTTTATTTGCCTTCGTTTTCCTCTAAAAAAAAGAGCAAAATAGTAAATTCCAATTGCACCAACAACATCTCCATTCTTTCATTAATTTTTGACAGAATATGGGATTTGGAATTAAGTTAGAACAAAATTGTAAGAAACGAGACTAAAATAATAATCGCGGAAATTGTGAGACTAAAAAGAAAAATCCCTTCTTTATGGGACGAAAAAGATAATTTTAGCTACAATAACTTAACGATTTGACCAGTCCACCGTTAAAACTAGACGAAAAATAGAGTTGGGGACTAACTTGGACACTTTTGAATAAAAAATAATAACTAATTAAAAATTACGTAAATCATGAGGAAAAAAATTTTTTATGGGACAAAAAGGTAATTTGGCCATGTTAACCATTCACATGCTCATTTCACCACTACTGTTACTTAACATCCAATTCTGCTACTCAATCCTAACTATCTATGTATGACATTTATTAAAAAATAAAATAGACTTTTGTAAAATTTCATTTACATTTCTAATCACTAAATATTCAACATAATTTTTTTCAAAATAAAACTGTGACTGAATATATAAACGGATCTTAGTTTATTGATACCACGAATATATCATTCTTTTATTTTATTTTTCATTTATTATATTATTGTTGTTTCATTCCACGCACTCCAAAAAGAAAAGTCAAATATCTGTTAGAATTTCAAGTCTCTTCATAACTCATACATCCCAAAGCCATACTCGATCCTCTACACCTGGACTAGGAACCCACATCATCATCATCATCATCACTATAAACATAATTTTAGGACGCATCAATCAACAACAACGCCATCAAGCTGCAATCCCCACCAATAGTGAAGCAGTATCACGTGCGGGACCACGTGATCTTCTCCGTCTCAAGTTCAAAACGCCCAAACTGTGTACCCACCCGCAATTAAACTACCCTCGTGCCCCATTAAATTCAGTAAATATGACGTGGCACTCTCGCCCACAAAACTCAAACACAAAACCATCCTCATCTCAGTCAACCACACTCCCCCATATTTCCCCCACTCATTAAACCCCTCCCTCCACCGTCTACCGCCATGCTCCACCCCCACCACCGACCTCCTGCACCCGCCCCCACCTTCCCGCTCCCCTTCATGGCCGCCCTCCCCTTCTCCATCTGCCACAACACCCTTGTCCACGGACCCACCCCCTTCTTTTACGTCGTTGCCGGATTCATCATCAACGCCGCCCTCAAAATACCGGTTGACTTCAGTCCACGTTGATAGCTATGGTTGTTATAATCGCAACCTTCGTCATCATCACCTACTCGCGCCTCCTCTCCCGCCACTTCATCCACATCTATCGCCGTTACAGACGCTGGCGTCGACGTCGCCGGCGTTACGTCCCGTCCTCGTCCGCCAGTGATATCGAGTCTCCGCCGTATTCGTTTGATCCCACAGACGCCTTCCACGTGCTGTCGCCGTATGACGAAATCATCATCCTCTGTCCGTCTACACGAGAAAAAGCGGGTTCCATGATTGCGCGGTGTGGTTGGAGTTCGAACATAACGATTACGTCCGTACGCTTCCGGTGCCTTCCACGTTGACTGTATAGATATCTGGCTCCGGTCTCACGCGAATTGCCCCCTCTGCCGCGCCGGAATATTTCGTCAGGATTCGCCCTTCACTCCTTTAATGGCAGCGAGAATTAGACCCAGTCTTGATGACATGATAATCGAGAGCACAATTCTGGAACCTCTCAGCGAACTTCCGATGGAGTCGGAGCCAATTACAGAGGGAGAAATCACACAGGAAGCGTCGCCGAGGCGGAGCAATATTCAATCAGAGGACAGAGTCCGCCGGATTTCTTGTTGAAGCGATCATATTCTTTCGGCTTCGAACGAAACTTAGGATCGGAGAGACTAGTTCTAGAACCGGTAACAGCTCGCCGTGGCGGTATCGGCGAGGAGGCGGCGGCGGAAGTTTCTGGAGCAAACGTCCTTCTCCATTTAGCTCCCTAACAAAACCCAGGGTTTTCTCATTTCGTTACTACAGAGGCATGAAATCCCCATTCTTGGACGGCGGAGCATCGGTGGGTTCTTCCGTTATCGGAGTCGAGTATGCGACTGGGCTTATCCAGCGGGGGCAGCTCGTCGAGGAGGACGAAGTCATTCGCGAGCCCAATGTTCATGAGGTCGTCGGCAGCGGCAGCAGCTGGGGCGGTGTTCCCGTCCAGCCGGCTAAGAAGCGGCGATCCAGAGGCACTACTGTCACGGAGAGATATAACAGAGGGTGAGGATGAAGGACACGTGGATGGATGAGAATTAAATGAGGAAAAATGGGGTGGGGGGGAGGGGGGTGGCGAAAAATGAGACAGTGGGAAGAGAGTCGTCTCATGGGGAAATTAATAGCATGTCTGAAATTTCTGATGACGGCATTAAATGGGGGAAGGTATTGAGGGAATAGGCGCATTTAAAGAATTTTGAAGGGTTGGCGTTGGTCGGTCTCTCGCTCCCTATCATCTGTACGTATATGCGTAAGTAGGTTTTAGTGTACATTTAATATTCATACGATTCTTTCTGGATGGTGGGGATAAGTGATGAATGCATCATTAATGCCAAGAGCTGGCCGTGGCCGCTGCCAAACTCATCTTTCATCAAAAGTTTACGGTGAGTACTTGAGATGGGCCTTCATTTTGGTGGAGGCGAGCTGCTGCGGTGGTAGTGGTGGTGGTGGTGTAAATCCGACAAATTGAAGTGGAGCACTAAAAATGGTTATGTTTGAAGATTGAAAGAAATGGGGCATAGTAGCACTATGAGGGGGAGCTGCTTTTTGGGCGTCTAAGATTTGAAGGCAATTTGGAGAATTCTGATCTTGAATTTTATGGTAATGGATCAATTATATCATTAATTTTTATTTTGTAATTTTGATATAAATAATTACGTAGGAAGTAGAATGAATGTATTGAGTTTTGATATGATTGAATTCAGGGGATGTTATATTAGTTGTGGTGGCGGTCATTTTTGAGGATATTTGGTAATGATGGGGGAGAAGTGGGCAATTAGCGTTCAATTATTATAACAAAAGCCGGGTAATGTAATGATTCGGAATGTTGATATTATTTGTAGTTTGAGAAGAGACAGAGGAGAGGGAGAGGGAAAAGGTTTATGGTTTGATGTAATTAACGAAAAAAGAAAGGGAGGGATAAGAGACAAGAGACAAGAGGCAAGATGATGATGATGATAAGAACAAAGTATGTAAAAGCAAAATCCTTTATATGATGATGTCTTGGTCTTGGTCTTGGTGTTGGATGGGTATTCCTTTTGACGTGAACCCAAACCCAATAAAAAGAGCCATCAGCCATGCAATTGCAATGCATGAACTCAACTCCTTTGAGGCCTGTTTACATTCACAAACGATCTAGATCAAAGACTACCCCGCAAGGCCTGAGTTTTTTAAATTAAAATAAAAGCTCATATCATATGACATTCGCTAGGAATAAAGACATCTCGGAAGGCCCTATACGATTCAATGGAGATGCACGCACAACACCTTCAGTAAAAAAGTAACTTTGAAATTATAAAGTTTTAAGATTCCAGTTGAGAGAATGTACTGGACATCTAGGAAGATATCCTCCTCTGCAGCGGAATTTAACCTCCCAGGGGGCTAAGGATCATGAGCTGTCCAACCGAAACCATGATGGGTCTTATCCAATTACCTTAGTTTCACAACTTTAAACCTAACTTTACCTATAATTACAACCTTAATTTTTAGCTATAATTAGACCTTAATTGGAATCAAACACCATTTCCTACTCACATAAGTATTTAATTGAAATAAAATTAATATCTATACTTTATTTTTACGAAATAGTACACTTTTGTATCTCATGTTTTTGTAGTCTGTCAAATATATATATATATATATATATATATATATATTTATTAATTTTTATTTTTCTCTATCTTCTCAACTTCTTATTCCCTCTTTTCTCAAATTTTACATTCTTTTTGTTCTTTCACTTTCTTCAACAATTTCTCAAAAATATATATATATATATTCTTAATATTATATAATTTAAAACTAATTATACACAGGTTTGAGTGTCCACATGTATTGACACTTTATTATTAAGTGAAAATACTATTTTGGTGTTTCATATAATTCTATTCTGTCATTTATTTATACTTTTGATAGTTTTTTCTCATGTATTGTTTTTATTCTCCAACATTATTTATTATCTTTATTTGTCAATATTATTTTATCTCCAACAAGTTGGTGGTGGTTTTGTGGAGAGAGAGGGTGTAAGTGTAATTTT
>JACGWL010000016.1:9582596-9672596 GCA_034509725.1 Sesamum angolense
TTTTAATTAAAACAAAGGAGTGTTTTTGGGAACACATGCCAAAAGTAGAGGATTATTTGGGCAATTAAATTTTAATAATATACAATTAGGCCATAAGGATTGCATAATACCACCATTTGGATCATGATTACAATCAACCATTAATCCATTTTTATACGGGCCTTGGGGATAAGTGCGGGCCAAATTAAAACAAAGTAAACAAGATATAGATGAGGATAATTTGGGATATCCTTGCTAATAAACCCAAGTAAATGAGCCCGTTTACTTCAAGTGATGAGATTAAACTAGTATAGATTAATTATGGATTAAATGTGGGATGAAATAAAATTATCACACTATATATCTTGTTTACTTGGACATTAAAATTTGAGATTATTGGATAATTATTATGTGTTAATTTTTTGTTGTATTTGTTTTTGTAGTTGTTATAAGGGATAAAATGTGCAATTGACAAAATTGTTCCCATAATAGAACAAAACATCAATGTCACATATTCACATCACAAAATATAAAATATTTAAAAACAATTAAGCTTTATATATATATATATATCTTATATTTATATCATTTTCGCATCACCACGATATTCATTTTCATAAAAAATCATATTTATTAATATATGATAATATAAATATATATCCAATAACATAATTATTAAAAATTATATATAATATAATATCAATTATATATCTAACTCATACGAACTATTATAATTTTTTTACATCAAATTAAATTTTTATTTTTAAAATTTATGTATTTATTATTGGTTATTTTATAATTTAAATTTATAATAAATACCTATTAAAATTACTAAACTAAAGTTTAAAATAATTTTTTAATTATAAGTATTACAAAATTATAATTAATTATTTAATTGTAGTCAATTATTTATATTGTATTAAGTTATTATAAGTAATTGGAAAAAAAGATTGGCCACTAAAAATCGTCTTTGGGGAGGAGGATTTGACATTGTTGAAAAATTTAATTAAAACAAAGGAGTGTTTTTGGGAACACATGCCAAAAGTAGAGGATTATTTGGGCAATTAAATTTTAATAATATACAATTAGGCCATAAGGATTGCATAATACCACCATTTGGATCATGATTACAATCAACCATTAATCCATTTTTATACCGGGCCTTGGGGATAAGTGCGGGCCAAATTAAAACAAAGTAAACAAGATATAGATGAGGATAATTTGGGATATCCTTGCTAATAAACCCAAGTAAATGAGCCCTAAGGGCCCGTTTACTTCAAGTGATGAGATTAAACTAGTATAGATTAATTATGGATTAAATGTGGGATGAAATAAAATTATCACACTATATATCTTGTTTACTTGGACATTAAAATTTGAGATTATTGGATAATTATTATGTGTTAATTTTTTGTTGTATTTGTTTTTGTAGTTGTTATAAGGGATAAAATGTGCAATTGACAAAATTGTTCCCATAATAGAACAAAACATCAATGTCACATATTCACATCACAAAATATAAAATATTTAAAAACAATTAAGCTTTTATATATATATATATATATATCTTATATTTATATCATTTTCGCATCACCACGATATTCATTTTCATAAAAAATCATATTTATTAATATATGATAATATAAATATATATCCAATAATTATTAAAAATTATATATAATATAATATCAATTATATATCTAACTCGTACGAACTATTATAATTTTTTTACATCAAAATAAATTTTTATTTTTAAAATTTATGTATTTATTATTGGTTATTTTATAATTTAAATTTATAATAAATACCTATTAAAATTACTAAACTAAAGTTTAAAATAATTTTTTAATTATAAGTATTACAAAATTATAATTAATTATTTAATTGTAGTCAATTATTTATATTGTATTAAGTTATTATAAGTAATTGGAAAAAAAGATTGGCCACTAAAAATCGTCTTTGGGGAGGAGGATTGACATTGTTGAAAAATTTAATTAAAACAAAGGAGTGTTTTTGGGAACACATGCCAAAAGTAGAGGATTATTTGGGCAATTAAATTTTAATAATATACAATTAGGCCATAAGGATTGCATAATACCACCATTTGGATCATGATTACAATCAACCATTAATCCATTTTTATACCGGGCCTTGGGGATAAGTGCGGGCCAAATTAAAACAAAGTAAACAAGATATAGATGAGGATAATTTGGGATATCTTGCTAATAAACCCAAGTAAATGAGGCCCGTTTACTTCAAGTGATGAGATTAAACTAGTATAGATTAATTATGGATTAAATGTGGGATGAAATAAAATTATCACACTATATATCTTGTTTACTTGGACATTAAAATTTGAGATTATTGGATAATTATTATGTGTTAATTTTTTGTTGTATTTGTTTTTGTAGTTGTTATAAGGGATAAAATGTGCAATTGACAAAATTGTTCCCATAATAGAACAAAACATCAATGTCACATATTCACATCACAAAATATAAAATATTTAAAAACAATTAAGCTTTATATATATATATATATCTTATATTTATATCATTTTCGCATCACCACGATATTCATTTTCATAAAAATCATATTTATTAATATATGATAATATAAATATATATCCAATAACAATTATTAAAAATTATATATAATATAATATCAATTATATATCTAACTCATACGAACTATTATAATTTTTTTACATCAAATTAAATTTTTATTTTTAAAATTTATGTATTTATTATTGGTTATTTATAATTTAAATTTATAATAAATACCTATTAAAATTACTAAACTAAAGTTTAAAATAATTTTTTAATTATAAGTATTACAAAATTATAATTAATTATTTAATTGTAGTCAATTATTTATATTGTATTAAGTTATTATAAGTAATTGGAAAAAAGATTGGCCACTAAAAATCGTCTTTGGGGGAGGAGGATTTGACATTGTTGAAAAATTTAATTAAAACAAAGGAGTGTTTTTGGGAACACATGCCAAAAGTAGAGGATTATTTGGGCAATTAAATTTTAATAATATACAATTAGGCCATAAGGATTGCATAATACCACCATTTGGATCATGATTACAATCAACCATTAATCCATTTTTATACCGGGCCTTGGGGATAAGTGCGGGCCAAATTAAAACAAAGTAAACAAGATATAGATGAGGATAATTTGGGATATCCTTGCTAATAAACCCAAGTAAATGAGCCCTAAGGGCCCGTTTACTTCAAGTGATGAGATTAAACTAGTATAGATTAATTATGGATTAAATGTGGGATGAAATAAAATTATCACACTATATATCTTGTTTACTTGGACATAAAATTTGAGATTATTGGATAATTATTATGTGTTAATTTTTGTTGTATTTGTTTTTGTAGTTGTTATAAGGGATAAAATGTGCAATTGACAAAATTGTTCCCATAATAGAACAAAACATCAATGTCACATATTCACATCACAAAATATAAAATATTTAAAAATAATTAAGCTTTATATATATATATATATCTTATATTTATATCATTTTCGCATCACCACGATATTCATTTTCATAAAAAATCATATTTATTAATATATGATAATATAAATATATATCCAATAACATAATTATTAAAAATTATATATAATATAATATCAATTATATATCTAACTCGTACGAACTATTATAATTTTTTTACATCAAAATAAATTTTTATTTTTAAAATTTATGTATTTATTATTGTTATTTTATAATTTAAATTTATAATAAATACCTATTAAAATTACTAAACTAAAGTTTAAAATAATTTTTTAATTATAAGTATTACAAAATTATAATTAATTATTTAATTGTAGTCAATTATTTATATTGTATTAAGTTATTATAAGTAATTGGAAAAAAAGATTGGCCACTAAAAATCGTCTTTGGGGGAGGAGGATCTGACATTGTTGAAAAATTTAATTAAAACAAAGGAGTGTTTTTGGGAACACATGCCAAAAGTAGAGGATTATTTGGGCAATTAAATTTTAATAATATACAATTAGGCCATAAGGATTGCATAATACCACCATTTGGATCATGATTACAATCAACCATTAATCCATTTTTATACCGGGCCTTGGGGATAAGTGCGGGCCAAATTAAAACAAAGTAAACAAGATATAGATGAGGATAATTTGGGATATCCTTGCTAATAAACCCAAGTAAATGAGCCCGTTTACTTCTAGTGATGATATTAAACTAGTATAGATTAATTATGGATTAAATGTGGGATGAAATAAAATTATCACACTATATATCTTGTTTACTTGGACATTAAAATTTGAGATTATTGGATAATTATTATGTGTTAATTTTTTGTTGTATTTGTTTTTGTAGTTGTTATAAGGGATAAAATGTGCAATTGACAAAATTGTTCCCATAATAGAACAAAACATCAATGTCACATATTCACATCACAAAATATAAAATATTTAAAAACAATTAAGCTTTATATATATATATATATATCTTATATTTATATCATTTTCGCATCACCACGATATTCATTTTCATAAAAAATCATATTTATTAATATATGATAATATAAATATATATCCAATAACATAATTATTAAAAATTATATATAATATAATATCAATTATATATCTAACTCATACGAACTATTATAATTTTTTTACATCAAATTAAATTTTTATTTTTAAAATTTATGTATTTATTATTGGTTATTTTATAATTTAAATTTATAATAAATACCTATTAAAATTACTAAACTAAAGTTTAAAATAATTTTTTATTTATAAGTATAACAAAATTATAATTAATTATTTAATTAATAATTAAATAACTTGTATTTGATGCTCTTAGTTGGAGTATCTTGATGATTGTTCGGCAGACAATCATGCTAAAGTAAAATTATTTAATGAGGTCAAGACATCAGGTTGTACTTATTTCATAATGCAAAAAGCAAAGTTTGACCTGTTAGGCCTTTTTTTTTTTTTTTTTATATATATAAATATGGATGCTAATACATTCTAGTTAAAAGATAGTTGTGGCTAAATTTCAGGATGAGTCTACCTTGATATGGTACTATGGAAAAGATGAGAAACAGCTCGATCTACGTCAAGTTTCAAAGATAATTCCCGGACAGAGGACTGTAAGTATGACCAATGATTTTCTCCATCTGAGAAGATGTTTAACCAAAAGCCTCTAAACTCTTCTGAGTATTCTATTTGCCATTATTGCAGAACATTGCATGCTGGGACAATTTATTTATGTTACTGAATCCAAAGATTTGATTTCCTATTGGAACTTCATGATAGTTATTTATGCTTTACCATGTGGTTTCCATTTGTAATTTTCTTTTCTAATTGAATGTCCCAACAGAAAAGAAACCTCTACCTCTATGGACTTGCATATCCATACAGATGTATTAAATGAAATGTTGGAGGAGAAAAGTTTGTAAAAACTGGGCTGTTTGTGTTTAACTTGGGTCAGCTCTTTATGGCTCAGCATCTTAAGGGACATGCTAATTCAAGCTCAACCATCCGAGGTCTTTAACGCCTAAAAGTCAGGCTTATTTGATGATTTTATCAAGATGTAGTAATTATTTCTACTGGAATTTAACAAACAATCTCCATTATACACGAGTTGCAACTTATTTTAGCTTTATATCCCTCCAAGACTAAAGATGATTGTTACATTCAAAGCATTTGATATACATGATACCTTTTCTCCTGTCAGGCAATATTTCAGCGGTACCCTCGGCCCGAAAAGGAATACCAGTCGTTTTCACTTATATATAGTGACAGATTCTTGGATTTGGTGAGCTTATGGTTGTTCTCTTACTAAATATCAAGGACTAGTAAACATTTGCCAAATTGGAAGAATTTAGTTTGATTCTTAGCAAATTTGATGCAATGTTAGTTTCTAAAATTTTACAGATATGCAAAGATAAGGATGAAGCTGAGGTTTGGTTTGCTGGTTTAAAAGCTCTGATTGCACGTGCTAACTATAAGAAAGCAAGAAATGAAGCAAGGAACGAAAGTGCATCATCAGATGGTCTATTTGGTCGTAGGTTATCTACTAGTTCATCTGGTCGGAGGGCTACCACATCAAGTTTCTCTGTGAGTTCTACTACCTTATTTCTTCTCATCTTCCCGAAACAGCCTATCATTTTAGCACATAAATACGTTTTATGCTTTTCCCATATTTAAAAGGTAAACCTCAGTAGGGCGAGCTAAAAAATGAATGTCACAAGTAAAGCAACTTTTATATGCTTAAACCCCATTACAAATAAATCAAATTGAATACAAAGACAACAGTGTCAGAAATTATCAGAAAATTAGGCAGTGACTAATTTTTTCTGTAAAAGTAACATAGCAGCTCATAAAACTAAATGGTAAAACAGGCAACCAAAATGCAGCTCATACAAGTGGATTCGAACTAACAAATGCATAAATTCCTCCTGAAGCTAACCACATTTAAACAATCCCCAACTCCAGCCAGTCAAATAACCTGCACTGAGTCTTTGCCGAATAGAGAGCAAACCACATTTCAAATCCTCACAATTATGGATTGGCAAATTCACAAATTTCAGAAATCAAACCCAAGTTTTCAGTAAGTCATAAATTATTTGCAAAGTCACAATTTCTCCCTTCTTTTTAGAAATTCATAAACTCAATTTTTTATATATTCAGAAATTATTCACGAAGTCATAAATTCACCCAAATTTCCAGAAATTCACAAAAATAAACAAAATTTTTCAGAACACTAAAAAAAAATCAAAAATCTGGAAAAAGAAATGAAAGCGTACCTAATAATTAGAGAGAAAAAGAGAGAGGGAGAGAGATAGTGGTGGTGGCAGCCGTTGTTCCGCCGCGTTACTTCAGTCGGTTGTGGTGGTGGCGGCCCGTGGTGGCAGTCGGCGAGGGAGAAGACTGAGGCGAGAGGTTGGGTGGTGGAAAATTCCGTGGGTGGTGGAGAAGCACCGATGGGTAGGAAAAAATTAGGGCTTACCAAAAATGACTTTATTTATCAATTTTATCTTGATTTTTGTTTTAGATTAACAATTCAGAGACGGAAATAAAGACAGATTTTTTAAAAAAAAAAATTTAAAATCCATCTTTGATTCCGTCTTAGAAGTCTAAATTCTGAGACGGAAACAAAGACAGATTTTAAAAAAAATAAAAATTCAAAATTCATCTCTGATTCCGTCTCTGAATTATGATTTTTGAGACGAAAAGTTTTCCGTCTTAAATTTTTGTATTTAATTTATATCAAAGACGGAATTAGAGGCGGAATATTTTTTATAATTTTATTTTCTTAAAAAGTTTTTTAAAGGTCAATTCATTAAAAATGCTATAAAATTAGTTTATTATTAAAGAAGGAAATTTGTTCCGTCTCTGACTCTGTCTCTGAAGGTTAAAGTTTTTTGACGGATAATATTCCATCTCTGATTTCCATCTCTGAAAGCCTGTTCTCTTGTAGTGATAGTTTGTGTTAAAATTCGTCAAAATATTTTTTTTCTTTTAATGGTACAAAAAAAGTACGTTTTTTTGTTGTTTTCGTACCATTAAATATAAGTCAAAGTCACGTTTAATGGCCGTTAAAGTCCATGTGTCGTTTGCCGTTAAGTTGGGACCAAAAAAGCTTATTTTCGGGTTTGATGGTACCAAAAGTCGAACTCCCAAGAATTGTGGTACCAAAAACAAAACTGACCCTTTTTAATGGAACCAGAAAAGGATTTTGGCCACTAATTAAACCTGCATTTCATTTGACAAAAGCTTTGCATTTATTCTATCCTATATTTTTTTTTAAACTCAACGAGCCCAATCCACCACTTTTTCCATCCAAAAAAGTAGATCATCCATATATATATATATATATATATAAATGCAATTTACCTATCTGTTTTAAAAGAAATGAACAATTTATCCTCCTATAAATAACAAAGCAGCAATTTACTCCTCCGTTATCAGAAATAGAGCAAAATACCCCTTTGGCGCATTTTGTGAATCACACACACTATTTTTTTTTAATTTAAAATTAAACATAATATTTATGTCCTTATTTAATAACTGTTCGATCTTGATCACTGTAAGGCCCAAATTTAACTAATCAATAGCGTAGATTTATCCGATTCTAATTAACGGTTTAAATTAAATAAAATTAAAATTATATTATTGATGTGCATAAAAATAGGTTGGCCAAAAGAGGCCCAAGCGATCCAAAAAAAAGAAAGAAACAAGAGGCCTGTACCACCCTAAAAGGCCCAAGGGTAAGTTGACCTAAGGCGTCTCCTATAAAATAGATTGGCAAAGGCAAAAGACACACGATATCTCCCTACTTGGACAATAATCAAAGCCCAATAAAATATTCGGTCCGAAAGGACCATACACGTGGTAGCCACTCTTCCATGTGGCATCTCATCAACCCCGAGGTCAACAATTACATTAGACCACATTAGCCCTAGCAAGGAGGACAACCCCTGGCGACTGAGACTCCTTGCAGAAGAGGGAAATCCCCCTAAAACCCTAGACTCCTAGAGCAGCAGGCCTCGTTGTTGATTAGGAGTCCTCCTCGATGAAGAATTCCTCTCGCTTGAAAATAGGTTTTCACCAACCAAATTAGCAGAGGATAAGAGTTGATTATGGCTTATCGAAAGAAGAGTAAATGTGCATATCTTCATTGCAGGGGACACCCCCTATAAATACAGGTTTACTTCTCCACAAGGAGGACACCTTCTAACGTCTCTCATAGTTTCTAAAGACCTTCCCGACGTCCCACACACATCTCTTATTCTCTAAATCATCTCTCTCACTCTCTAAGCACTTCACAAGTACGTTATCACGTGTTCATACACTTCTACACCTATCTCGATTTATATTGCATTTGTCTATTTTTCTATCTTCATATTTTCGAAGATCCAATACCAACTTAGGCGTCGGTGTGCTAACCGTTTTTTTGCTGGTCCCCCCTTCAGGATTTGCATTCGCTTCAGCCTAAGTCTTAAATGATGGTCCATATCCATTGGACCCATTCGTTTTTTAAACGCATATATATTATATATAATTGAGGAGGCGGAGAGAGAGAGAGAGAGAGAGAGAGAGAGAGAGAGAGAGAGAGAGAGAGAGAGAGAGAGAGCGGCGATGAATGGTTGCCTACAGGGAGAAAGGTCAGATCTGAATTGAGGAGGCGGCTAGGGGAGGGAGATAAGGTGGCGACGAGTGCGATTGGGGAGGGAGGAGGAGGAAGAGGTGGGGGGGGGGGGGGATCTGGGCGCGAAAAGGAAGAGGAGTACGGGGGAGGGGCGCCGACGATGACAGAGGCATGAGGGGAGGGAGATGGTGGGGCAAGGCTCGACGGCGGTCCTAATGATGGGAAGATGAAGAAGAAAGAAAGAAAAACATATAATTTAATATAAATATTCTATTAATTATTATTTTTATAAATATATATGTATTTATATATTAAATTAAATATATATAATAGTATTTTAATTGGTTAAAAAACTAAGCCCAAATGCATGTGAGATGTGTGTAGTGCACTGTTGGGTTTGGGGGGTATTTTACTCTATTTTTAATAATACTGGGGGTAAATTGCTACTTTATTTTCCACAAGGGGTAAATTGCTCATTTAACTAAACATAGGGGAATAAATTGTATTTTTCATATATATATTATATATATATATATATATATGTGTGTGTGTGTGTGTGTGTGTGTGTGTGTGTGTGTGTGTGTGTGTGGTTTTGTGGGAAATTAACCCGCTGTTACTCTGCTCCTTTTAATTAGTGGGACTTGAAAGGAATTGGATGAGTTTTCATAAATCCTTCATATTATTCACTTGTTAAATCTTTCGGTGATTGCTGTTGTGAGCAAACTTGAGTGGGTTGCTGGCCTTATTTGTGGCCGGTGGGACTCCTCTAAGGATCTAGCTATCTGAGCCTCTTTGCTCTCTTGGTTTAGATATATACATATATTTGTTTATCTGAAATTCCTTATATCTGTAATTTTTTGTTTCTCTTTTCTGTAAATCTGGTGTAACTATTTAAGGGTTTTGGTAACCCACATCACTGTAATAGTTGAGATAGGAATTCACTTAAGGGTTCCGCAAAAGGGCTTATACCCAACAGTGGAATCAGAGCCGTAATGTTCTGAATACTTCGATTATGGTAAAATCTAAAAATCCATCCTCTTTATTTTTCTAGTCGATTTTAATCTTTTTGATATTTCTATGCGGAAAATTTTCTGTTAATAATTCTTGCTGATTTCTGAGAGTTTTTTTCCTTGCGAAAATTATTGTTTTGTTGGAAGAAAAAAAAAAATCTTTTCGAAGTCATTGAGTGTGGGTGTTTCATATCTATGTATATATATATACTGCTTTGTACAGAAACCCTACTATTGCTTTGGTATTCTGCTTGGTGCGAAATAATTTCTATTGAAAATTTTTGTCGCTTGGTGCGAAAATATTGCTTTTAAAGTTGGTACTTTTTCTGCCGCTTGGTGCGAAAATATTGCTGTTGATATTGGTATTTTTTTTGTTGCTTGGTGCTAAAATATTGCTTAGTGCGCTGTCTTTTGTTATTGCTTGGTACAATATTTTTCCTTGCTATATTATGTTTTGTGCAATTTTTGGGTAATACTTGTTGCTTGGTGCAATTTACTGATAATATCTTGCTAAGTGCACTCTATCGTCTTGAGATATAAATTGTAACTATTGTTATATTCTGATTATTATTACTGTCCTTACTCTTTATAAACCCACGACACAAAACCTTACTAATCCCTCACTTGGCCGGACCCGTGAGGTCGTCGGATATCTAGTTGAGGCTTAGTTAAGGACCCAACCTCAGTTTGATATAACTAATATTTGTTGCTTACATTATTACTTTCTGCATTTTCTGTATCTCTCAATGGCTAGTTATAATTTGCAACCTTTTGATGGTAAAACTGATTTTTTCATTTGGCAACAAAAAATGAAAGGAATCCTAATTTAACAAATTTTTTTTAAAGCAATAGATGGTAAGTACCCTGAAAATGTTTCCGAAGAAAAAAAGGCTTGAAAATGATGAATATATATATTCTTTTATTATTCTTAATCTGTCTGATTTTGTGATTAGAAAAGTAGAAAAACAGAATTCTGCAAAAGAGCTTTGGGAAAGATTAGAAGAACTTTACACTGAAACTTCTTTACTTAGTTAACTTTTTCTGCTTGAAAAAAATTTCAAATATAAACTTGATTTCTCTAAAAACATTAAAGAGAATATTGATGACTTTACTAAATTAATACAAGATATAAAGTTAACAGATTATAAAAATATTGCTAACTATACTCCCATTTTTTATTTTATTAAATGCAATCCTTAAGCCTATAATGATATTAAGGCAGCTATAAAATATGTTAAGGACAATGTTAATTTAAATATTATCATTAATGGACTTAAGAGTAAAGAAATTGATTTAAAAACTCATAAACCTAGTCAAAATCAACATGAAATTAACCTTGTAAGAGGAAGAACAAAAACTAGAAATTCTGACTACAAATATAGGAAACACAGCAGGGGTAGAAGTGGAGTAGAAGCAGGAGGAAATCCATGACTAGAAATAATAGGAGTAAAGATGATAAAATGAAAGAAAGGAGGTGTTATAATTATTGGATTAAATGACATTACATTAAGGATTGTACAAAACAAAAAAGAGAAAATATGGATAAAAATCATATTAATGAAGATGCAAATGTTGTAATTAAGGAAAATTCTGGTGATGTTTTTATGATTTGTGATGTGAATGCCGTTCATTATCTTAACATGCATGAATGGCTAATTGATTCTGGTTGCACGTTTCATATGAGTCATTTCAAAGAATTTTTTACAAATTTTAAATCTGGAATTTCTGGTTTTGTGTCAATGACAAATGAAAATTTTTGTGAAGGTCTTGGTGACGTTTATTTAACTTTCAAATATGGTTATAAGTTAACCTTGAAAAATATCAGATATGTTCCTAACTTGGGTCACAATTTAATTTCTTGTGTTGCCCTTGAGGAAGAGGGTCTTGAGGGTAGATGGGGTTAAGACATTATGAAAATAATGAAGGGATCTTTAACTGTCTTCAAATTTGAGAAAAAACGAAACTTATATATTTGTACTGTTGAATATGATGTTCTTGTTGCTTTTGTGCTTGATTATGATTGAATATCTTTGTGGTATAAAAGGTTAGGCCATATTAGTTTAAAGGACCTAGAATTGCTTAATAAGGAAGGTGTTCTTGTTGATAAAATTGATAAGTTAAAATTTTGTGATGAATGTGTTATGGGAAAACAACATAAGGTTCATTTTCCTGCATCACCCTCCTCGAACTCCTCATCTTCATCTTGCATACTTGACTATGTGCATGCAGATATGTTTGGGTCTTTCTAATATTACTACTCAAGGTGAAAATAATTATTTCTTATCTATTATTGACAATTTTTCAAGAAAAGTGTTTGTTTTCTTAATGAAACACAAATTAGAAGTTTTTGAAAAATTTAAGAAGTGGAAAATTCTGGTTGAGAACCAAACTGAAAAGAAATTGAAGGCTTTGTGTACTGATAATGGCCTAGAATTTTGAAATAAAATTTTTTATGACGAATATGGGATAAAAAGGCATAGAACAAACCCCTATACCCCCAACAAAATGGTGTTGCTGAACGCATGAATAGGACTTTGCTAGATAAAGTTAGATGCATGCTAGTTGGTTCTAGTTTACCTAAATTTTTTTGGCGTGAAGCTGTGTTAACTGCTGTTTATTTAATCAATAGATCTCCCTCTGTTCCTTTGCTTGGAAAAATACCTGAATCTTTGTGGTCTGAAAAACAAATTGATATATCTTCCTTGCGTGTTTTTGGACGTTCTGCATTTGTTCATCAAAATATTGATAAACTTGAACCTAGATCCCAAAAATGTGTGTTTATTGATTATCTCGAAGGGGGTATAAGGATACAGACTATGGCTTAGAAGCCAACTTAGCTTTAAGGTTCTACTCAATAAGAATGTAATTTTTAATGAAAACAGAAATGCCATGTCTTATTAATCCACAAAAGGAAAATAAAACACCCACCTTAATTAAGGTGGAGGGTTTTTTGAGAAGATAACCAACATGGGGAAGAAATAGAGGAAGAAAATCAACAAAATATTAATCCAAACAGGGAAGTTTCTGAAAATTCCAACTTAGAAAACTATCAGTTGGCTAGAGATAGAAATAAACGAGAAACTAGATTCCCTCTAGGTGTATGGATTTCCACATTGCACTAAATACTGAAAATAGTGAACCTAGTTCTATCGAAGGGGCCTTAAAATCTGAAAGTTCTAAACAATGGCTTAGTGCTATGAATGAAGAATTGAAATCATTAAGGGATAATAAAACATGGATTCTAGTGCCTAAACCTGAAACATTTTTTATTGTTGATTGTAAATGAATTTTCAAACTCAAACAAGAAAACACTTTCAAAAGGTTTAAGGCTAGACTAGTAGCTAAGGCTTCACAAAAAAGAAGGAATTGATTATACTACAATATTTTCTCTTAATGTGAAATACACCACTGTTGGAATCATACTTGCTCTTACTACTCATTTTGATTGGGAATGAATGTTAAAACTGCTTTCTTGCATGACGATTTAGAAAGAAAACATTTATATGTAGCAACCTACTAGTTTTATTGATAAGTCTAAACCTGATCATGTATGTCTACTGAAAAAATCTTTGTATGGCTTGAAGCAATCACCTAAGCAATGGAACAAAAAACTTGATTTGTTTATGCATTCACTAAATTTTAAAAGAAGTGCTTATTGTCAATGTCTTTATTTCAAATATGATGATGACATTCTTGTGTTTCTTGTCTTATATGTTGATGACATGCTTATTGTCAGTCCTAGCTTAAAACATATTAAAGCCCTACAGGATAACCTTAGTAAAAGTTTTTAGATGAAAGACTTAGGGGATGCCAAGAAAATTTTGTGAATGTGTATTGAAAGAAATTGGAAAAACTCCACAACTTTCTTAAATCAAAGTTCCTATGTTCAATCTATTTTAAAAAGGTTTTCTATGACAAACTCAAAACCCAGATTTGTTCCCCTAGCTACACACTTCCAGCTTAGTAAAGATCAGTGTCCTATAACAAACATTGAAAGAGGAAATTGAAAAAAAAAAAAAATCCCTTTATTCAGATGCTATTGGTTCTATTATGTTTCTTATGGTGAGTACTAGACCTGACAATGCATATGCTATTTGTCTTAATAGATACATGTCAAATGCTGGTTTCCTTCACTGGTAGACTCTTAAATGGCTTATTAGATATTTGAATGGTTCAACAAATTTTGGAATAGTTTTTTCTAAATGTTAGGTATCACTTTATAAGGGATATAGTTGGAAAGGAACTTATAAATCTAGAATAAATAAAAACAGAATCTAACCCAATGGATATGGGCACTAAGTGCTTGCCTGTTGAGAAATTTAAAGCATGTCTAAAACTTTTAAAATTAGCATAAGAAGTTATTTCGGTTTAATATGGTTTTCTCTAACCATAGCAAGTTCTATTCTCCATTTTGCAGGTATCCTAGGAGTCTTGGCTATGATGAAAGCTAGATCCGTCCTTAGGCCTAGTTTTCATAAATTAGGTCCTAGTCGAAGGTGGAGATTATTAATAAAATTGGCGCATGACCTTAAGGGAAGCCCATCCCTTTGGTCTCTCAGCCCACTCAATTAGATGGCTCATTTCACCACTGGTTATTTGGCCCAGTTATCAACCTGGTCCAACTCACATTTTTCAACCCAACCAGATAACACTTTTAAATACCCTCACAAACCTAACCCTAAAATACTTCCTCTCACTCTCTCTTCTAGCGGCCGATCTCTCCCTCTCTTCCGCCATTTCTTCTCTCTCACGAATGGTTTCTCTTCACCTCTATTTCTCCCCATTCTCCTTTCCCATGGCATCGATTTTCTTGCTCCGCCGCCAATCTTTCACTTCTCTTTCAATATCCTACTCTTATATAAGCTCCCATAGATTTTAGGTTAAAGCCAACTAATTGAAAATCTCCATTCTCCTATTCTCTAAATCCCCTACTTCGATCAATGTTCTTGGTGAACTTCTATTAGTGATAATAACCTTCATGGTTCTCTAAGTGGTGCCTATGTGGTGTTTCCGGTGACTTGTGTTGTGAGAAACCTTGAGTGGGTTGTCGGCCTTATTTGTGGCCAATGGGACTCCTCTAAGGATCTAGCTACCTGAGCCTCTTTGCTCTCTCGGTTTAGATGTATACATATATTTGTTTATCTGATACTCTTTACATCTGTAATTTTCTATTTCTCTTTTCTGTAAATCTGGTTTAATTATTTAAGGCCCCATTTACTTCGTGTATTCGATTAAAAGCTTGATAACACTATCTTTAATTAATTGAATAATTAAAAATTCCGGTATTATTTATTATGTGTTTACATTGTTGGATTAAAATTTGTGGATAACAAGTAGTGAGATGTTTACTTCCCTTGATTAACTTGTATTAATCATAAAATGACCCAATTGACCCTGAGCTTATTTTAAGTCCCCTAAAAATCCCCAAGTCGCACTTTGAAGCCTTAACTCATTTACTGTCGGGGAGAACTCGAATTTTCCACAAAACTCATAAACAATTCGATGATTTTGAGGTTTTTTCTGAAAGCAGGTTAGTAATTGTTTATGATTCACCATTTTTAGTCATTTTTGAAATTGTAAAATTTCATGCGTTTCATAATATTGATTTTTACAACTGTATTCGAATTTTATCAAGAATTGTTTTGGACTGTTTTTTTTTTAAATTCTTGAATCTCTTCTACACATTCCTTATACTTTGGTAATTTTATTACTCGTCAGATCATAGAATATGTCTTTCGATCGTAGTAATTATTTGAGTACAAGCAGTGTTTCGGGACAGTGGAGTAGTGGTAGAAGGCGTCCAAATCTTGTAATGGGGAAATGTCATCTGAAATCTGCAAATGCAAAAGTCCGATTGTTATCAAAATGTCTTAGACAAACTCAAATCCCGGTCGACGATTTCGAGGTTGCGGCGGTGGTAATGTAAGCTTCTTCTTTTAATTTACGGTCATAACCAATTTTTAATTAATAATTGTTATGTTCATATACGTTATTTACATATTCCCTTTTGATTAGGGGTGTTATTGTGATATATTTGAATGGATTAACCCACCAATGTGTGATCGAAGTATTAATATAATTCCGGGATTATTTAAGAAGATAAATCAATACGAGAAGAAGATATCTCAATTTGATGTGTTAGACGCAGGGTTGAAGTTAACCAAGAAAACTAAGAAATATTTTTGACTGTTACATGCATCTTGGCGTTAGTTATTGTTATCTTATTAATTGTCTTGTTCAATGTTAATGTAAAGCAACCTACTTCAATGTTGCATTTAGCATAGTGAATATTTGGATTGGACATAGTACGTAACCTTTTGGAAGCTTTGTACGAATACTAACAGTGTTATATTCATGAATGGAATATATTCTCCCTCTATATGCTATGTTAACTGTATTCATGTGAAAGCATGCTTGAGCCTCACTTTTGATGCACTGACTTGACAATTCATATTGATTCATATCTTGCTTGCCAGATTTTCTGGTGACCAAAAATTATTACCATGTGGAAAGTGGATATTGTAGTTGCAACTATATAAATAATAGTTCACATTGTCATTTTAAGATTATGCAGTTAATTGAAAGTGACTATTAAAAATGTCTACAAGTGCTAATACTCTACAGCTTAGAATTTTTTCCAACCAAAATTGGACTATGGAAATGGAAAATACGTTCATGGATGTGCTTGTAGATCAAATTTTATTTGGGTTGGACGTTAGTGGATATCCAGATTCATTCTCAATCAAGAAAGACATGCGTGAAGTTAACAGAAAACATGGAGTTTCTCATGACTACAACTTATGAAGACATGGTAAGGAGTCTTTATAGATGGTACTTGTCTTTTAAGTATGTTTTAAATCTTTCAGGTGTTTCATACAACAGCAACACAAGAGAGCTTATTGCTCCTCAACAAGTATGGGACATGGCTATTGAGGTATAAGTCGTATTTATAGTGATTTTGTTTTAAATATGTTCATATTTTCTAACTATTTACTCATTCGTGAATGTGTAGAAGGATCGTGGTGTACGATTTTATGTGAACCTTGTTGACCCTTCTTGAGAAAAAATGTCCCTCGTGTTTAAGCGTTCGAATGACGATGAGTCCACAGATGAGGAGGATGAACTACCTCTGAACTAAAAAGTGGCCGACTGATAATGTCATTTTGGGTGAGTGGGACCATCTCTAGTTGTTCAGGGCCAAGCCAGAAGGCCTTTGCCCTCACGACCATGAGTGCTTAAGTGATAGGGCGTCTAAAGAGGTGTATACAAGTTTCCTTCTCTAAAATGGTGACTTCTTGTCTCGAAACTCTGACCTTGATTTCGTGGAGGGGGCATCCTCCTTAGAATCCTTCCTCTTTTTTCTGCGACCTTCTCTCTTGGAGGCTTGAGCATCCTCTTTGTAAATATATTTTGTTGCCTTGGCCAGGAGACCATCGAATCTTAAAGCGGGGTTATTGGGCAATGATTTGAAGAAGTCCCCATCGAAGAGTCCTTGACAGAAAACAGTAGCTTTAACTTCTTGGGTGGCAGAAGACACCTCCAAGGTGGGTGTGTTGAATCTATGAAGATAGCCCTTTAGGGACTCCCCGTCCTTTTGGCGAATTGCGAAGAGACTCAGCTCCGTCCTTCCTGTCTTCGTTTAGCTGCAAACTCAAGGATAGCCTTGATGTATGAGCCACAAGGAGCATCTTGCTACTAGAGAACTAATGCAAGAACAAAAACCAAAATTCTTGAAAACTTCTAATCACCCCTGCCAACAATTAGTTAAACCATTGTTGGGCAGCCCTTGCAAAAGTGATAAGAAACGGTGTAAGAGGACCGAGTTCTTGAAACAAGACTGCTCTTAAGGATTCATGGTGTTGTCGTACCAAGCAATTGTGAGAGTCCAACAGTTCAAAAGAAGTTCATCCATCATGACCCCTTTAGTGAAGGGGACCCCACGCTGTTCCTCCAAGGTGCTCCCATGATTTAATGTTGGATGTCTTGAAGTCCCTTGTATAAAAACTCCAAGCAAGCTATCTATTAAGGTGGAATTCCTTCTGGGAGTTGTGGGGATTGGTCTTGCTCTTCCTAGGGCGCTTCCTTCTCAGTGACCACTTTGGCCTCCACGGAGGTCCGCAGGTGCATGCGTCACTACCATCAATTACTCTTGAACCTTTGAAGCGATCATTTGTTGTATAGCCTCCATCAATTCTGGAGATGGCTTCCCTAAGGAGGTGTATGACAACATGCTATTTCGTGGGTATCTATTGAGGGTTCAGAGGGCCTGGAGGATCCTGCATTCGTTGGTCCTCCAACAGGGGCTAAGGAGGTGTGCGCCACCACTTGGAGAGCTTGAATGCTCCTTATGATCTCCATAACCTTCTATTTGTTGAAGTTGTTTTCTGGAGCTTCCATTAGTTCTTATGTCTTAATTCTATGTTCCTCCAGACGGCACCACTTGGTGCGTGCAAAAAATGCACGGGTAGAATAATTTATGGACTTGAGCTCCTAGGTGGACCAAATTCTTTGCAAGTTTTAAAAGATGGGAACCTGCAAAAAGATATTACCACTCTGACACCCAAGTTAGTATATAATGTAGAGATAATAATATAGAAAAAAAGAACACGAAAAGAGAATAGCAAGCTATGGTGGACATAACAAGTAAAATGGGTGTTTAGTAGAAATAGCCTATGAATGCTTGAAAAATCATCCCTTGCTTAAGAAGGTTAAACCTGTCTTATAGTCGAAGTCCCCCAATGGTGAGGGAGTCTTGCCTTCAAGGGATTCTAGGAGTTAGTCTCCAGTAGATACGTCTTCTTCTGATCCTGATCTTGTTGGTTGGAGAAGTCTAAGGAAGTTTAGCTTGGTTATAAGACCTCAACGAACTAAAGCTCCCACTTCTCCAGGGTTTACCCTCCTGGACCTCCTATTTAGGTCCTGCTCTAATGACATTTAGCCACCTGGATTAATGCTTCGCTAGCAGCTAGGGTAACATTTGGTTTCCCTGGCCTCTCAAAGACTAGGCCTTATTCTGGGCTCTAACTCTCTTAGGCCATTACTGCCGGGGGGGGGGGCATGGAGCCTTCCCGACCTCTTCATTCCATTATGCCTCTTGGGTCTGCCATTGGGCTACCAAAGGGGCCTCTTTGAGCTGCCTGTTCGTGACCATATCATATACATTTATAATAGGCTCTCTTTGTGGCTTATTTAATAATTAAAAAATAAATAAATTGAATCAATTTTAGGTGTATAACGATTTTAGTGCAAGTTGTCATTGACATTGATGACTTGTATTTTTTTTTCTTTTTAAATTATCAGATGAAATAGTTATCACCATAAAGGGTGGGAGTCGAGTTAGGTTTTGCGGGCCCAGGTAGTTCGGATTGGGTACACAAAATTTTATATAGCTATTTTAGCTATTCGATCCCATCCCGAAGTGTATGGATGGCCGATTTTTTTAAATATTATATATATATATATATATAATATATATATACATATATATAACAAAGAGACACATTTTATAAATAAAAGCTTAACAACTTCACACAACCTCTATTTCTGTTTCAAGAATTTTTTTTCGTGTCCTACTTTTGGTTTATTAAAAATTTAGTTTTAAGCTTTGATATGGCCATAAACGAGCAGTCAACTTTGTTGCCAATGTACTAACATGACAACAAGCCCAAAAGGCCCAATGGAGTATTGGACATCGGGGAGACCCCCAACAACCTTTGCCCAGCTACGACCCAACGGAGACAAGACCTAGGAAGGAAATTGCTGACCCGAGGATTCAGGAAGCCCAACGCCATTATATTCGCCAGAAGGGCACTTGTCTAGATGGTTAAAAACTATTCGTTTACGAAATGATAAAGATGTCCACTTGGCTGGACCCTTGAAAGAGCGGACTCCTATTTAGCCGGGATTCCTCAGCTAAGGTGGACTCCCTTAAGCCTCTCCAACTGAAACTAGGTAGTTGAAAACCTATTCGTTAGTAACTGCCTCCCTGATTCCTTGCGAAGCATGACCCCTCTCTCTCTTGGACTGCAAGTATAAAATCAATTTTGTCCCCCTTAAGTAATAGAACACTTTTTTTTAGCATACACAAGCAATTTCTTCCATACACACTTGTTTCACTGATTCTTTCAATATAGCTTGCTATCTTATTTTCGTGTTTTCTCTAGTTAACGCTATTATTTTAATATTCTGTACTAATTTGAGCATTAGAGTGCTAACATCCTCTTTGTAGATTCCATCTTTAGGCTTGCAAAGAATTTGGCCCACCAAAGAGCTTATGTCCACAAACTATTTACTCGTGCACTTTTTACACGCATCAAGTTTATAAGTTATAAATATTTTGATATACTATTTTAATCATTTTGTATAGTAAAAACTAAAATCTTAACTTCAATCAACTAAACTAAATAATCAAATTGAACATAAATAAAATTAAATTAAAAATATAAGAAAATTAAATATTGAAGACTAACATTTTGGATTTGATAAACTTATTTCACCTACATTTTAGGTTTGTTAGATATATAAATTATGAGGATAAGAAGAAAATAAAACAAAATTTGAAAGATGGACTTTTGTTGGGAGTGAAGAAGAATAAGAACTGAAAAAAAATGAGAAAAATGAAGAAGATTGAGAGGAGGAGAAATGAAAAAAAAAATTGGGATCCCCCATCAATAGCAACGAAGTGCAGCAGCCAAGAAGAATGGCTTCACATAGTCGATTCATATCAAAATCCCGCAGAAAAAAGCCTACCATTCTTCAAAACACTTAGAAAGGTCAAGGACTTATGGACAGAAGAGTGTCAACAGGCGTTTGAAGAACTCAAAGCACACCTGGCAAAGCTCCCTCTGCTGGTGAAACCCATACCTGGCGACACTCGTTACCTCTACCTGTCATCTACATCCCAAACCGTTAGCTCTGTATTGATACGAGAAAAATATGGTGCTGAGACACCTATTTACTACGTCAGTAAAGTCCTCAACAGGGCAGAATGTCGTTATCAGCACATAGAAGAGGTGGTCCTGGCCCTGGTCACCACGATAAGGATACTACACCCTTACTTCCTTTCCTATCCCGTTGGAGTGAGAACCAATACTCCCTAAAGCAAGCCTTAGGCAAACCTGAAGCATCGGAATGGTTAGTAAAATGAGCAATAGTGCTAAGCAAATATGACATCTCGTATCTACTTCGACCGACCATCAAGGCCCAAGGCTTGGCCAACTTTGTATCTGAAATGACAGGAACAACCCAAGAAGAGGTTTTCGAAAAGAGACCTTGGCTACTCCACGTGTACAGATCCTCCACCGCACAAGGGAGTGGAGCAGGCGTAGTGATTACCTCCCCTCAAGGGGAAGACATGGAGTTTGCGATAAAATTCAACTTCAAGGCTTGGTACTAGGCATAAGGATGGCCCAAGACGTTGGTTGCATTGCACCTCCTTACCTATTCCGACTCACAATTGATAGTAAAGCAGGTGAATGGGGAATATGAAGTCAAAGAAGACAGCATGGTACATTACTTCCAACAGATAGAGGAGTTAAATACAAAGTTCAAAAGCTACAACAAATCCTCAAGGAAGAGAACGTTAAAGCAGATTCCCTGCCAAAACTAGCCAGTGCCTTGGAAGATGATAAGACACGACGTATCATCGTGCAACACTTGACTCAACCACAAGCTCCACTCAATATCCAAGCCATTTCATTAAACGATAATGATTAGGGGACGCCTATAATACGGTGGATAGACGAATGACATCTCCCAGAAAATAGATGGGAAGCCACCATAATAAAAACCTGAGCCATTTATTTTCTAACACAAGGATAAACGTTATACAAGAAATCTTTCACGCACCCCTTACTCCGTTGTCTGTCCCAAGAGGGACGCTTGCGTGCTCAAAGAGATACACGACGGATGCTGTGGATCCCACATCGGGACCTGGACACTAGCCAACAAAGCATTACGAGCTGGGTATTTCTGGCCCATCATGAAACAAGATGCCTGGTGAACAAATGCATGAAATGCCAAAAGCATGCCACCCTCATACACCAACATGTCGAACCCCTCAATGTCATGATATCACCGTGTCCTTTCTCCCAATGGAGGGTGGACATAGTAGGAACATTTCCACTTACGACTAGGCAAATGAAATTCCTCTTAGTTGCCATCGACTACTTCACGAAATAGATAGAGGCTGAACCTCTGGCCCGTATCACCAAAGGAGAAGTTATGAAGTTCACATGGAAGAACATCATATGCCATTTCGAACTACCTCGAGAAATAATATCCAATAATGGCCGATAATTCCAAGGACGAAGGATACAAGACTGGTGTGCAGGGCTACACATAAAGCGAAGATTCACCTCGGTATCATCCCTAAGCTAGCGGTAAGTCGAGGTTACTAACTGAATATTAGTGTAAGGTATCAAGATAAGACTAGACAAAGTAGGAGGTAACTGGGTTGAAAAATTGACCAGTGTCTTGTGGTTATATCGGACCACCCCTAGAGGCTCCACAGGGGAAAACCCTTCACCCTGGTGTATGGAACATAAGCAATCATCCCAACAAAATTGGGAATACCTTCGCAAGAATATTGCACTTCAATGAAGAGAGTAATTCTCAACTATTAAAAGAACACTTAGATCAAATATATGAACTTCGAGAGACAACTTTCATCCGAATGCAGAGATATAAAAGTACGATGATAAACACCCACAATAAGAGGGTAAAAACCCGTCATTTTCAAATGGGAGACTTGATATTGCGAAGGGTAGACAACCTAAAACTAGTAGGGAAGCTCGATCCCAAATGGGAAGGTTCTTACATAATATCCAAGATAATCGGAAATGGAGTCTACGTGCTAGATGACACAAAAGGACGTACGCTAAGCAGACCTTGGAACATACACAACTTAAGGAAATTTTACTCCTAGTCCTAGGACCTCATCATGACCAGGTCCCAAGCACGCTACAACCCGTTCACCTACGAGAAACTCATATGCCTAGGACCTCCTCTTACCTTCGGCAACGTCCTAGGCTGTCAAACTCTCAGAAATGTCATAGACTTAGGACATCTGCCAATTCCCCATACACGTCCTAAACATAGGACGCCCGATACGTTTCAATTAACGTCCTACACCAAGGACTCCAACCGAGCAGGCCCCAAGCCTGGACCACCCACAGAATCTCAAATAATGTCCTGGACCAAGGATATCTCTTTCAAGGTAAGCCAAAGCTCACTTAAACTTATCTATGATAAATGAGCACTCTCCCAAGGAATAAGCCCTGAAGAAAAAAAATCAGGCATCCCTTGAGAATGGGAGACTTCCTATTCTAGACTAAGGTCACAGGGCCTATGAAAACAAAAGACCGAAGAGTCGCTCCTAATTTTTTATCTTGTAATTTCGTAATACTCATACTAACACATGCAGTAGGAAAATCAAATAGCAGAAAAAAAGCGGGTTGTATTAAAGCTAGAAATAGGCAAAAAGTACGGTGTAGAAAAATAAATCGTCTCATCCTCACCCCAAGTGAGGGGAAGAAAAGGAATTAAAGGAAATTGTTTCTAAGAAAGACAGGTACACATCAATTCAAATTACCCCATGAGGGGGGCCTTCCCCTGGGCATCATCAACAACTTTCTCTTGGGGAGTGGGAACATCCTTGGCATTGACCCTCCTTCAGGGGATCTGGAGCATCTTCCACCATCGGCGTAGACAAGATTCCCTCAGAAGCCCCCTCTCCCATCGCAACCCTGAGGACTTGATCAGTAACACCCCTCACCTCCGCCTCCACTGCCTCCAGGATCCGGTCTAGATCCTTTTCTGAAAGAAGATACCCAAGTCATTACTAGAGAATTCACCAAAATAGTTAAAGACAGATTAGCAAGATAGCAAACTCAACACTTGAATCCACGCGAGGAGACCCAATAACGGGGACAGGCTGATCAAAAGGATCAGGGGCTGTATCCAACACCAGGTCAAAATTTAGGAAGGCAGAGCAGGAAGATAGCCATGAGCGAGGAACTGCTGATGGCAGACTTCGAAGGTATAATGAAGATAAGGCCCAACCACCAGATCCACCTCTTTCTTGTAGGCCTTGGACTTCTTGAACTCGAAGAGACGGCTCGCCCAATACGCATCCAAATAGTTCCTCCCTTCTTCAATATTAGGGAAGTCCTTACAGACTTGGTCCGCTAGCATTTGGATTTTCTTAGCATGATCCTCGTTCATGGCATCTATCTCCGTCTAGAGCTTCTTAACCTCCTTCTTTGCCTACTGATACCTGGTCACAGTCTCCTTCTTTGATGCCCAGAGATCAGTCACCTCCCATTGCAGATGCTCCACCTACTCCCCTAACCTCCGCCTCTAGGCCTCTCTAGACTCACTGACAGGACGCGACAAAAGCTCCCCTTGTAAAGTCACAGCCTGAAGCAAGATAGGGAAATCAAAAGCACGATCAAAATGAAGGAAAAGCAAGAAAAAGATCAAATATAGAAATATACCTTCGCAAGCACCAGGGACAACATCCTGTCCAAATCCTCATGAGACACCAAGGACAGGAAGCGTCTATCCGAGGAAGTAGCAACACCTTTTAGAAAGTCGGTGGTTCGAGAAGAGGTCGCCTTCTTTTTAGAGTCCAACATCAAATGATCGTACACCCTCCTGACTGGAGAGAAAGGGGAGCGGGAAGATCCTCCTCCATAATCCTTAAGAGGAGGAGGAGGAGGCGTACGGATATGGCAAGTAAAGTTGGCAGGAGGGATCACAGAGGAACTTGGCCTCGGTCTTTTTGAGGACGACCTAGGTTAGGTAGTAGCAAAGTGTTTCCCTCTCTTATCTACAAAAGAGGAGACCCCTTGGGAAGACCGGGTATTCGAAGGCGTGGTAGCAACATGATGCTCTTCCCTGAAAAGCTTGCTAAACATGATGTTGTCTGCAAAAGCAAAAATCTACTCAGACAACACTTCAGAAAACTCACCAAGATATATATAGAAAGCATAACAGAGATACCCAGCGGTTCCTCTAGGGGTTCAACTAGAGGGCTTAACCCGAAATAGCTCAAAAGCCTGTCCTCCTTCATGAACTTACTATTGTAAGGGGACTTAGTTAACCTCTCGATAAGGCGGCAAAAGTTGGGGGATCTATCATGTAAAGAAAAAGGCAAGGCAGAAGGGCCATCATCTATCCAACGATCAGGGACAGTCCCATGCCTAGGTGGAAGGACAAAGAAGAAACTCCATTTCCACTGCTTGGGAGGACTAGGAGAAGGAAGGAAGGAAACTCTTCGCCTAGGAGCAAAATGGAAAAAGCTTGGCTCGATTCTTTTTAACTGAAAGCACAGTGAGAAGATTGTGGCAGTGGGGATGACACTGTTAAACTGAAAAATCATAGAAAAGCAGACAAGATGCGAAAAGAATTTAGAACTAATTGATTTAGGGGAACCTAAAAAAGACGAGAAACTTCACAATAAAATGAAGGCAAGGGAAATCGCAAGCCAGCCCAGAGCCGGGAGGAGAAGAAACTTATGTTATTGATTGAAGACAAACTAGGATGGCTTGTAGGGGTAGGGACAGAAGTCGTAAAATCCGAAGGAATGGCAAATTCCTCCACTAATTGATTAATCTCATCCCAAACCAAGGAGCAGGGCACCCAATCCGACCCGAAAGGGCAGAATTCTCTGTCCCTGGCGAAACCCTATTTTCCCCAGGCCTTAGGTCCCCCTCGCCTTGGGAAGACCCTTCCTTGCACTCATCATCTTCTTCCTCCTCTCCCCAGGACTCATTCAGAAGCTGGCAAGTGGCCTCACAAAGACTCCACCTCTGGCCACTTTCATGAGCAGGAGGGTTAGGACCCAGTACTCTTAAAGTGGCCTCAAAGGCATCCTTGCCCTCACCTATAGATTCCCCCTGACAAACTGAACCGACCTGGAATCGAAGGACACAACAATATGCAAGCAGAAGAAAAGAAAAATACCAACAAGAACACCACAAATTTGGAAGAGAAAAATGCCCGGAGCAAGAAAATGAAAAAGGAAAAAAAGAGGGATGTCTAGAGTAAAGGGACAGGTAGAAAGTTACAAGCACCTTGTCTAGGTAATCGCCCCACAACTAAGCGGTTACCAAAGACGTGGGCGCGTAAGAAGAGCCAAAGCCGCCCACGCCCCCTCAGAAGAAATGAGACTGTCCATTCGTCAGGCATAGGCCTGAGCTAGGGTTACACTCATGCCAGGCGAGAGAGTTTAGGCGGGAACTTTCGAACCACAGACCTCCTAGGTACTTGATGTGACCTGGGACCAAAGATGAGCGCTATCCACTCTAAGCCAAATATGGCGACCCACTTTACCTTGGGAGGGGGGGGACTAGGTGATATGCATATATCTCCTGGCCTGAAGACCCAAAAATCAGCCCAAAAGCACCACTCCGACGAATATGAAGTCCAAACCTCACAAAGGGATCCAACCTCAACCCAAAGCGGGTCCTAATGGATACTCCAACCCAAAAATCATCAATGGTTCAGGCCTGGGAATGCAGTCGGCCTGGGCGACCATTCCAGCCCAGGTGATGCACGACCAGCCCAGCCGAACTAGAGCAAGGACGTCTTAGCACAAGAGTCCTAGATCAACCAGACTCCTAGTCATCTCAGATTCCTACCCTACCTAACAAACCCCCAAATCCAGGAGACCCAGATCTACAAGACTCTGCCTAAACCCGGACTCTTATCCATCCAACCACCCCTGCAGAACTCGGGATGCACTTCTCTCAACTTAGGACTCTCCGCTATAAATATGAGGTCCGCCCTTCAGATCGGGGCCTCTCCTCAGGTTCTTTAGACTTTAACACTCATCTTCATCTTACACTGAATTCTAATATTCTAAACAACAATCATATGCGGTTTATCTTAAGTTTATTTACGTATTTCATATTTTTTCTCTGAATCGATCACTGACTTAGGCGTCCGAGTGCTAACATTTTTTCGCATATCCCCTTTATTGGACTTGTATTATTTCTTGCCCCAAGCTATTTGGATCAATCCAACGGACTTGTGCGTTTCCGGACACATCAATTGTAGTTTTTTAAAGTTTTATTAATTATAGTCAATAACATCGTGCGTTGGCGTTGAGATCTTCTTATTTTCTCCACACACATTCTACATTGGCTCATTTTGTTTAGTATCATTATCACCGCATTAATGCACAAATGACTTGATCATGGTGTAGAATTGGACTTCACATAATTACAATATGCAGTAAATGATGAAAATAAAATGCTGAAACGTTATATTGTATTGCATATGTTTGATTAATGCTGAGATCAAGGCCAAGATTAACCTATACAAAATAAACTTCTGCATGACTTAGCATGTATTGAGCCAATTGAAACCAATCATCTTGTGGTGGCAAGTAAGGCGCGTAGCTATCTAGATGTCAAGGTTGAAGCTGTATGGATTGTAAAAGGACCAGATATATCCACCTTAATAGGATAGCCTTCAATTGAACTAGAAGACATTCTGCTATGACTTCTCCTCTATCTGTGGGATTTGGTCGGGACATTCTTGTGTGATGTTGCATTTTGACCGACCATATTCTATGTTTGTTGTGACTGTAACACAATTAAAATAAAGTATATTTTATTAAATAACATCCCAACTTACAACGTGGGTGCATCTCTAGGTTGGTACGCACACAACATAGCCTATTAATAGATGATGATATGAAATGATGCGTTATGTTATTGCACCAATCTCAATACCAACATTGTGTATCTATTATGTTGGAAATGAGTCGACCAATGAGTGGTCGACGAGCAACCGTATTATATTATTTCTGCCATTTACTAACGTATTGCATTTGTTGTAGGCGTCGGTCTGTGTTTGTACGTGTTTAATTAGGTGGAGGTTTTGAAAGTGAGGAGTGGGATGGGATGGGATGGGATGGGATGGCATGGCATGGGTCTCGTGGGTGTGTATTTTATTATGAAGTTGGGTGATGTTGAACTTCATTTTGGTTGTATTGATGATTATATTGGTAATTGGTGGGGGGTATTATTGGTGTTGCTCCCTCTTGAGACAGCAGCAGTTAAATAGGAAATGGGAAAGGGTGGGTGGGGTGGGGGGAGGTATCCTCGTGGCCCACGAGCTCTCTTAACTTATATACTAGTGTGCTACCCGTGCTATGCACGGACTAATTTAATTATTATTAAAATAGTATGTTATAATTATTTTAAAAATAGACGGTTAAAGCAAAATAAATTTACATAAGTTAAATGAGAGATTATTAAAGTATTGTTATAGGCACATTAGAAAATTAATATAATATGTTTAATATGCTACATAAAAATTGAAAAGCGATACAAAGTCTAAATTAACTAATGACAATACAACCAAATTCTTGAAATTCAAGCTTGTAAAAGCAACAAAACAAAAAAAAAATAAAAACAAACAAACAAACAAAAACAAAACAAAACAAAAGAAAACAACAACAAACAAAAAAAGTGAATTAGATGGCTTATCAAATATATACTATCAAAATATCGGTGAACTTAAAAACAAATGACGTATATAAATTTGAAGAAATAAAATTTATTTGGAAAATAAAAATTTCACTTTTCATTAAATGATACATAATCATAAATACCTTCAATTTATTTATACAGAATACCCAATCTTTTTGGAAGATGAGAACACTCTTCAGACCAATCAACTGGTAAAATAAAATTCACCGGACAATGAGCACTTGGCCTTGGGAGAATTGGTGGTACAGGAACAATAAATGTATAGGCTCGGGTTATGAATGAGTTGATGTGATCTTGTAGCATCTTTATGCCATTTTCCTAATATAACATACCAAAACTTTTAGTATATCTAAAATATTATTTGTATCACAAAATAGGATGGTTATTTACCTTTTTCTTCCAAATTTTTAAAATAAGCAGCTTGATTTCGAAACATATATTCGACTTGCTTGTTCAACAATTTCAAATCGATACCGTCGCTGATGTCCTTCACCCTAAGATGAAGTCGAAACCTAAAATTACAAAATAAGTTATTTAATAATATCAAATAAAGTAATTAAATGATATAAGTAAATAATATGAAAAACAGTACCTGATAGTTGCATCAACAACATCATTGCATCTAACACAAATAATTTTTCCATGATAAGTTTTGCAACTATCTTCACATTGATTGCATGTTGCGTACCATATGTTATCAACATCAATTTTCTCAATACGGGCAACAATGCGAAAAAAATTTTCCTGTGCATTAAATTACATAATTATATCGAATCATGTTATGCTTCTAATATTGATTAACTAATGACAAAATTAAAATTCTTACACCATCCTGAGGTCCATAACCACATATCCAATCCTTTTTGCATTTGAGATTTTTAGTGATCTGGATATTGTAAATCTGCTTGATCGAATTAAAGAAACCAATTTTTGTGGGCCACGGTCTTCATTAAACCTTCAAAATTTAAAATGAAAATTATAAAAAATGATAAAGAAATTCCAACATACTAATGTTTTTATATGTATTTTCTCTTACCAAGTCCTCAAGCGATCTGTAAACTTTGTTCTGTAGTTGATATACAATTTACTAAACTTATGTGTATATATATAGACGAACTGCAACCAATAAACCAATATTAAAAGAAAATCATAATTTGTACATAGCCATACATATTTACCTTCAAACTTGTTAACCTCAACTCCACATGCCAATAAAATATTGTTGTGATCAAGCATCTTCGACAATCTTTCTCCTTCATCAATGGCAAAATTACCATACAAAACCATTCGAACAACTGTCATACTGGTGTATGTGAAAAGAAACAATTAGTTACATATTATATTAATCATGTTTTAATAACAATTAAAAGAATAGAGTAGAAAATAATTACGTGGTATCGATGATCAAGATTTCACGAATAAATGAACCATTTGGAGCTCGTCGACAATGCGTAACACAAACAACCAATCCAAAAATATCTGGAAAGTACAAATTAATTTAAATATATATGTATAAACATAAGAAACACAATTATACAATTAAGTAAAATATAAATTGACTTACCAATAAGCTGGTAATCCAAATCCATGTGATTTTCTATGTCTTTCAATCTAACAATGTGATAAGAATGGCGTAAAAAATCATCCTGACGATCTCTAATATCTTCAATCTTCACACCATGACCTAATAGCAACTGATAGCGAAGTGGTAGTATTCTATATTTTTTATCAGCAACTATCACTTGTACAGCTTGAATACTATATATGTTTCCTTCAGCAAGGCATGAAATGGCGTAAGCAACATTACAACTATAAACAACACCTTGCATGAAGAAACCCTAGCAAATTTGGTAAAAAGAGATGCATTGTCAAAATTTCTAATTTGAATTTAGAAATGTAAAACATAAATGTTGAAAAACAATACAGTTAGACATATGCTTACTTTACAATCAACGAAAACCATCTTCAATGTTCTTATCTTATGCTCGTGTGTGTGTACATCTACTAGTCTGATCAAGCGAACATTGATATTAAATCTGCCACCATGTGGGTTCAACAACTCCAAAGGTGTATATATTACATTTGTATCTCCTGCAGTTGTCAGTAATATTTAATTCAACTTTTAAATGTATGTTATCTTTTGAAAACACACGAATATTATTGCAATTTAACCAAAAATAAACATAAACAAAAGAAAAATATGAATTATGCATGGTTATGCATTCATGATAAATTTTGTATAGACCAATATATGAATTTTATGATAAGATATATAGTTATGCTAAAAATAGAATTACAAAGAAAATTATTAAATAAAAATATTTTCATTCATGAATTGCTGCAAGCACCTCAGGGTACACAATATTTTTTGTACAATTTCGAGGTATTCCAGATTTATTACAAATGAGCATCTCTAATGGATTTGTTACACGTGACAATGCAACATATATAACTGACCATGTGTGAATACTGGCTCTGGCAAATACAATCCTACTCTATCCAGTGTTTGTCCTTGACTCTTATTAATAGTCATTGCAAATGCCAACTTTATAGGAAATTGTCTTCTCTTCTTTGGAACAAATGTTTGAGACATAGCGGTGGTAAGTACAATTCATGGAATTAGGACTTCTTCACCCATATGAGATCCGGTGATAACACGTGCCTCGAGCACCTTTTCACCCATTTTTGAGACAATGAACCGAGTTCCATTGCACAAACCCAAAGATTGATTAAGATTCCTCATAAGCATTACAGGCGCCCCTTTCTTTAGCTCTAAGCAATGATGAGTAATTCCAGAAACTTTTATAGAGTTCAACAATTCTGGCGGATTCATATTTTGCTCATGATCACTTGTTTCCCCAGGACACAAAGTATCTGCACTACAAAATTGATTAATTTCACCAGGTAACATAGACAACATCATAGAATTGATTTCATCAACGTCACTATTTTTTGGGGCTAAAATAGCTCTTTCTTTCAGATAAGTACAATCGTTGTACTTTTCTTTCAACTCCGGATATGTTTAATTTATCAGCTGCATCAAGGAATTATCATAATTTTCTATTAAAAACTCTTCGGAAATTTCAATCCAGTCAGATTCTCCACCATCAGTAAAATATAAATATCTTGCTTTTCCTTCTCCAATCAAGTTAATCCATTCAGCAAAACTCCGTAGTAGAACGTGTCGAAGACCCTCGCCTGCGTCTAGCTCTTGATGTTGGCATATAAATATTGGGTTGCTCATCAACCACTGATTGTCTATTGTGCAATTCAGATAATTGTTGATATTCCATATCAATTCGCGCCAAAATTTCTGCAACTGAACTGTTATTATCTCCCCTACGACACTTCATATATAACTCTCTCTTTCTTTTGAGCCTAGCAAACTTGTAACCAACTTGAATTTCATTCATTTTTTGCACCTATGAATAATAAAAATTATTATCTCATCAACGTCAACATAAATAATAAAATTATCAATGTTGAGCTTTTAACAATTTAGTTTTTAACATTCTTCATAAAAAAAAAAAAAACATGAATGCATAAATCTTGGGAAAGTTTGAAAGGCTTAGATGTATTTTTCGTCATGTATTTTCAGTATTTTGGCATTTTCATCCTTCATCTTTTTAAGTTAGTAAATAAGTAATGCAACTTTTTAAATTTGCATTATTTTAGTCATTCAATCGTCGGAGTTAGCAAATGTTGTTGGGAAAAAGCAATTGCGCTGCACGGGCTTTTTAAGATTTGGGACTTTTATTCCCATAAGTTAATTTCTACCATTATGGAAGCAAATTTTCAACTTGTATTTGTTGCATTTTTGCGTTTTAGTCATTTTTTATGGTAAATAATTTTCTTTTTTGCGATTAAGATACATCAAATTGAGCAGTGGGAAAAAAATTCCCAAATTAAGAAGACATAATTTTTAGTGGAGGGAGAGATGACAAAGAATAATGTTGAAGATTGTGATGACAAAAAAGAAAAGGAGAAAGATAGAGATACAAAAGTGTAGTTGCTCAAGCTTTTGTAGTTTTATGGCTTCTCTGAATTTCTATCAATTGATATCTTTTGGTTTTGGATGTTTATTTCACCACCAAGAATTCTCTTTCAATTACAATTTGTGGTTGATATTTGGATGAATTTTTTATTTTCATTAAAAGGGAAGGAAGGATAATCATATTGGAATTTCGAAACAAATCTCTTTTCTCGGATCATACCCGAGTATATCATATGATTTTACTTAATTATTATTTCATAATTTCATCCATTATAATTGATATACTTAAATTTATTTTAAATTCAATTCCAAATATCTTAAATATTTTATTAATTCTAACTTAACCATAATCATAACTCATTTTTCATTGTTTTTATATGATTTTATAGATATTCAAGTCATTAATGAATAATTGTTCTTTCTTTTTTTTTTTTTTTTGTATTTCTGATTTTTTTTAGTTAATATAAGAGAGAAGAGTAGATACAGTATGTGAGAGGCAACTCAAATTCAAATTCTATTAAATGAAACTCATCATTGATAAGAAGCACCTGAATTATGAATTTTTAAATAAACTCAGAAATTGAATATACGCCATTTCTAATCACAATAAGTAAGAAAGTGAATAACATTGATGGATATTAATAAAAATTTCAAGCTGCTAACATCATCAATCCGCCGCCCTAAAAATTATTGCATCACATAACAAATAAGTTAATATTTCCCTAAAAACTGGCTCAGAACATAATATAAGTGCATTGTGTTTATATAGGTATTTTCAACTATTTTTAATTATTTCATAAGATTTTTTTCTTTCGAGTGCCTTTTCGAATTTAATATAAGTATATAAATTTAAAATTATAAAATTAATAAAATAAATATAAAAAGAATTGATATAATGTCATAAATCAATTGCCTTTATTAAACTCGTATAATATAAATGTCTTTTTTATTTTTAATAAAACTCATGAAGTTAATTTCAAAAAGTGGTAATTGATTATGCTAAAAAATTGGAGGCAACAATATAATAGAAAAACTAATTAGAGCCAACAATATAGTTAAAAAATAAAAAAATTCTATATAATTAATTCAATTACTTGATTATGCTAGAAAATTTGTTATACATCACTTTAATTTTACATAGTTGTTGTTTTATAACTTGATCTACTGTAATTTTCATAATTTAATTTATTATAAATTCATTTCCACATAACTTAAATATTTTATTAAATTCAATTTCCAAATATAAGTATTTCTTTAAAAAAATTCTGATAATTTTATTTAATTTCTATAATTTCTGAATTCTTATATTTCTCAAATTTCTAAATCATTTGAAATAATAAGGTAGGCATTTTTCAGAATTTTGGTTTGCATGAAATTTTGATGTAAATGAAGTTGAGATTATTGGTGTAATTGACTTATGCGTTTTTCTAAAACTAAGGGAAAATTATTGTAAATTTTTTAAAATAAGTACTTTTGAAAATAATAATTTCTGAAAATTAGATGTAGCTTCTGTAATTCCTAAAAAAATACATTGATTTACTAAAACGGTAGTTTTATGAATATTAGGTAAAAGGTTGGGGTAACATAAAGATTATCATACTGAAAATTGAGAATTTCAAAAAATTTCAAAAGATAATTTCTAACAATTTTATTAATTTTTTGAAATTTCTGAAATTTTATATTTCTCAAATTTCTTAAAACAATATACATTATGTAATTCCTGAAAAATTCATCTATGAAGTTTGCTTCTTTTTTCTTGTAAATATTAAATATTTTGTGTTTTGTTGTATTTTCAAAAAAAATTATAATTTCTATAATTGCCAAAAATATATATTTACGTAATTTTTGAAAATAATAGTTACTAAAAAATTAATTTCAATTTCTGTAATTGTTATAATTTAATTTATTTTAAAAAATTGCGATTTAATTTTATATGATTTTAAAAATATGGGTAATTTTAGGATATTTCAAAAAATATGTGTAATTTTTGTATTTTATGAAAAATTTTAAAAATAATAATTTTTATAAATTTCTGAAAATAAGTATAACCTAAAAAAACAATTTCTGAAAAGTTACTTCTCAAATTTCCTAAATAGCATATATTTCTTTAATTCATGAAAAGTAATTTTTAAAATTTTGTTTATTATTTTTTGTATTTTTTAATTTCTGTAATGTCAGAATTATATATTTTGAAATAATAGTTTCTTAAAAAAATTTCTGTAGTTTTTTTAATTTTTGTGAATTTTCTATACTTTTTTATTTTAAATAAACATGTATATTGAATACAAATTGGTATTATAAATTGTTGGGTTTATTTGAAATACTATTGTAGGCATTTTTTAGAAGTTGTGATCTAATTTTGCGTAATTTTCTAAAAATACGTGTAGTTTCTTGTATTTTAGGATATTTAAAAATAATTTCTGATAATATTTTTTTTTATTTTCTGAAAAATTAGTTTTTGAGAATTTTGTTTATTTTAAATTATATGTATATTGGATATGAATTATTGAGTAACATTTGTTATTAAATAGTATTTGTTGGGTACTTTTTTGTTAATAAATTATTATAATTTTGCAAGAGATTTATAATATACTTTAAATTGAGATGTAAGGTAAATAAAAAAATATAATAAAAAAATCTTACAAAATGAAGGGAAAAAAAGATTGAGTAACTTCTTTTTTCTTTTTCTTTTCTTTTTTTTTTTTTTTTTTTTTTTTTTTTTTTTTGTTTCTTGTGGATTTGAAGATCCTACTAATACAAAAAAAAAACCACATGACATGAACTATAAAACAAAATAAGATAATAAAAAAATATTAAAATAAAATGGCAAAAAATAATTCATACCTGGCTGAGTTCTTTTTTTTTTCGTCGTCTTTTGGGAACATGAAGATCCTATCAACACATAAATTTATAATATACTTTAAATTGAGATGTAAGGTAAATAAAATAATATAATAAAATAAAGTGAAAAAAGAATTTCATACCTACTTGAGTACTTTTTTTTTTTTTTTTCATTTCTTGTGAACTTAAATATCCTATTAACACAAAAAAATCACATAACATGAACTATAAATTAAAATAAGATTATAAAACATTATTAAAAATAAAATGAAAAAATATAAATCGTACCTGGTTGAGTTCTTTTCTTTCTTTTCTTTATTTTTGTGGACTTGAAAATGCTATTAACACACAAAGAACAACATATATATGAACTATGAAGAAAAATCATATAGTAAAAAAATATTACAAATCAAGCTAAAGAAGAAATTACATACCAACTTGAGTATTGTTGATTTTAAATCTATAATCATACAAAAAAATAAATATACATGAAATATAAAAAAATAAGATTACGAAAAAATATTTAAAAATTCAAGAAAAATAAAAATTCTGTACCTTTTGATTAAGGGTGAAAACCAATTGACCAAGCATGAATTGAGATGCTGCAAAGCCCCAATTGATTAATACTAATTCACCAATTCACATACAAATGCTGCAAAACTTTAGCCATATAATCAGGAATTGAGATTACCCGAAATTAAGCTACTAAAAATATATTAACATGCATTAAATTAATAATACTTATTTAATATACAAAACTTTAGCAATATAATTAGGATTTGATTAGGTTGAATTACCACTACTCAAAATAGATATATCATGCACTAAATTAATATTTGTTTCCATTCAAACATAATAGATATATAGAAATTTAAAATATGGAAAACTTTACCAATTTTCGAAAACAGTAATTAAGCTAATGTTAATACATGTATTATGCATTAAATTAATAATTATTTAAATTACAAAATATGATTAATTAGAAAATATTTATGTAATTTTAGAAAATTAGAATTGAGTCAAAATTGCTCAATTTTGAAAATAATATACATTTCTGTAATTTCTGAAATTTTGCTTCTTCTTTTTTCATTGTAAATTTTTTAATTTTTGTGCATTTTGCTGTATTTTAAAAAAAAAATTATGTAATTTCCAAAAGAATAGATTTCAAAAAGATAATTTCTAATAATTTCATTAATTTTTGCCATTTCTAAAAATATATATTTCTCAAATTTCTAAAAATAAAATACATTTATGTAATTTTGCTTCTTTTTTTGTAAACTTTTTAATTTTTGGGCATTTTGCTTTATTTAAAAAATATTTATGTAATTTCTATAATTTCAAAAAATAAATTTTTATGTAATTTTTGAAAATAATAGGTGGAGGATTTGAAAGTGAGGAGTGGGATGGGATGGGATGAGATGGGGCATGGGTCTCGTGGTGTTTTTTATGAAGTTGGGTGATGTTGAACTTAATTTTGGTTGTATTGATGATTATATATTGGTAATTGGTGGGGGGTGGGGTATTATTGGTATTGCTCCCTCTTGAGACAGCATAGGAAATGGGAAAGGGCTATCCTCGTGGCCCACGAGCTCTTAACTTATATATATGCAATAATAGTAATAGTAATAATAATAATAGTGATATGACATCATCCTTTATTTGAAACTCAAACTTACCGACCATTCACATGAATATGCATATACATTTCAACCTCTCATTCAATAATTCATAATAATAATAATACTATTGCCTCTCTGTCTCAACTCCCCAATTACCCACCCACCCACCCACCCACCCCATTATAATAATAATAAAACAACAGCAGCCCTTCCAACTCCTATTCCAATTCCAATTCCAATTCCAACTCCAACTCCAAGAGTAGACCGCTGCTTACTTTTACGTAATTGGTTACTACTCTTTTCTTTGACTAATTAATTAATGTATGTTTAAATTTCTACATCCGCCCCCGTGCACTTTCTCCGTCATGGAACTTACCGACCATTCACATGAATATGCATATACATTTCAACCTCTCATTCAATAATTCATAATAATAATAATACTATTGCCTCTCTGTCTCAACTCCCCAATTACCCACCCACCCACCCACCCACCCATTATAATAATAAATAATAACAACAGCAGCCCTTCCAACTCCTATTCCAATTCCAATTCCAATTCCAATTCCAACTCCAACTTAGACCGCTGCTTACTTTTACGTAATTGGTTACTACTCTTTCTTTGACTAATTAATTAATGTATGTTTAAATTTCTACATCCGCCCCCGCATACTTATTTTGAATCATCATCATCAAATTACTATAAGGTTGTATGCTTTCATTTATGAAATTGAATTTTCCCAACTCTTAGAATAGAATAGGAATAGGAATAGGAATGGTAATATTTGTCAATGTTAATTTTGTTTTAAAAAAAAAAAAGCTTGTATTGAAAAAGAAAAAGGAGGAGCAATAGGGTGGGGTGGGGGTGTAAGTAAAAAACATATTTCTGTAATAATCACTTCAACAAATACATTAGTTTTTCATTCTCTGAGAGAGAGAGAGAATCAGTAGTGCAGTGTTGCAAACACAACATAATAGAGCAGAGCAGAGTGTAGAGAGATTGATCAACAACATCTGCAGTTGCACTGCCAATTCCAATACCCAAATCTCTCTCATTCATACCATTTACTCTCTAAAACCATTTCTGTCTTTCTTTCTTTCGTTGCCGATACCCACAATGATGTCCGCCTTCACCACCACCACCACCAGCAATGTCCTCCGCTTTCCAACTTGGTTGCCCTCTTCTTCCCCCTCTCTCCCACTCAAATCTCTCCTTTTCAACCCCACCCCAACCCTCTTTCCTTCTCTCCGCCTTTCTTCCCTTCGTTCCTCCTTCACAGCTTCTCCCTCCACCGCCGCTGATTCCGCCATGGACGCTGTCCAGAGACGCCTCATGTTTGAAGACCAGTTCTCTTTCTTCCATCTTCCTTTCTTTCTATTCTTTTTCTTTTTTTCACTCCCACTCCCATTCCATTCATACTTTTGACTCTCATCTTCTGCTTTTTTCCATTCTCTGCAGATGCATATTGGTTGATGAGAACGATCAGGTCGTCGGCCATGATACCAAATACAACTGTAAGTCGGGAACCCCACCTCTCTTCTCATTACTTCCATCATACTACTGACTTTCGATTACTTGCTCTTTACTGTTCAATCTCAAATCGGGCTGCCCATAATTCCTTTTTCTTAACCTCTTCTTCAAAATAGCTGCTCTTCAATCATTTCTTATTTCTTTGCGACTCTGGTTTATTGTAGCAACGTAAAGAAAAACCTCGGACAAACTTTTCATTCATCACTTTTGTCCTTTATACTCGATTACTTATAATACATTATTACCTTTCTCCAAGTATGATCGGAGCTCTAGAAAAATAATTCCTGCATCACCATGTTCCTATCTAAAATATCTGCAAAATCATTTCTTTCCTACTTCCCACGAGAACTCTTTCTGATTCTAAATCAACCCATGTATTTGTTTCATCATAAAGCTTGCTCCAATCTTTCTTTGTCACCCATATCATGAAGATGCTGGCATTCAGACTTACTGCCCAAACAAGTTCTTTTTTATCAGCTTTGTGAATCCAAGTTATTGGCGAGCTCAATTTCACAATATAAATTGAACTCAAATCTATTTAGAAGGTTCTTCTGCTGCTTGCCTGGTGCTCCATGTTGTTAGTTGCTGTTGTTTTCTTGTTTTACTTATTCCCACTAAGGATAATAGGACAAGTACGGATAATAAGACAGGCATGTCATGATATTTGATTTGGTTTGGTTTGGTTTGGTTTGGATGCACAAAAGAGATATGAGAACTAATGCTTCCCAAGTATCAATTACTTGAAAAACTTTCCGTCTCCTTTTGCACCCACCTGACCTGCTCGAAAATGGAAAAAAGATGAGTACTGCTGTTGACACCATCCAACAATTTTCATTCAGCAGGAGATGGCATGGCAATTTAATCTGATTCGTCTAACACAGCCAAGTGCTAGAGCGACCTCTGAAGCTTACACTATCTGAAACGTTGATGTTTCAAAATCAGATTGGCATTAGATCTACTTGGATATGGGCTCATTATTTTTCATCTTCTATTTCTCTTCTCCTATTTCACATCCTAAAATGAGAGTCAACCCTAAAGTTGGATACTGTTCAAGTGTTTTGTATTCCTTTTACCTGTAAAAGATACGAAGAACTCACAGTTTATCAAGCAGTCCTTCTTGTGTTTTTCACCTTTTCCAGATGTTATTATCAAAGTATGTGCAAGAGCTGCATATTTCTCTTATGTTTATGCTTTCTGAAGTTCGAGTTTCTAGCCAAATATAGCTTTATTCTCCTCTTTTTGCTTGCTGCTTCTTGCGTATAGTGAAATAGATATCTTACGGCAAAATATCCTTGACCGAACTCTCTCTCTCTCTCTGTGCAGGCCACCTGATGGAAAAGATTGAGTCTGAAAATTTGTTGCATAGAGCTTTCAGTGTGTTTCTGTTTAACTCAAAATATGAGTTATTGCTTCAGGTGGGTGTCTTGAGATTACTCCAATGTATTCCTTGATGCAGATTGGCTCAAAACTTGTTTTACTTGATTCCCATTTACTTTAAAAGATGACGAGAGATGAAAGAAGTGGTGGGACAAAATAAGGGTAGTGATTATTAACTTTTAGTATGCCATTGTTACATTGCCTGATCAAATGGAGGGAAAAATGTACTTAATTTTGGTTTGATGGGTAAACACATGCTATTGAAAGCTATTTCCACAACATATTTGCAACGAGCAGTATATGCCAAAAGACAATTTTCTTCTTCGATCCTGCTCCATTGTTATGCTATAGAAAAGCTAACCCTTTGATGCTCATTTAACCTCTAGTTCTTATTTGCTAAAGAATTGCAACACATTTTGACATCATCTGTTGTACGTGCAGCAACGTTCTTCAACAAAGGTAACCTTTCCCTTGGTGTGGACGAACACCTGCTGCAGTCATCCACTGTTCAGAGATTCTGAGCTTATCGAAGAAAACGCTCTTGGTAATATTTTTATCTGCGTCATTCAATTTAAGCTATTGCTTTTCCCAGACTATATTATTTTTCACCCAATTATGCATTTTAAGGGGTGAGAAATGCTGCTCAAAGGAAGCTGTTGGACGAACTGGGTATCCCTGCTGAAGATGTCCCAGTTGATCAGTTTATTCCATTGGGCCGCATACTTTACAAAGCACCGTCAGACGGAAAATGGGGAGAGCATGAACGTAATCCTCCATTAGTTGTTTGCTTGATTTCCACAAAATTGTGTATTTCCTGTGCATGCAATCAGATCTAATTATCCTTTCTTTCAACTCAGTGGACTATCTTCTGTTCATCATACGTGATGTCCGGGTGCAGCCAAATCCAGATGAGGTAGCTGATATCAAATACGTGAATCGCGAGCAATTGAGAGAGCTGTTAAGAAAAGCAGATGCTGGGGAGGGAGGCCTGAAGCTTTCCCCATGGTTCAGACTAGTTGTGGACAACTTCTTGTTTCAGTGGTGGGATCATGTCGAGAAAGGGACTCTAAGGGAAGCAGCTGACATGAAAACCATCCATAAGTTATAACTCAACACAGGCTGCAAAGCCAAAGATATGTAATTACATAGTCCGTTCATTTCCTTAATACATTATCTAAATTGGTTCTTCGCACCAATAAGATGAGATACTGGTTTGTAGATTAATATGCTGGTTTGGCAAGAAACACGCTGATGGTTTTGGATATGTTTCAATCCGTGATATTTGTCTTGGCATTGCAAAAAGCTGTTTCATAACTTGATAAACAACTTTTGATTGTGCACAAGTACAAAACTACAAAAGGTTACCCTGTACATTGATTGCTTTTTGTTTCTATGTCTAGATGCTTGATTTTGATACGCTTTCGTCCACCATCAACAAACATAATGTGAAAAACTTGATGTGTTCATACATCAAACAAAACTACCTTAAAAGCTCTACTCTCACTACAGGGAAAAACGGATGCTCATCTTCAGGAAAAAAAGACTCTATTACCTATCCATCAAAACCCTTGAAAGATACTGATTCCGAGTCTCCACTGCCTTCTTGGAAACCCAGATCTGTCTCCGCCTGAGTAAGGCTAATGCTGGAGCTGATGGACTCACTCTCTCGGAGATTGCTCCATGAAGAAGGGCAGCCTTCCTTTTATTTCTACTTCGTTGCCATCTTCTCAGCGACTCCAACACCTCTCTCTCCTCTCTCGCTCTCACTGAAGGCTCTTGAGGTGTTAATTCCACCGCCGAATCTTGTTCAACCTTTACAACAGGAGCTGCCATGACCGGAAAGATGATGGGCTTGAGGAAGAAAACAAGAACCATGACAAGAATGATGAATATGTACATGGTCGTCCAAACGTAAAACGTCCATTTCCACCTGTACACTAATTCTTTCATCCAAGGGAGTCGGGATTTCACGAGTAATTCTGCCTCGTAGAACTGAGGAAGGGATGAAGTGCCGGATCGGGAATCAACGTTATTCGGACCAACTCTGTTCTTGGGTAGCTGACTTCTTTGTGTTTCAATATCGGAAAAGTTATGGTTTGTGTCTCGGTTGAGATCCCCAATAACAAAGGTACACCCATCAGAAACGTCCGCGTGAGTCTAATCGGCCAACTCCTGAACTGTAACATGCACGGATGACTTGATTTTGCCACTAACTCTCTTCCCCCTGATATTAATTCAGCAGTCAACTGACAAGAACATCAAACATATGTATATGATAGTCAGCACATGTACAGGCAATAAAGTAATTTCTAAACAATAACAGACTGAAAGCTCAAACATAAAGAACATCTTGTGAACAAAGAAAAAAGTGGATAGAGATGAAGTCAAGTACCTGAAATATCCCAACATCTCTGTTGTAATCAGAATCAGGCATCAAAAGCAGCAAAGAAACATAAAGTGTTTGGCCAACGGGCACAGCACCACCACCCTTCTGCCCCCAAAAAGAGAACACAGCCGTCGGATGAGCATCTGTGTAGTCAAACTGCAAACTCTCCCGCACATAAACAGGCTCTTCAACCCACATTCTCACCAGCCCCACACCCAGCACCGCCGCCAGAACCATCACTATGATTAGCACCATGCAAACATAGGCCGCCGCCAGCAGCCCCATTGCAATCCTCCCCAGCAGGAGGTTGCCGCTGCTTCCGCCGCCGACAGCATCCACCGTTGAGGGCAAAGGCGCGGCGGGTTGGAAGTCTTCTTTGGTCTCCTGGGGTCGGCGGAAGAGATCGGAAACAAGGGAGATGATGGAGAAGAAAGGCGATGCGAGGCTGACGATACAGGTGGAAATGATCTCTGCTTGAAGTGAGAGGAGCTTTGTGCAGAAAAGGAATGGGGTTAGGAAGGTGGGGAGCTTGTAGGTCTGATCAACCTCCTCGGAATCCATGGGAGATGGAAAGAATACTAACTAATCTTCAGAGTAAAGATTTCTTCCAATTTTGAGTAACCGTAGCTTCAGTGTGTGTAGGAAGAGAGAGAAGTGGGGATTTTGGGGAAGTCAGTCAGCAACAGTTGTAACGAAGAGGAGGGCAGAGCAGAGTGGAGTAGAAAAGACATGCAGATTCTGGAGTTGACAAGTGTGCTAGATAACCCCACCCCCACCCCCAATGTGCTGTGTATATACATAGACCGACGGTATTTCTATTGTTTATATCAGCATATACGTATATATATTATCAGACTCGGAGAAAACAAACGTTTTTAAGAAAGAATTGTATGCCAAAAATTGAAACGAGGTTCACAAAATTTCATTTTTAGTTTTTTTTTAACACATAATTACATTACATAAATAATTTACAAATAATGGGAAGTAACAAATCTATAAAAAGTTTGATGCAAGTCATTCTCCAAAAACGTATACAAAAAAGGGGGCATGTGTAAAAAATTTCATGAAAAAATAAGTCTAAAGATGCAGCTCTTTTTGTAAGAATATCAGCCACCCTATTCACTTCTCGGTAGGCAAAATTAATTTGATAGTCGTTCATTCAGTCAATATCCTCTGACAATTCTCGGCAGCAGCTGCAGCAGGTGTTTCGGCGTCTACTGTTCCTATGATTTAGATTAACAACAAACATTGAATAAGTCTCAATAATTAGACGAGAGAAATTCATATTTCTTGCAATTTCAAGTCCGATATGAAGTGCATAAAGTTCAGCTGCTGAATTAGTTTTACATCCAATGGAATACAAAAATGCTGCAAGAAAGGATCCTTGGTTGTTTATGAATATTCTGCGGCTTCCTGCTTGACCCAGATTAGATATTGACGAACCATCAATATTAAGTTTAACCCATTCCTTTGCGGGAGTTAGCCAATTAAATTTCAAATAGATTTTGATAAATGTTTCTTACCCGAATTTTTGCCAATTGACGAAGTAACCACCTTCCAGAGTTGTTGTTAGTTGATAGGTGCATTATTAAATATTAGAGCTTGATTTCTAGCTTTCCTAGTGTACCATAATGTGTAAAGAAAGATAAGTTGCTTGTGCAGTGATGCTTTTAATGAGTGTAAAATACATATGATATTCATAGATTTTAGGGTAAATTGCATAACACCCCCCTGTGTTTTGGTGAAATAGCGTGAAATTCCCCTGTGTTAATTTAATAGGCAAAAAACCCCCTGTGTTTTATAAAATACAGCGAAAAACTCCCTTTCCGTTAAAAACAAACGGAGAGTGGCTTACACTCGCCTTTTGTGAGAGTGTGCTTCATTTTTTACCTTTTCTATGATTACTTTAAGTATATAAATATCTATTTTGCCCATTTCTTTCATATCTAATGATATTTTAATTGATTTATTTATATATTTAATTAATTTAAATTATTTATTGAGTTCAAATATATTATAATAAATTATATTTATTATGAGATATATTAACTTAAATATAAAATAACTAAACAATATTTAAAATTTTTAATTTAAAAAACACAATACAATGTAATATAACAAAATTATTTTCAATTAATAAGAAATAATTAAAAATTCACTTATAATAATTATATATTATAATTAAATTAAATTATTATTAATTATTAATAAAATTTACTTATTTTTAAATATACTAATTAATATCAAGCGCCAGGTGATGGGGGGCGTCGCCCTGGATTTGGGCAAACGCCGTCGCCCAGATCCAGGGCGACGCCCCCTGGATTTGGCCGCCTCCCCTTCCAGAAGGGGGCGGCGGAACGGGGGCGACGCGAGGTCGCCCCATTTCTGCAAGGCGACCTCAGCGTCGCCCTTCGTGCCGGAGACGCCTGGTGATGGGGGGGGTCGCCCTGGATCTGGGCGACGCCCCGTGGATTTAGCAGCCGCCCCTTTCAGAAGGGGGCGGCGGAACGGGGGCGACGTGAGGTCGCCCCGTTTCTTGCAGGGCAACCCCAGCGTCGCCCTCTGTAAACAGAGGGCGGCGAGCGACGGCAACGGCGGGGAACGTCGGTGCCGTCGCCGTCGTTGTCGCCGGCCAAACACATTTATATATATATGGATTATATTATATATAAATATGTATATATAACAGCGTATATATATTATATATATTGTATATATAAATAAAAATATATATTTAAATTACTTAAGATCTGGACCGTTCATTTTTTACATTTAAAGATCAATGGTTGTTATTAAAAGGGTATAACGGTCAATTCTGTAAAAATTTAACGCCGTTAGGGTTTGTCTAACGGAGGGGAGAGTATGCAATATTTTTAAAAACATAGGGGGTTTTTTGCTTATTTTTTTAACATAGGGGGTTTTTAGCTACAATTTAAAAACACAGGGGGGTTTTATGCAATTTACCCTAGATTTTAATAGAGAAATATTTCTACAATATAGTTGAGAAATTGGATAGAAATACTTACATTGTGTATTTTAAGTGTTCAATTGTATCACTTGCCTCCTTGTAATGGGAACATAATGCTGAAGGGAGCTTATGTCTATGAAATAGGAACGCTGCTGTTGGAAGGCTAAAATGTCCTATAAGCCATGCATGAAATTACGTGGGGGAAATTCTTTACGCCAGATTGAGAGCCATGGTAAGTAGCGAAAATGGATCTTTACTATGTTTCGAAGAAAGCCATTTGATAAGCAGATTTGACAATGAATTTACCATCTATTGTCCATGCCCATGTTATAGTATCCTTAAATTCATTATGGAGGATAGGTATTGTTAGAATTTTATTAATAATAAATTGAGGAAGAAGGTTTTGAATACTATTAAGGTTCCATGTATAGTTGTTAGAAATTATTTGGTTTACTTTAAGGTTGATCAAATGAAGCGGGATTTCTGTTACAAAAGATTCTAACGTGAATTGGTTGATTCATTTATCTTTCCAAACGTTAATAATTTTATCATCACCCATAAGCCATTCTGTTGATTCTTTAATCAAAGGGATTGTTTGATAATTTCTTTTTCCAAATCCAGCAATTATTATTTTTACAACTAAAGTTGATAAAATCGCAATTAGGAAAATATTTGGATTTAAAATTCTATAGCGAAGATAATTTTTTATTTTTAATGTGAAATTTCCACCCTTGTTTAAGGAGAAAGGCTATATTAAGAATTTTAGAATTTTTAATGTTCATACCTCCCTCTTCTTTAGAAGAACAAACCTTATCCTATTTAATCAGACTAAATTTTCTTTGATCAAGCTTGGCGTTCCATAGAATTCCTTCATAAGATTATCCGCTTTAACAAGGATACATTGTGAAATTTTGAAGATAGACATATAATAGTTAGTCGTATTACTTAAAACATATTTGATAAGAAATTTTCTTCCAGCGTACGAAAGGCATTTATTATACCATAACGCAATCTTTTTTTCTATTTTATTAATGATATCATAAAACATTTCTTTGAAAATTTTAGAGGAATAAAAAGGCAGTCCTAAGTACTTATTATGATTGTGAGATGATAAATTTAGTTGTTGGATAATAGTACGTTTAGTGCTAGTTGGGATATGAGGTGAGAATAGAGCATTAGATTTATCCAAATTTATGGTTTGTCCTGAAATTTTACTAAATTCATCAAGAATAACTTTGAGGCGTAATAGTCTTGTTAGAAGCATATGACAAACGTCGGCAAATGTTAGAATGGGTAATGGTGGGCTCTTTGCCGAGGGTTTCATTCCATCTATTTTATTCTCTACTGACTCCTGAATAATTTTATTGATAAAAAGCTCAAGACAGAGAATGAAGAGATAAGGAGATAGCGGGTCTCCTTGACGAATACCCCTGTTAGGGTACCAGCGAGAAGATTTGGTTGAGTTACTAATCAGACAAAAGGAGACTGAAGTAACGCATTTCATGATACGGTCAATAATAATTTGAGGGAAGTTAAATTTAGAGAGTGTAAATTTAATAAAATTCCATTCCAATCTATCATATGCTTTATCTAGATCAAGTTTTAATGCCATAATTAATTTTTTTATTCTTCTTTCTACGCAAGGTAAATAGCATTTCATGAGCTAATATCAAGTTATCTGTGATTGATCTATTAGGGACAAAAGCATTCTGATAGGGAGATATAGTGAGCTAAGTAAAGGGCGAATTCTATTAACCAGGATATTAGAAATAATTTTATAAGCAATATTACATAAACTGATAGGCCTAAAGTGAGTGGGAAGAGTAGGATTATCTCTTTTGGGTATTAGAATTTTATTGATAATATTGATGTAGTCAGGAAGAAATCCGTTTTCAAAAAAATTAAATACAATCTTATGAATATGTTTTTTAATGCAGGCCCAATATGTGATATAAATATGTGAATTAAGTCCATCCGGTCTAGGGGCTTTTAATGGGCCGATATGTTTTAGGACTGCCCAGATTTCTGATTCCGAGACTGGTGAGGCAAGATTATCTCGTTGTTGCGTGGATAAAGATGGGAGTTTAAGGTCAAAGAAATCAAAATTTATTGGATTAGTAGATTCATTGAGATAAGTTTTAAGATTTTCAACTAATAAATTATTGATAAGCAGAGGAGTAATCCATTCATCAGCATTATTTTCCAAACCCAGAATTTAATTTCTCCTTTTCCTATAACTAGCAAACTTGTGGAAAAAACTAGTATTAAGGTCACCATATTTTTTTCCAGTTAAGGGTTGACCGTTGTTTCCAATAGTTCATTTAATATAGAAAAAACCTTGTTAATCTCATTACGAATACTAGATTCCATATCAAGTAGATAATCATTAGGATTATTGCTAATATGAATATTTATATCTTCAAGTTTATTAGTAAGTTCGTGTCAATATGTCCAATGGTGTTTTTTTCCATTATTCATAAATCCAAAATCAGGAAGGTTACAATTTTTTATTTTCCAAGCATTAGCTACTATGTCATGGAATTCATTAAATAATGCCTAGGTAGATTCATATCTAAATGCTTTATATACTTTTGTTGTAATACATAGCGTCGCGCTAGTATCTAATAATATGGGGGAGTGGTCAGAGAAACTTGAACTAAATATGCTTAATAGAAGCTTGGGGGAAAGAATTGCACCAGTTAATATTCGCTAGTGCTCTGTTTAATCTTTCACATATGAATAATTTCTCATATTGTCGATTAGTCCATGTAAATTTGTGTCCTATATAACCAAGATCTAGCAAGTTGCAATAATTTACACATTATGTAACTTTCAGGATTTTGGATGGATGGAATCTACCTCCAATTTTTTCATGTGGGTGTAAGATACAGTTAAAATCCTTAATAACTAAGCCAACTTGGATGTGTATTACAATTTGAAATAGAGGTTAATTCATTCCATACCTGGGGTTGTAAACCAGGTTGAGGATGATTGTATAGCGCGGTCAGTAGGAAAAGATTGTCTCCAGTTTGGTGTTGCACCTCCGTATGGATAGTTATGGGACCAAGGCTCATCTGTCGTACCATTGTTTCTGCTGTATTCCACATAATCCAAATGCTACCTGCAAAACCAAGAGCAGGGAGTACCATGGAGTCTGTAAATGGAAGACGTTGTATGATCGAATGAGCTCTCTCTTCATGCATTCTAGTGTCCATGACGATGAAGATCTCTGGTATAGACCTATGGATCAAATCTCTTGCAGCAGTGATAAATTCTTGGCGTGCAACACCCATACAGTTCCGGTTGAGAATCCTCATAGAAGGTGGCAGATTGAGTAAAGTTGGGTGAGAGGGTCCTGCATGGTTGGCTGCTGTTGTCATGGTCACAGACCCGTTTTGGAGTTGTCCAGACCTCAAGAAGGCCTGGAGATCTCTTTCGAGTGGGTGAAGATAGAGACGGAACTGAGCTTCTCTTTCCCTGGCAAATGATTCACGTTCTTGTCCCAGTTCCAAAATCAGAATCTGGGGGGTGCAAGGACTTAGAAAGAGGTGAAGAGTTGTGTGAAAGGGTTGAAGCAAGAATTCGTTTGAACCCAGTAGTATTATATTCTTCCTTATTCTAGTATTCGTCTGTGCTGGGAATACGTTGTGATTTAGAGAGTTTTCTGTGAGTACTGATGGATGGTTGGATTGCGGGTTGGGATTGGAAGATGAAGGTCCCGCAATTGGCGGAATTCTCCTGAACCTATGTTGTGGAAGAGGTGAAAAAAGTGGGTTTTGGGATAGTGAAAACTGTTGAGGGTTGCGAATTGGACCTGTTGTTTGTTGATTTACAGACTGGCGTTCCTGATTGAGGTTGGGTGAAGTCGGAGCCATTTTGCAGACAAGAGTTTTGTTCTTTTGGTATCAGTTGAGGAATGAGAACAGAGTAAGGAAGATAACTCTATAACAGGGACTTCAAGGTGTGAATCAGATGCTGAGGTGGTCGTTAGCTCTTTAGTTGTGCCAGGTGGACATAGATGATTGTATGAGTCATATGTAGTAATTGGATCAGCTCCTGTTGTTGCCGCTTTGACTTCTGAGAAGCCCACAATATTTTTTTTTAACAGTGCAAGTTAGAAGAAACCAGCGTTGCTCTTGGATTCTTGTGATGATGATTAATCTGTATCTCCTCACGCAAATCTTGAGTGTTTTTGTCTGTATGATTTCATTGCGTGTAGTTTCTGTAATAGCAACCACGTGTTGTGTCGTCATGAAATCGTCATTTCGATTTGTGTCATGAGAAGTAACATCTACCGGAGTATCAACAGTTTTTCGGGCATCTTGGGGATGATCTTGATCGGAACAGTATGGTCATCTTTTTCTGAGTTAATTATCGAGATATCAAGATCTTGGTTGAGTTATTAAAAGGAGTTATGAACAGGAATAGTGGAAGTGATGAAATTCCATCTGGTTGTTTTTTGGGAATCCATTTCTTTTTTAGTACTGTTTTTTTCTGCAACACCAAGGGTGGGGTTGGGAAAATGCCTTGATAATTTGGTTGATTTTCCTTGTAGTTCTCCTTTATCTTGTTGTTGAGAGTATTGTTGTGAAATTTCTAAAACTTTGGTCTGGTTCTATTCTTTTCCTTGAGAATCTTCCATGGTGGAGTGGAAAATTGAGAACGACCATGAGTATCTATAGATGGACTATCTTGAATTTTTCTAACTTACATTCTGCTTGGAGATGCCCTATAGTTCCGCAATTAGTGCAAAAGGCCATCTTTAGCTCATAGATAATTTGTTGGAGGTGATTGTCTATAACAATAGTTGGGGGTAGAGATACAGAGGTATCCACTTCGATACATAATCTTTCAAAACCACATTTAGTCTGTGAATGAGTGTGTGAATCCGTTTTGATGGGACTGCCTATTTGTTTGCCAATCTAGAATAAAGCGTCGAGATCGTAGTATTCAATTGGCAAATTGGGAAGTTGCATCCAGATGAACAGAGTATTAGGTGGTTGATTAGAGGGGACGAAGTATGGACGCAATTTTTGAACATATATATGAATTAGAAAGGAACCATGGCCCTCCTGCTAATGCTATGAAATAGTCATCTAGATTCTGAAACTTAACTAAATAATGCCCCTTACCAATATGAATACACATAATATTATTGAGTTAAATTCATTTTGCCCCCTGTGTTATCCAAAAAGATTAAAAAACCCCCTGTGAAAAATCAATTATCAGTTTCACCCCATGTGTTACAAAAAATATATCATACTGCCCCTGGTCAAAGAGAGCATAATTTTATAGGGGCAATGACTAAAAATACCCATCCTAGTCAACTTGGTCAACTTAGGACTATTAAAATATACCTATAATATATAGAAATTATTTAGAAAAATTTTTATATAGAAAACATATCTATTAAAATATACCTATAAAATTATTTATATTAAATTTTATATAGAAAAATTATTTTTCTTATTCCGTTACATAAGCTTAATATTAATTTTAATTCGATAGAATTGATAAAATTTAGTATTTCAGTGGACGAAATTTTAATTTTTGATCAGAAAATGACATGGCATGCCCAATATTAATTTTAATTCAATAATTATGCTTATTTTTTTATAAAAAATATTTTAAAAAGTAATAATTTATAATATTATATATAAATAATGTTTATTATATTATTATAATTTATAAAAATAAAAAAATATTATTTAAAAAAATAATAATCAACCCCCCCACCCCCCCACCCGACCATTCCCCTTCCCTCCTCCCCACCCCCTTCCCCCGCCCAGCAAAGGGGCCGACAGCCTCCCCGTTTGGGCGATGCCTATCGCCCAGACCATGGGCGACCGACGTTGCCCAGAAGGAGAGGGCGACGCCCTCACTCCCTCCCATGGGCGACGACGTCGCCCTCGACGAATGGGCGACTCGTTGTCGGCGTCGTCCTCGCTCCCATGGGCTGTTAGAAAGGGTGACCAAAAGCCAATTAGATTGGTTGTTTTCCATTCGACAATCTTTATCAAATAATATTAAATTGATGAATACGGTAAGAATTCATTAAGATGGCAATATGTTTCGTTGAGCTTACCACTGATATTGAACGGGATTTCAATGTCACAATGAAATGCCCACGGATCGAAAGGTTAACCCATGGAGTTGGGCTGCGCATAAGTTTGGCAGCTATGAAACCCACTCCTAAGGGTCGGTCTAGAACGTTCCAAGTCGAGGACCTCGAGATTGGGCATCGAGGATCCTATGGAGACTTGCACTAAGTACTGCAGCTATGTTTCGTCGGCAGGGGACGTAGGTCGTCCATGCAGTTTTAGTGGGTTGGTTGGCCAGGTAGTCAACTGACTAAAGTGACTCGCGGGAATCGTCATATGGAAGCCTCTCAAGGTTTGGTCGGTATGACTGGGATTCCCGATTCTGATAGTACGAAATTAGTCCTCTAACTTGAGGAATCATGGCAATCACGTGCATACGAAGACTGTATCTTGGATATGGCGAGCGGTGGCTATGTCATGAGGCATGGTCATCATAAGTCTTATCCAGTGCACTCGTAGTATGTAGCGAGGACAGTGGATTCCAAGAGAGGATCTGTTCCCTGTCATTATATGACAGAGAGTTCTCCCATGCACCTCGAGATGGTTTAGACTCTAAAAGTCTTTGGCCAAAGCGATTGATCGATCAGGAATATGTTTTCTAGATCGGATCAGTAGAGTAAACGCATCTCGAGTGTTAAGCATAGTTGCCTAGTCAAGTATGGGAACCGACACCCAATTTCATGCCCTAAAGTAATGCCAGGAGACGGTTGATAGTAGGACCGTACTGGTATGGATTCGGAGCCTAAATGTTCACGCCAACATTAACCTAGTCTCTAGTGTCATGGACTGTTGCTAGACGGCCACCCATGGTAACAGGCCATTTCCGATTATGGGATAATTGGAAATAATTAATTAAATTTAATTTAATTAATTATGTTGGTCACACATACCCAAGTCTAGCTGAAGGGTGAATCTAAAGAGTCACACCCTACCACTATAGTGGGATAGAATTAATTTGGAATTAATTCTAGAAGAGTCGGATTAATTTAATTGGATTAAATTAATATTTGGAGAGAATAAATGATTGGATCATTTATTTAAATCAATCCATTGGATGGATGACCAGAAATTTAATTAATTGGATTGATTAGAATTTCAAGTTAGCTAGTAAAATTAATTGGATTAATTTTATTGGGCTTGGTCCAATTTATAAGTTGAATTTATAAACTGAAAGAGAGAGCATGGGCTTGGATCTTTTAATTAGATTAAAAGATAAGGAGTTCAATGTTGGGCTTATGATTAAATTAGATTTAATATAAGTCCATGATACGTGGGCTTGATCCTATCGAGTCTGGTTCATTAAATACAAGCTCAAGGCCTTGATTGGACCTTGGCTAAGCCAAGGAGGACAATTTTGGAAGGTTCTTTGGCTGATTTAGAAGGAAAAATTCGTGCTTAAGGGGTGGCTAGGGTTATGATGGTTATTTTGGAGCCTAACTAGGTTAGGATTCCTAGTATGTGTATGACTAGGTTATATATATACCTTCATTAAACCCTAACCACACATACAACACGCACTAGCCTCTCAAAACCTCACAAATTCGTGCATCTCTCTCTCTCCATATCAATTTTTTCATTTGGTCTTAGGGATCAAAGGAAAAAAATGAAAGAGAGATCAAAATACGTTAATTCATAGCGATTGTTTTGATCTCCATCTCTTCTGTGGAGATTTTGCTAGCATGAAATCTCCACATCCTTTAGTGGTGGTGTGTCATTCTTGGGAGGATCTCAAGATCGAGGTCTCGTCTTGGATGGATCCGGAAACGAAACTGGAGAGGAGACAACGCTTGTTGCTGTAAGAGAAAAACGACAATGGTAAAACTCCATTTAAGGAGTGAACGTCTGGGAAAGATCAAGGGTACACCCCTTTGATAAGAATTAATTTCGCTAATTATCGATTGTTTTATCGGTTATTCGATTTTTTGAGCTTCCGCCGCGCTTCCCGGGCCGATCCGCTTCCTTCAAGTGGTATCAGAGCCCCCGGTTCGGTGTATAGGCCTAGAATCTAACGTGTATTACGTATTTCAGCATGTTTACATATTTTTAATTGGCTTTGGAAGCATGTTTTTTGGATTTTATTTACATATCAAGATCTAGGGCTTATGTATTTAATTTTTTTTTTAATTTTGGGCATAAGAAATTTTATTAAAATTTGGAATTTCTGAAAATTGATAATTTTCTTGTTGTTTCAGAAATTGTAGGAAAAAAGGTTTCAGAAATATCGAAAAAAAAATGAGCAGCGGCCGACGCGCCTGGCAGGCAGAGGGGCCTGCGCACACACTGTGCGCAGCCACAGGCAGGGGCGCACGTGCGGTAGACAGGTTGCCTGCGCGCGCGCGCGCGCCTGCTGCCGACCGGCTGGGCTGGTCAGCCGTCTGACCCGATTTTTCTGTTTTTTTCAGAATTTTTCAATTTTTTATTTTTTATGAGTTTTTTTGCATATTTTTTTGAAACAGTTAATTTTGGTGAATTTAATTTTTGGTTGAGATTTGGTATTTCCCAAGATTAAATTACTAAAATTAATTTGAATGGATTTTTCAAACAAGAATCGATTTTTGCATGGGTTGCACTTATGTCCATTATAAGTTGCATTATTTTACATATAAATTTCTGAGATTTGATGTGTAATTAATTTATGATATTGGATGTCATTTATTATAATGCATGATTTGCATTATATTTTGTGTGCATGTTTATTTTGGAATAAATGTGCAATATTTTATTAATTGGATTAACATGGATGATCACGAAGCCCATTGGACCCTGTGTATGGTTTATTTTCTATTGGGTTGGGGCCTGCGTGCCTCTTATTTACTTTTTCTCTTTGTTTTTTAGCCTATATGTTTAAGGCTTGCTTTCTCCTATAAATGTACTCCCCACAACTGTTGATTGGGGTTTTTTTTAAGTTGTAATGAGAGTAGAATAGGTGGAGAGGTTTTACCTTTATTTTATTTTTAAATAATTGTAAAGAGCAATCCCAGACGATGGAGGCCCATGGAGGAGGCCATGGGTTGGCCCACGGAGATCCATGGAAAAGAGGCTCAAAAGATGGAGCCCACGAAGGAGATGAAGAAATAAAGAGAGATTGCAAGATGTTAATGGGTTAAACATCTTGTAATAGTGTAGGCCTACCCTTAGACTGACCACAGATCCACTGCGGGCTTAGTGGGTCGCATAGGTTTTGGGCTTGTGATCATCTAACAGGGGAGCGCTAAGCTTTTATTTTGCATGCGATACGTTTTATTTAAACGCATTATATATATTGGATATATTATCATGCAAGATATTAATATGTGATGAGGTCTCGGTCAACTATTAAAATGAACTCTCACTTGGTTGGGCCAAGTTAATAATATTAGACCCTTAAAAATGGAAATAATCACCATGGCTTGTTATTCCATAAATTCCATCCACATCAATGTAGTGAGGAAGCCAATTTCACCCATATGTGGTCCCACGAGTCGTGGCACTTGTGGACAGAAATGAAGCTGCAATATTACTGTGAACGAAGTGAATACACACCTATTTCCCTGTCTCACGAGTAATGGGGAGCGATAATGTGTACTATGATTCGGTTGATGGATTAGGATTAATGCTAAATAATGTAATTTCCATGCCTTCCATCCACAGTAATGTAGTGATGAAGCTGATTTTAGCCACACGTGGTCTCACGAGTCGTGGCACATTTGGACTGAAATAAAGCTGCACTATTATTGTGAACGAAAAGACTACGCTTCTATTTCCCTGTCTCACGAGTCGTGGGGGGCGATAGTTTGCGATATGATTCGGTTGATGGGTCGGTCTAACACCAAGTAACGTGATTTTCTTGGAGTCCTCGGAATCAAGTGAAAATGTGAGGTAAAATATCTTGGGGATCTCGTGGGACGAGAATGGTATTGGATACCTCCCACAAGGCTATTTCCATGTGAATCATAAAAGCGGGGCATGGAGAATTTCGCTTGTGGACCTCAAGCCCACTAGGAAAATGATTTTCCTGAAAGCCCATTTGAGAGTGATGGGCTTTCGCAGAAATAGTGGGAGGGTTAATGACTGAAGTCCAATTTCTTAACTTGAACCTAATATTATAATAATCTGCTTATTTTTCTGTTTATTGTAAATCTCTAAGAATCCACTTAACTATACTTGAGGCTAATATTTAATGGAACAAACTTTTTGAATTGACTGAGAAATCTGAGGATGGTTCTCGATTTCAAGAACCAGACTTACGTTCTGGATAAGTCTTTACCTCGGACTATGCCGGAAGGGTTCCTGCCTAGAGAACGTTTGACGTTCGAAAAGTTTACTCAGTGGCATGAGAACAATCGGAAAGTACACAGTATCGTACTGGGCTCAATGAGTAACGAGATCCAGAAATAGTATGAAAGGTATGAGGACATCTTGTCGATAATGCACCGCATGAAAATAACTTTATGCAGTACCAGAATGGCGTATTAGATATACTGTGACGAAGGCATTCTTCGGCATGATAATGATTAAGGGATCGTCCGTACGTGAGCATGGAGTGATGATGCTTTCCCTAGTGGAGAAGCTCAAAGACCTCCAAGCTGATTTCAAGGAGGAAGAAACGTACGTTGACTTCATTCTATAATCACTATCTCTCTCCCTTGATCAATTTACTATCAGCTATAACATGAATGGGCTTGAGGAAAGCCTTCATGAGTTGATTAATATATTGGTTAAGTACAAGGCAACGATTGAAAAATCTGCGCCGACGGTACTAGTGGGAGAGGCTTCAGCCTCTAAAGCGAAGGGCAAGGTTGTCGGACGCGAGAAGAGGAAGAAGGAAGAGATGTTTTCTAATACTGCTAGCACTTCAAGTGTTCCTGTTACACCGCTAGGCGGGGGTAAAGGAAAGAGGAAGAAAGGTTCGTCAGTCAAGGATTCTGAATGATGTTTGCATTTATTGCCGAGAGAAGGGCCATTGGAAGAGGGAGTGTCCTAAGCTCCTCTACAATGAAGGTATAAGTCTTTAATTGAGTATTAACATAATCATCATTCTACTCTTGGTATTAGATACAAACGAATTCATAATTTACAAATGATTTGCAGATGGTGATGAGGAGTAGAAAAGCCGAAACAAAAGGTCCTAAGGCTTAGCGATAGCGGAGCTGTTGCTATAATAGACTAGGGGCTTAGTTAGGTTTAATGGTGATCATGTTAGGATAGTATCTATGTAACCTAGCATGATCGAAATAATATTTTCAATTATTGTTGGACAATTTTGATTACATATTTTGATCAATAAAGTTTCTTATTTGACATTGAATGGATTCATGTCTGCTGGGTGAAGCATATACTATTTTATAATTGGATTATGAATACTCAAATAAAGAATAAAATGATAATCAAAGAGCCCAAGCTTATAATCCTGGTAGATCAATCTATTCTAGTTGAGGAAGAGAGAGATTAATGGATTCAAAGAGCACTAGAAATTGGCGATTTGGATCTATTAACTTTCAAAAACCTTACTGAGAAGGAGAAAGACTGCAAAAGCTCTTTTGTGGGACAAAATGAGTTTACCAGTTACATGTTGGATTAGATCCAGTATGATATCTGTGAGTTACTAAAATACACAAGATCGGTGTGGGGGTTCACCAGTCTAATTCTATTTGATGAGGTTCAAAGAATTAGACTCGGAGTGGTGAACCAACATGATCACCTTTCGATTGAATCAAGAGAGTGTGTATTTAGTGGGAGTTCTTTATGAGAATGTGATTCTCACTCGGTGAAGTTCTTCCTGAAAGGACCACGGTTGACCGGTCTCTGATAAGGAAGAAATCGAACTAAGTTGGACTTTGTTTGATTGGTGTTTCACTGAAACAGATTGGCCCTTATTGTACGATGAAACTTTCGTCCCACAAAGTACTTGAGTTAATAGGATGGTCCTATACACATCAAGGAAATAGTGGGAGTACGTTTTCATATAACTTCTCAAATGCATCATTCGCAATCAAGTAAATCTCTAACTGACCATATTCCAGTCCTTATTTGTTCATGGAAATTGGATTTTAATCCAAAAAAAGGACATAAGGAGGAACAATGTTGGACATCGTTTAGAACCAATGGCTTGGAACCTAAAGATTCACTAAGAAGTTCAAACTAGGTTTGAGACTTCGTAAAACTGGAATATTCGTTCTTATCTAAAGATCATACTATGTATGATTTGATAAAATGAGCCCAACGTCAGTGGGAGTTGGTGTGAGTTCCAATGTGTTTAGTGTATAAACGTCTTTCCCATTTGGAATGAGGTTAAAATGTTTAAGAAACACTAAGACACATATAAAGTTGTTCACAAAATTCTCCATAAAAGGAATTAGATTCCTACATTAGGGTCGAGCTATTCAAAACTCAGTCATGGTTGACTGATGAGAAAGCTCAGATGTCTTGGACATTCCCTACGTCTATGCCGAAGACAACACGAATGTGTTGGTTTGGTGTGTTGGATCTGATATTGTGTATGCTTAGGGTATGACACAACGTATATTGGAAATACACCAATTGGCAATAGACAGTTGTCAAGAACAGTTTTTAATACCTGAATAAGGATTAAAGAAGTGTGTCTGACACACGATTTGTGGAGAGTTAATTCTGGAAAGCTAAAGCGATACTAGCTTCCAGACTCATATGAATAATGGACAAGTCCTCAAAGTATAATCATGTTCGGACTTGATGGTAGGCATGGTAGCTTGGAGGGATTTCAAGCAGACGCCCCATCTTAAAAGTTGAATGTGGGGCGACTTTAACAAGTCAGTCGAGGAAAGTGGTTTGGATCAAAAAACAACATCCATTAGATGGATGTGGTGCCTAGCACAATCGAGCCAGTTGTAGCCTTAGAGGCGAATGACAAGGCTAGGGCAAGAGCCTTATGGGCCCGAGATCTCATCACAAGATCCACAAAAACTCTTAGATAACAACCATCTCCAAGCAGCGATGGTGAAGGAAATACACAATTGGATCGTGTAGATCCAGCAGAAAAAAAAGTAGACCCACGAAACCGAGCAGATATCGTAGATTGCTCATGCTCAAAAGGTTTTGAGCGACATGGATAATTGGCTTAATGGTCAAGTGGGAGATTGTTAGAATGGGTGACCAAAAGCCAATTGGATTGGTTGTTTTCCATTCGACAATCTTAATCATATAATATTAAATTGATGAATACGGTAAGAATTCATCAAGTTGGCAATATGTTTCGTTGAGCTTACTACTGATATTGAACGGGATTTCAATATCACAACGAAATGCCCACGGATCGAAAGGTTAACCCGTGGCGTTGGGCTGCACATAAGTTTGGCAGCTATGAAACCAACTCCTAAGGGTCGGTCTGGAACGTTCCAAGTCGAGGACCTCGAGATTGGGCATCGAGGATCCTATGGAGACTTGCACTAAGTACTGCAGCTGTGTTTCGTCGGCAGAGACGTAGGTCGTCCATGCAGTTTTAGTGGGTTGGTTGGCCAGGTAGTCAACTGACTGAAGTGACTCACGGGAATCGTCATATGGAAGCCTCTTAAGGCTTGGTCGGTATGACTGAGATTTTCGATTCCGATAGTATGAGATTAGTCCTCTAACTTGAGGAATCATGACAGTCACGTGCATACGAAAACTGTATGTTGGATACGGCAAGCAGTGGCTGTGTCATGAGGTATGGTCATCATAAGCCTTATCTAGTGCACTCGTAGTATGTAGCGAGGACGGTGGATTCGAAGAGAGGATTTGTCCCCTGTCATTATATGACAGAGAGTTCTCCCATACACCTCGAGATGGTTTAGACTCTAAAAGTCTTTGGCCAAAGCGATTAATCGATCAAGAAAATATTTCCTAGATAAGATCAGTAGAGTAAACGCATCTCGAGTGTTAAGCATAGTTGCCTAGTCAAGGATGGGAACCGACACCCAATTCCATACCCTAGACTAAGGCCAGGAGACGGTTGACAGTAGGACCATACTAGTATAAATTCGGAGCCTAAATGTTCACGCCAACATTCACCTAGTCTCTAGTGCCATGGACTGTTGCTAGACGGCCACCCATGGTAACGGGTCATTTCTGGTTATAGGATAATCGAAAATAATTAATTAAATTAGATTTAATTAATTATGTTGGTCACACATGCCCAAGTCTAGCTGAAGGGTGAACCTAAAGAGTCACACCCTACCACTATAATGGGATAGAATTAATTTGAAATTAATTCTAGAAGAGTCGGATTAATTTAATTGGATTAAATTAATCTTTGGAGAGAATAAATGATTGGATCATTTATTTAGACCAAACCATTGGATGGATGACTTGAAATTTAATTAATTGGATTAATTAAAATTTCAAGTTAGCTAGTAAAATTAATTGGATTAATTTTATTGGGCTTGGTCCAATTTATAAATTGGATTTATAAATTGAAAAAGAGAGCATGGGCTTGGATCTTTTAATTAGATTAAAAGATAAGGAGTTTAATGTTGGGCTTATAATTAAATTAGATTTAATATAAGTCCATGAGACGTGGGCTTGATCCTATCGAGCTCGGTTCATTAAAAACAAGCCCAAGGCCTTGGTTGGACCTTGGCTAAGTCAAGGAGGACAATTTTGAAAGGTTCTTTGGCTGATTTAGAAGGCAAAATTCGTGCTTAAGGGGTGGCTAGGGTTAGGATGGTTGTTTTGGAGCCTAACTAGGTTAGGACTCCTAGTATGTGTATGAATAGGTCATATATATACCTTCATTAAACCCTAGCCACACACACAACATGCACTAGCCTCTCAAAACCTCACAAATTCGTGTCTCTCTCTCTCTCCCATTGAGCTTATCTTAATTAATAAATTGGATTTATGTTTTAATTGGATTAAATGATAATGAGTCTAATTTAGTTTAGATTTTATTGAATTAGATTTAATTCAATTCATTGGATCATTGGGATTGTTTAAAATTATTTAAAATGAATCTCGATCCATTAAATTAGAGCCTATCATCTAAAGGGTTGACTTCCAAGTAAGGAAGGGAAGAGTTGGACTCCTCTCTGCTTAGAAACATGAGAAAGTGCAACTCGGCCATATAAGGTGTCCCTTCTATATGACATGATTGGATCATACCACACAGAAGGGAGCTTAACCTGTGGATCACTGGAATGTAACTAGATACATTTCTACTCTCATATACAAGCAATACATAAATATACACAATCTATGTGGTATGGTTGGATTATACCATGTAGAAGGGAGTTTGTCTTATAGGATTGAGTAGAATTGTATCTAGACACATTTTAAGTTATATATATATATATATATATATATATATATATGTACACTAAAACTCACCCAACTCTAGCATGTTGTTCGGCAACCCTCTCTCTCTCTCTTATCCCCACACTTTCTCTTGCTCTCTTTGATCTAGGATAAAGTGTAAAGTTGTAGAGAGTTTTGATAAAGAGAACCCACTAACTCATAGTTTCTTCTGAATGGATTTTAACTTCTTCTAGCACGGAGATCAAACTGGTTCTTTCCTCCAAGTGGTGTAGATCATTTCTAGATGGTTAGTTTGGAGCCTAAGGTGAACACATCAGAGATAACATTTGGCAATTGACGCAAAACAAAAGGAGGTAAGACCATTTACGAACCTCGCTTCTTTTTGTTTTTTATATATATTATCTATAGCCTCTTATGTGTGGATGTTTATTTTGTTATAACTCTCATACTACACTGAATGCCTAGGAACCACTAGAGGTACACCCCTTGGTTGGATCAAAGTTTTATTATTATTGCTTTCTCGCTTGCTTCTTCTTTTACGCTTTCGCCTTGTGTTCTCGAGCTGATCCACTCCCTTCACTATCATCCCTCCTCCATAATCCACCCTTCCATTTCCCACTGCATCCCCCAACCTATCCTCAATTGCATCACCACTATCATCACTCCAACGTAGATACATCAGCCTCTCGGAGACCACGTAAGCAAAAATCTTTTCCAACCTGTTTATTCTAGTTTTTTCTATTTTTCTTGGATATTAATATCGTGAATTATTTCTGTAGGTCGAACTGAGACTTTTACAGCATGACTGAGAGTGTGCTGTTAGGTCACTTTCTTCATTTGTGGCTCAAATACAAGGTCGTGCCATAGGAGCAACAATTTTTTGTTCAAACAGCTCAAGCTAATTTCCTATCTTTTTATATATTTTTTTAATAATCATTAACTCAAGTAATTATTTAGGATTAACAATTTTCTATGCTATACTCTTTTAGCTTAAGTACTATTGGGATTGCACGAATGCGGAGATACAGAAGCCTTCAATTCTGAGGTTTTCAGTTTTTGCAAATACTAGTATAATTGGTTAGGGACATCCACTCTAGGGTCCCAAATGCTAGTTAGCTCTATCATGATTGCCCTGATGTGGAAGTATCACCCATCTGAACATGATCAAATATTCAAACAATAAAATCCATATTAGAATTAAAAAAAAACTAGATTTACGTTGTTAATTAAATATTATCATAAAACTCAATTACTTATATTTTGTTAACTGGGAGGATACTAATATTTTTTATATAACTATTAATATTTTTATCAACTTTTAAGGGATTAAACGATTGACCCTTAAAGCCAAGTGTTAATTACATATTATTCTAACTATCATAAAAGTACACAAATATTAGAATAGGTTAAATAAATTATTTAATTAACGATAATATTTTCTCTGTTTAATCGACTCAATAACTAAACTATAGTTAATATCAATTTATAATTGGTTAACTAACTAATCGAAATTAATAAATAATTAAACAATTCTGAAGGTGAAACAAGTAATATAGTAAATTCAATTGTAATACATAAGTGTATAAATGAATGGATTTAGGGATAATACTCCACATAAAATCGATGGACTACGTGAAGGAAGTGGATCGGCCCGGGAATCGCGGCGGAAGCGCGAAAAATCAAAAAACAGGTAAAACAAGCAATAATTAACGAAATTAATTCTGATCAAGGGGTGTACGCTTGATCTTTTCCCAGGCGTTCGGTGTATTAAATATAAAAAACATAGGCTAAGAAATCATAAGAAAAACAAGGAGCGAAAACCACAAATGGAGTTTTACCTTTGTCGTTTTTCTCGTACGGCTACAAGCGTTGTCTCCTCTCCGTTTTTGTTTCCGGATCCGTCCACAACGAGACCTCGATCTTGAGATCCTCCCAAGAATGACACACCACCACTAAAGGATGTGGAGATTTCATGCTAGCAAAATCTCCACAGAAGAGATGGAGATCAAAACAATCGCTATGAATTAACGTGTTTTGATCTCTCTTTCATTTTTCTTTTGATCTCTAAGACCAAATGAAAAAGTGATATGGAGAACATGGGAGAGAGAGAGAGGCACGAATTTGTGAGGTTTTTGAGAGGCTAGTATGTGTTGTGTATGTGGCTAGGGTTTAATGAAGGTATATATATGACCTAGTCATACACATACTAGGATTCCTAACCTAGTTAGGCTCCAAAACAACCATCCTAACCCTAGCCACCCCTTAAGCATGAATTTTGCCTTCTAAATCAGCCAAAGAACCTTCCAAAATTGTCCTCCTTGACTTAGCCAAGGTCCGACAAGGGTCTTAGGCTGTATTTAATGAATCGGGCTCGATAGGATCAAGTCCACGTCTCATGGACTTATATTAAATCTAATTTAATCATAAGCCCAACATTAAACTCCTTATCTTTTAATCTAATAAAACGATCCAAGCCCTGGTATCGGAGCAGTGGTTAAATGTTTCTTAAGCTCGTGAAAGCTCATCTCACCGGCATCATCCGAAACAAAGGGTTATCCTTTTAGATGAGCTTTGTTAAAGGTGTGGCTATCTTGAAGAAATTTTGGATGAATATCCGATAATATCCTGATAACCCTAGGAAACTACGAACCTCCATAATATTCTTAGGTCGTTACCCGGTCCACTATAGCTTCTACTTTTGAAAGATCGACGGTTAGTTATCGCCAGAATTGACATGGGATAGAAAGCTAACTTCATGTATCCAGAACTCACACTTGCTGAGTTTGGCGAACAACTTGTTTTCTCGAAGTACTTGTAGAACAATCGGAAGGTGATTTTCATGGTCCTCCTCGAACTTGGAGTAAACCAATATGTCATGATCTATAAAAATTAGCACAAATTCGTTAAGGTAAGGTTGGAACATACGATGCATCATATCCATGAAGGTTGCAGGAGCATTTGTCAACCCAAAGAGCATGACCAAAAATTCATAATGGTCGTATCTCATGTTAAAAGCAATTTTGGGGATATCTGATTCTCGAATCTTTAGCTGGTAATATCTCTCCAATCTAACTTGGAGTAAATTCGTGACCCTTGCAGTTGGTTAAATAGTTCGTCAATTTGAGGTAAAGGATATTTGTTCTTTGTAGTAATACTATTCATTCCACTATAGTCAATGCACATTTAAAGTGCTTCATCTTTCTTTCGAACAAAAAGGATAGGAGCTCCCCAAGGTGAGAAGCTCGAGCAAATAAATCCCCTCTCTAGCAACTCTTTGAGCTGACTCTTTAATTCCTTCAATTCAGCTGGTGCCATATGATAAGGCATCCTAGAGATCAGTGATGCATTTGGGTAGGATTCAATTAAAAACTCTACTTCTCTATTTGGGGTAAAGATATTAGTTCCTCAGGGGACACATCAGGAAATTCAGATATTACTAGTATATCCTCTAATTTATTTTGTTCCTTTGGCTTATTGATTAGATAGGCCTCCTTTCAAAGTATTTTTCTAGCTTTCAAGGAAGAGATTATTCTCATTATGGATGTTATTTTTTCCTAATCATTTCTACCTCCATTTTCCCTAAAACACAAAACTTAATAGTTTTTTAATAACAGTCTAATTTCACGTTATATTTGTACAACATGTCCATCTCCAATATAACATCATATCCCTGGAGTGGTAGTTCAATAAAATCTGCCCAAAATATTCTATCATCAATTTTAACCTTACAAGACTTATATAAAATATTACTTATGTCACTATTCCCCATTGGCATACTTACCTCAAAGCTATAGGGCAAAACCTCAGCTTCGGCAGTAAGGTAAAGAGTAAAATGTGAAGCTACGAATCAGTGTGTGACTCCCAAATCAAACAAAACTCAACCAAGTGTATTTGAAATACAAATCGTACGTTCTATAACCGTAGTTACTTCTCCTCCCAGCGCAAACGCAAGTGCACGTATCTTAGTGTACCATCTTGATTCCCAATTCCTCCAGGTTTATTCATACCACTTTGCCGAGCTCGTGTTTGTGGTTGTTGATTATTCTTTTGCATTATCGGGCAATCCTGGATTATGTATTGGTCACTGCCACAATGATTACACTTTCCCAACATTCTCCAGCAATTGTTGGTGTCATGACCCATACGTTCACAAAACTTACAATTTCCTTCAGGATCCTTATCTGACTGACCCCTATTTTGTCGACGCATATTTTGGCTCCCTGAAGCATTTCCTAGATGTATTCTCGTAACGTTCAAGCGCAAAGGAATGAATAAAAGAAATTGGTGGTGTATGTCATGCTCTTTCACATGCCCTTTCACACATTCTTCCAGTCGGTTTAACTCGGCAAGTCTAGCCTCAACTTCCATAGCCCGCTCAACTGATGTTGTGTAAGTCGTTAAACCACAAGGTAAAATACTCCTTTGAAGATCAAGGCGCAGGGCACATATAAATTTCTTTGTACACCTCAAACTCTTGCTCTCGCCTATTTTGCACTATTTGAGGAAAATACTTATCATTAAATTCTTTGACAAAGTTGATCCACGTGTGGGGAGTTTCCTGCCTCTAACATCGTACTTCCACCCCGCGCCACCAATTGTGTCGTGCCTCTTCGAACCTAAAGGTAGAAAATGATATCTTCTGCTTATCATCGTACCTTAATACCTTAAAGATTTTCTCTATTTCATTAAGCCAAGTCTTTACTTTATAGTCATTTGGCTCTCCGAAGAACTATGGAGGCTAAAAGCGCATAAATCTTTCTAAGGCTTGATTGGTTGCAGGTATAACAGACTGCGAAGCTTGCCCTTGAGCATATTGAAAGAACTGTTGAAGGGTGGCAAAAAGATGTCCCATATCTCCTGCCCCTGGAGCTTTTTGCTTCGTGATTGGCCGAATTAACATTAGGATTGTCCACTGGAGGAGGTCCAGGGTCTTGAGTTTCTACTATTGGTCGTATACACGGCCTTCCTCTACCACGTGGAGGATTCATTATCTATACAAGAGTATTCGGAATAATTAATATACAACATAATTAACTTGGAATTTTCTATATATTATAGTTGTTATTATTACTAACTAACAAAACCACGAATTTTTTTTCTAGGGTATTATTTTGTTAGATCAAACATAGAAATAATAATAAAACCTAGGGATAATATATAGTGGTAACATAACACTAATAAAACTTTTATACATCACATATAAACATAGGTACACACACAAAAGATATCCAACTAGGAGCATCAAAGTTAAGACCACTATGTACAACATAACCGAAAATAAACATCGTTTTGGACCTTCTATATACAAGCAAAATCCTCGCCACCACCACGTTTATCCTATAGAGACAATTCCTATTTTCTCATTATCATATAGAAATAGTTCTTATCTCCTCATTATCATCATACCTCATCTCCTCCCCTCTTATACTTGGTGAGCCTTTACCCTCCAGACGTCCCTGTCCTAGTTTCGCTACTGCTCTAGAGATCTCCCCACCTCCCCTCCCCCCCCCCAACTATCTCAATTTTGGTACCTATCGCCGCCCATGTGACATTAGTCATTTCAGAAAAATGGCTCAAAATACATCTTTTTCCATGTGCTTCTCTTATACGCTTTATATTCAGTCTTCACATCCTCTAGTTGTCTTTTAAGACCTCTAATTTCATCTAGTTGCTCATGTATGAGATCCTTTTGCTAATGGATGATGGTCCAATCTTCGCATTCATTTTTTATCTCTCCCATAGAGAACTCTATTACGGTCAGTCAGTATATCTAGGACAACGTCATCGAGGACACTCCCAATCCCCTGGTCTTCAGGCCGTGGGTGACAAATGATGGAGAATTATCCCACTTTATGATTATTGAATCCCTAAACAGATTAACAAAAATCTCACGCTTGATATCCGGTAAATTACTTCTTGCTGACTCCATCCTGAAATATATACTATTAGCACAAAATTAAACCAAAAGGTGCACAAACAATTCCTAATATATATACATATGCAACCTAGCCCACAAAACCTACATGCCCATATAAAACTTCATCATTTCAAACCAAGGCTCTGATACCACCTTTGTCACACCCCAAGGCCTGGATAACACACAGTTTCCTACTTTGGGACTCGACACGTATGTCTACGATCTATTAAGATCCATCTTAGAGCATTTATTTTTGAAGAATCAAGCTCAACTCTGAAGTTTCTTGTAAGGTTCGTTTATTTTTTGACTAAGGTGTCTATTTTGAGCAGGGTTTATTCTTAGGCGACACCTACTAAAAAGAAGGGTTTGTTTATTTATGAATACACACCTTAGAATAATTATGGTGTAAGCACCTGTCTGGAAACAGAATTTATTCTGATGTAACCCTTGCTCAGGAGTGGAGTTTTATTCTAAGAAAGTACCTTATTAGGAAAAGAATTTATTCTGAGCAAGTATCTCCTTGGGGATCGGATTTATTTTAAGTGGAACATTTCTGGGGGCAAGATTGTGAGAGGGTATTTCAGACTTAAGCATAAACTGCTTAAGATTATGCACATTCCACTGCCAGGATAGGGCGTACCCCTTGCCATCTTCCAACTTATAGGCCCATGTCCTAGCATGCTAGTAATTTTGTATGGTCTTTCTCAATTGAGGTTCAGTTTTTCTATAGGATTTAATGCGTAGACCCATCGAAGAACCACGTGTCCTACATGGAAATTACGCGATTTTACCCATTTGTTATGAGCATCTATTATTATGCTTTTATAACTTTGTATTCAAAGGCAGGCTTTCTCCTGAAGCCTTTCAATGAACACTAGATTTTCTTTAAGGAGACTAGTGTTACCCTTCTCCGAATAATACACCACGCAGTGTTACTGCCTAAGAGGTCGCAAATATGTATAGATACAAAGTATCCCCCAAGGAAAGTTTGACGAGCAATGGGAGACCAACCAAGTACTTATTGAGTTCTTCTAATGAGCTTTGGTCGTCTAATCCCCACTCAATGTTCTTGGTCTTCCTTGACACTTTATAAGGACAAGCTTTTTTTTAGTGAATTTAGCGATGAACCGATTGAGAGCCGCTATCCCCCCCCATGAGATGTTGTACCTCATTGATATTGGTTGGAGCTTTGATGTCCAAGATTGCTTTGATTTTGAGGAGTTACGCCTCAATGCTCGTCTCGTTCACCATGAATCTTACCAATCAACCACCTTTTACTCCAAAGGCACATTTGGTGGGTTTGAGTTTTAGCCTGTACTTTTGAAAGACTATGAATGTTTATTCTAGGTCGACTATGTGATCGGTAGCTTTTTTACTTTTTTCTAGCATATCATCCATGTACACCTCTATATTCCTTCCCACATGGGATCAAAATATCTTATCCACCAGCAGTTGGTAGGTGGTCCCTGTATTTTTTAGTCCGAATGACATGGCCATGTAGTAAAACCTCATGAGGTGGTAATGAAGCTAACTCTTTTGTGATCCTCAAGAGTTAACATGATTTGATAGTATCCCTGAGAGACATTTATCATGCTAAAGAGCTCACACCCAGAGGTGGAATCTACCAATTGTCAATCATGAGAGAGGGTACAAATCCTTGCTGCAAGCTTTATTTAGATCCCAAAATTTTACGCACATTAGTCATTTTTGCCCTAGCTTTCTGACTAGCACCACATAAGAGAGCCACTCCAAAAATTATATTTCTTTGATATTTCCTACTGCTAGGAGTTTTTCTACCTCCACCTGAATAATTTTATGTTTTTGGGGTCTGAAATGCCTCTTCTTCTATTTAACAAACTTCATAGAGGGGTCTATGTCAAGGTGATGAGTTATTACTTCGGGATCTATTCCTTCCAAATCTTGAGGAGTCCATGCTAATATATCGACGCTCCGTTGGAGGCATTGAACCAAATCTTCTTTGATTGGTCCTTGCAGCTTGGAACCAATACACGTGTTTTGTTTGATTTCATTGTATTAATTCCATATTGAGTGGTTCTGTAGCACCCCCTATGACAATTCGTTTCATTATCGCTAATTATTATATCCTGTCCTTAATTACAATATATGTTATAAGAACTTTCCATTTAATCAATAACATAAATTCTATTTTTCTCAAAATAATATATAAATGTCATAAGAGATAATAGGTATCAAAAGTTTATATTTACTTTCCAAGGATGTACTCATGTGCACAACCTAAAAAGAAAATAATGAAATATCCAATTATACAAAATTTGAAATGTAAACCTAGCAAAAGATCAGTATATGTAATAATCACATAGCCAAAAATCTCAACTTCAAATGTCATGGTTGATCCACCTAATAAGAGTAACGACACAACTCAAAATCTAATGTTCCTAGTCACGGTGACCTATTTCCTAAAAAATGCATGGCAATGAATGAGCTCCACACTTAATAAGTATAGTTAATTAGTCTACAAATATACATATGCAACAAGACAAGTACCATGCAATTATCACATAATCACAAGATAACCAATACCAATAATCAAAGATTGATACACAACGTAATACACTCAAAATTATTATTTATTTTCTTAAGAGCTTGCTTACTCAGGTTGTAGTGCATCACTCAATGGTCTTTGTCAGCTATCATCATCTCAATCACAAGATCTCATTTTTTTTCCCGACATCACACAACACAGAGCTTGTATGATATGTCACATCATAATAATATAACACAGCGCAACTCGTATAATATCACATCTTCTCCATTGATTAATAATAGAACACAACTCGTCATTAATCATGTCATTATAAGCCATTGCAGTATGCCCCAAAGTTAGGGTAACCATCACGTTACTTCAATAAATACTATTCCCATCAATAATTTAATTATTTAATTCCATCCAAAAATCAATTTTCCATCAATAATGTCATTGTCCAACTCTGTTCAGAAATCAAATATAATATAACACAATAATCCATCAATCTTTATTATACATACGTAATGCACATAAACACATAACGACGACTTTATAGAATAACAACGTAAAATAACCAACAATTAACGATCAAGTATACAACACAAGTATATATATCTATATATATAATCCAATTAACTATACTTACCTCAAATTTCAAAACTATTAAGTTAATACAAAGAGCTCCCCAATCTCTAGTTTATCATCAAATCCTATAATAAACTATATAATACATATATATGTATATCGATAATATCGTAAATGATAAATAAAATATTAAATAATATGTGTACATTTTCATCAGTATTTTATTATTTCATTCATATCAAAACTCAAATCTCCATTCTAGTTTCTTGTAAATAACTAAGCATTTCTAAACTTTTCGGATATATATCTAATTTATCAATTAAGTCATAAGAGTTTATTTTATCAAACGCCTCATATTTTTATAGTTACTGTTTTTTGTAACACCCCTAAATTACATTATTACAAAATTCTCATATTCATTTTTAATGAACATAATATTTCTCCAATATAAATTTCTACTATTTCTATGAATTCCCTAATAATTCCTCGCTACTATAAAATTTAATAAAAAACCAGTACATATAAGTAATTGGTTAATAGACCCAATGAAAATTTGTAAATTAATTATAGTAACGATTAAATCTAATAACAGAATAATTTAATTATCCCACTATAATATTCTTAAAGCTAATGGGAGATTTAATTGTTCGCTAATTTAAAAATAGTCAAACTCATATACTTTTTCAATGAAACATTGCACCAAACAATATAAATACATTTAATAAATGCACTAATCAAATATAATATATAACTTAATAATAACCAAAACCAAAACTTCCTTACCTATTCATTCACACCTCCAAGTATGTGTGAACGTGTGTGTAATTAAAAGAGGACAAGATGGGGTAGGCAACCACTTTCCAATTTCCTCATTTTATTATTTTTTTCTTGATTTTAGTTTTTTTTTTTAAATTTCTAGTACGTCCCTTAATTTTTTCAATTAATATAAGTTGCCCCCAAATATTGTATAAAATTCCAATTTAGTCCCTTCAAGTTTTAATATAATTTATTTATAATAAAATTTTAATTTTTATAATAATTATCAATTAATCTTAGAATCCTATAGATGTCACGAGTTCCTTCCTGGGTTGTACTTTAGTGGGGTATTCCCCCTTAGAACCTATTCCTTATGGGGGGACAGGGTTTTTTCTCTGACGTTTAGGAGATTCCATCACAGATAAACCTTCAGAATTGTGTTTCTGGCCTTTGTATACGGTCTCAATGTAACATATCATAGGCTGGAGTTGGTCTCCATTTACTTTGCCCCCCCTCCCCTTCCACAAGAAACTTGATCTTCATATAGGAGGTGGACACCACTGCTCGGAAGGTATTATCAGTGAGCCTTCCTAAAATTACATTGTAGACAAAAGGGATATACACCACTAAGAATTTTATCAACAATTCCTTATTAGAGGCTCTCCTCCTAAAGAGAGGGAGAGTGTCACCATGCCTCTAGGGTAGACCACTTCTCCTACAAAGCTGTATAATGAGGTATCAACAAATTTCAAGGGCATATCTTCCAATTGAATCCAATCATATGCTCATCTAAAAAGGATATCAACTAACCTCTTGGAGTTGATAAAGATTCGATTTACTTCATAATTGGCCAAGGTGGCAACGATCACCAAGGCATCATTGTGGGGTAGCACCAATCCAGCCTTTTCAGCGGGCTCAAATTGAATGATTGGAGTATTAGCAACTGCTTCTACATCCAGGATTTCTTCAAGGATATCTTTCTCCAATTCCATTATGTGGGTTTTCCTTGCTCTATGGGAATCTGTTCCCATGCCCCCCCTCCACTATCAGTAGATAACCCCCTTTCAGGAAAGGTTGGTATCCTCTTTCGTCCTAGCACTAAAGCCTTGTTCCTTTCTCCTCTTGTGGGATTTGGGTTACACTCTTCCTATGCTTTTCCTTTGTGACCGTCCCTCTTCCGCTAGGGACTCATACCCTAGGTCTTTTCCCTACATATAAACTCCTACAAGTATTTGGTTTGAATGATTCGTTCTGTTTCATTCTTCAGATGCCAACACTCTTCAATATGTGTCCACTGTCATTATGAAATTAACAATACTTATCCGACTTTGGTCGAGTAGGTTCTTTCTTGGCGTTCGGGGCCAGGATAGTAATGCCTTACCCTTCAACACCATCAATGCTTGAGTGATGGGGGCATCAAAGGGAGTATAGGTGAAATACCCCCTCTGAAATGGGGGTTTCTAATCATGAAAATCCATCTTTGTCTTCTTCAAGGATTCTTCTGTTTTGGTGTTCTTTATTTTTCTCTATCACTCCTTTTTGGAGGCTTGGGCTTCCTCTATTATATATTTTTCTACTCGTGCTAGGAGACTGTCCAAATTTGAAGCTAGTTAATCTCTGGGGTAGTAACAGGCACTTCAAGAGCTGCCGTATTGAAGCATTAGAGGTAATCCCTCAAATATTCTACTTTCTTCTGTCGAACTATGAAGAGACTGAGAGTAATTTTCTGTTGTTGCTTCAATCAAATTGATGTAGGAACAGGGAGCGCAATTCCTTAAAACTCCTAATTGATACTACGGGTAATTAGTTGAACTACTGTTAGGTTTCTCAAGCAAAGGTGGTGAGAACACTCGACACTTAATCCATTTGTGTAGCAATGCAAGAGAGTCGCATTCTCAAATAAGGACAAGTGCTCCTGGGGGTCCGAGGTACCATTAGACTCCATGATAGCAGGAGTTTGAAAACTGGGAGGGAGTTTGTCAGCCATGACCTTATCGTTGAAAGGAATGACACCTTATTCTTCCAATGAGACTCTCATCACGCGATGTTGCATATCCTATATTCCCTTCTGCAAGCATTCTAGGCAAGCCATTCACTAAGAGGGAATCTCTTCCTACAACTAAGGAGGCAGGCTTGCTCCTCGGAAGAGAGGCCTAGTACTTATCGAGTTAGGGGTGTTCCATTCTTAGTTGCAGGGGACTTCCATTGCCAGAGGAGTTGCCAACGAAACCTATGTCATGGTCACCAACTGGGTCCATATATACCGCAATGACGATCATCTATTGTATGGTCTCAAACAATCCTAGGGACAGCCTCCCTAAGGAGGTATCGGAGAAGGTGCTGTTGTGCTGGAGATCCACAGAGTAGGAAGAGCCTCTAGTAGTAAGTATGGAAGGGGCTAAAGGAGCCCCCAAACTACCTACAGAGCTTTAGTATACGCCGAGGTGTTTACAGTTTTCTGCTTCTTGAGCCCGTGTCTGGTGTTTTCATTAATCTCACGTCTTAGCTCTGTGTTCCCACAAACGACGCCACTTGATACAAGGAGAAATTTTTTCGTTAGGTAGATCTTGAACTTAAATCCTTTAGGCCAAGTTTCTTGCAAAAAAAAAAAAAAACATTAATACTTCAACATTCAACTCAATAAGCAGTTGTAGAAAGATAAGATTAAGCAAGATTAGATACTAATGAAGGTTTAAAATGATAAAATAATGCTTTGAATAGAGTCTTTTCATGTGAATACTAATGCAAAATTGTTACCATTAACCAAGGGAAAAGGCTTGACTTTATAGCCTTAGTTCCGCATAGGATGATGAAGTGTGACACCTTAGGACTCGGGATGCTGATTTGCAGTAGCTATGCCCCCTCAAATTTGAAACAGTTGGAATCTCAAGGAGTCATGTCAGTTGGGGGAACTTGATAGGATAAGCTTCTTAAGGATAAGTTTTGAATTCCCATGGGGTTGTTGGGATGCGAGGATACTTCTCCTACATCTTTAAGCTTTGTCACAGTTTACGTGTCCAGCTTCTCTCCCTTGTGGATGAATAATTTTCTGCTATTTGTGGAGGCAACTAAGCTAAAAGTATCCCCTTATAACCAACGGGCCTTTACAATGACCATGTTGGAGGTCTCTCGAAGTCTCCCCCTTTAGGCGTGCCTTCAAGGTCTTCTCTTAAACCTTCTTTCAAGCAGTGTTCTTCTTGTAAAGGTATGTTTGCCATACAAAAAAATTTTTTAAATGCACTCTCATTTTTTGCTTTTTTTACCTTTTACAATTTAATTAGAAAATATTTAGAATTTCATTCTTTTGTTTTAAAAGAAGTTATAAAAATTAACAATAGGTTTTTCAAATGCATTAATCGTCAAGAACTTAAAAAACAAATAAAGGCTCATTAGAAACGAACTCATGTAATTGCAAATTATTTTCCAATTCAATCGTTAGTCCCGAGTAACTGTTGAAAAATTCATCTCAAATTTATAATAGTTGCGTCACAAAACTGACCATCTCATACTATTATGCTTTGAAGAGTTGGAGAAAATTTTCGATGATCCTCATCTGCTTCATTACCTCTTTATTTATACCCATCCACGGATTTCAAACATGGACTTCAAACTTATGTTTTGATGTCGTCATTGTGTTCATCACCCTCACATCCTTTTCAGTTGTTGGCCTTAATGGCTTGTCGGTCGTGTGCTTACTAGCTGGTTTTCTTATTTTCTGACAGTTTGTCTTTGTCTTCTTCTATCGATAGTCTTACTTTTGAATTTTTTACATTTCACGAGTTTACTTCGCCTTGTAAGAATCGTTCTTTTAGCCTTATCCTGTTCCGCATCGGATTTATTTTGGGTGACCCGAATTTAGTCCCAAACAAGGATTTTTCTTATTTTTCACAGCAAGGGCATACATGATTATGTCATTGCACAATATGCAGCATATTGCATGTCTTTATTCTCGTGGCCTCACTTGCAGGTAGTTTGTTCTCCCATATAAGCATTCTCTTTTTCTTGAACAGTCTTTCTGTAAACTCGATACCTTCTCCTATGATGGAGTTCAACAATAATGATCCATTTAATTTGTTTGATAAAATTTCAAATAGATACTTGACTTTGTCCATATTTATGAGACGGACTCATAACTCTTTTGGTAAAAATATCATTGCTTAAGGCTGATACCATTGGAGTTATTCTAAGGCAACTTTGATTTTGTTGAAAGCAACAATGTCTAGGGTCCACACCTTGATAAAATGGAATGCCAGATGAGACCCTTTTTCCTACAGTTTCTCGAACCATTGATATGAACTTTAACTCCAGAATATCGCCTCATTTTAAGTGTGTATTGTTTTGCCAAGAATCATTAACCGCCCTACTAATCCACTCTGAAAGCTTTGAAATTTCTGAAATACTTGGTGACATAGTATGAACTGAAACCAGAGTTTCATAGTATAAATTGAAACCAGAGCTCCAAAATCATACCATTCTCGGACATTTTCTGGTTTAGACCCTTCTAACATCCAAACTCTGTTATATTTTCCAGATATTTCGATAATGGTATTGCTTGGGTTAATTTTTCCCACATTCTTTGATAAGCCTTCCAAGCAGAAGAAGTAATCAATTTGGTAGTGTTAGTCCTAAAGGTGTCTGTCATTGTCCTAAGGTTAATCTCTCCCTCTTTAACCTCAGAGGTGCTGGGTTGACTGGAATCATCAGGAGTTTGCACTTTTTGGGACCCAATTGTTGTTATTTCACTAGAGTCTGGGGATGGCGTTGTGCAATCGGTACTTAAATCCGATGCTACAGGTCTAGAGCCATGTACTCTAAGGACATGTTTAAAGCCGTGCTCCCTCAACTCGTGAGTCATCCCCGAGGGTGATACCTTTCGAATTGGTTCTTATAGGTCGTTCCATAGCGAGGTTGAAGCCACCATGGTACTCCTTTTTGCGATCTAGAAAGTGTCAAGATAAGCTCTATGAATTTGTTCGGCTACCTGGTCATTCATTGCTAATTTTCCAAACTTCTCGTCAAGCTCCTCAAGATTTTCTCTGAGGTGCTTGAGCCTTAACATGATGGAGTTTGCTTCAAATACCTCCTTCTCTTGTTAGGAAATCTGCAAGAACATTCTCCTGAGATTTTATACCGACAATAATATAACAATAATATCGCATTCCGTTTGCCATCTGATAATACAGGCTTTCTCAATTTTAGATTCTAGTTTGTTTTCCAAGAAAGCCTTAACATTAGTATTATCAACTTTTAATGTGAATTCTTTAGCAAGTAAAAATACATGTCATTTCTTAAAAACCCAAAGAACTCTTTCTCGTTGATGTTCCAGACTTGGGTTTATTGTACTTAGAACAACCCTCCTGTGTGTCTATAAGGTTCTTCCCCTGTAGTAGTTTTTTTCAGGAACATTGCTTCTTATCTTGGAGTACGTCTGGAAATTCTGAATTCTTTCCACAATATGGTCCTATAATTCAATCCATTCTTTATCAATACGAATTTCTAAAAATTCAATTTTATTGACTACAATTATAGTTTTTTTCTCAGAAAGCACGAAACCTTCTCTATGGTATACGTCAGAAAATATCTCAAGATGTTTAACATGATTTTTTATATTCTTAGTTGCAATCAATATGTCGTCAATGTGGACAAACATAAACTCAAAATAATTTTTAAAAAGATTATCTATTTTCCTATGAAATATATGGGGTGCATTAGCTAATCTCATTGGTAGCACATCGAGATATATTGTCCATGTAGTGTGGAGATGCAGTAAATTTCTTTAATTCATTTTCTATTTTGATCTAATAAAACCCATATTTGCAATCTGGTTTCTAAAATACTTTAGCCCCTTTAATGCAATCAATTAAGTGTTCTCTATTGGGAATATAATAACCATCAAAATATAATATTCTATTAATACATTGATAGTTAATTACCAACCTAGGTTTACCTCTCTTTATTTCACCATAGTTTCTTACAAAAAAATAGGGCTACTGTAGGGAGAGACTTCAGGCTCGATGAGTCCTAAATTGATATGCTCCTTGATAGTCTCCTGCATATCTTTCTTATCTTCCATGTTCATCTGGATAGGCTTGTATCGAACATACTGATATTTACATCCGTCTTTGACTTTTAAAGTTACTTCTATCTTGTTCCTATCCTACCAAGCTAGAGATTTTTCACTAAAGTTCCTTTGGATAAGCCTCTTGAAATTTTCAAGACAAGCTCTTCTTTCCTCACTTATGCCAAGTGATTTTATCTCCTGCAATGCTTCCTTGAGGTTCTTAATTTCTTCTTCGAAATCCTCGTAGAAGCTATTGCTATCGATGAGTCCCTATTGCCTGAATGACAAAAGAGCTTTACCAAATTTTCTCTTACCCTGCATTTTTGGATGAGTTAATTTGGCATCAAAATCACCACATTTCTTGTGAAATTTTATGTGCATTACCCTGTTAAATCCCTTTTCTCTTTGCAATACATGTATCTTACTACCACAGTTAGTAGTAAAAATTAGCAAATTCCTCCGATTATCCTGCATATATCTTGCAAATTGTTGAATGAAATTGTTACCAAGCTGACGTCCTCTTCCTTAGTTCGCTTGATTCTCTATAATGTAGTAAAATCATTATTATCACAATAGAGATGGGTTCTTTTGATTCTCAGCCTCTTCATGTTCTTTTGAATGGATGCTTGATTACACCAATCCTTCAACTTGTCTTTGAGGAAAGACATCCTCCTTGCTATTGAATCCAGTTGTCCTCCCTCGCGTACTTTGTATGACTAAATCAACATTTTCCTCCATGGACCACAGATATTTACAAAGAACATGGGAGCCACTATTTTTATTGCTACTCCACTCTGGAAGAAATACTTACAGAACCAATAGATATATTCATCTACTCCGCAGATGCTCCTCAATTCAAAACCAAAGAGAGCTTGTGCGTATTCTCTAGTCTTCTTTGTTTTACTTCCAATGAAGTATCTATCTCCAGTAAAGTGTATTTCGATAAGCCTTCCTAGCCGTTCTGCCATTGCGCTTTTTGAATCTCTACCAAGGATACTGGCTTTGGTATCTTCTAGGATATTATCCCATTCAATCTTCATAGACCCTCCAAGCTTAACTCCAATAGTTTTATAAAGTTTTCTTTGTCAAGTTTTAAGGTAGTTGTCACTATCTTGATATCTGCAATCCGTTCATCTATCAGTTTCTCGATATTTTGGAATTCAATAATATCCAGTTTGAGTATGGTACCCTATGAATGCAAGGGATGAAGCATGGACCTTGCCCAAAGTGTATTTTCTTGCACTCTCCTCGAATTTCTTTCTCGATTCTCTTTAAGTCTGGTTTCCATAAACATTGGGGTGGCATTGGTGTGGAAATTTGTACTTTGTCTCATTGGATGATCTTTTGGAGATCATTTGAACCTGTACTTTCCTCCAGCGGTGGTAGCGCTGGAGTGATTTTATTGATTTGAATGTTGACTAAGTCCACAATCCCAAGTTGGAAAAAAGATTCAACCGATTCTTATAGATCTGATAGATCTGTCTTCATTACTTCCATTATTTTCTGGATTTGATGGCTTCAAGGATCATATGGTCTCTTGTCTTTGGCTTTGGAATCTCCATTGTCTTTCCCTTTCTAATGTAGAAGAGATACAAATCCAAGGGCATCCCTGATTTGCTTTTGTCTGGATCTGGATGTTTCAAGATTTTTCCTCTGGTTTCTCTTTAGATTTGTGAATTCGTTAATCTTCAGATCTGCTAGATCATTGTTTAAAGATCCTAGTGTAGATTTGGAAGGATCTTAAGGATCTCGTCCACCTTTTGGCTCAATTCTATTTTCATAGGCATATAAATTAGCCTATGTCCATAGTCTTGAATGTCTTCTGGACGTCTCTTAGATCTTGCGAGATTTTTGAGGTATCCAACTCGAGTTCTTTCTAATTAGTTTCTTTAATCATAATTTTTAGAACTGTATTAGTGCAGGAATTTACCCATTCAGATCTCCTTGTTGGAGTTCTACCATGAACTTTGATGGAGTGTAAGCACCTCACTACGTTTCCTAGTAGTATCTGGCGGACTTGGAAATTTTGCAACCATTCCTCTCTCTCTTCTTCTGTGAGAAGATCCAAGTCAATTCTTTTAGAACCATTGTAACATTTTCAAGTATTTCTATAAGAAATTCCCTTCTTTGTATTTCAAAAACTTGGAAATATTCCCTGTTAACATCGCAACTCGAACTTTCTTTCGTTTCTATACTTGTGAAAAATCTCTTTTGTTAGTGGATAAAATATCTAAGTGCAATATAAACAAATATCTCTGCAATAAACCTAGGCATTGATATCATTCTCAGCGAGCATGGATCAGTATATGCATTAGAATGCTAAATGAGTATAAATGGACTAAAAATGCTCTTACAAAGCTATGTAGGGGTAAAATTGTCCGAAATTCCATCTGTAGACCAAATTTAAGCAATTTTGGAAGTTACTAGACTAAATTTAAAATGCGTAAACTTAATGGCCTAAAATTAACCGTAGGAAAACTTAATGGACTAAACGAATACTTTTCCTGACAAATAATGTAACAGATTTTGTGGCATTGTGATGGCTAGCCGTCACAAAAGCTCGTCCCAAATAATGTACTTCTAATTTCCAATTTTCATCCCAAATTTGTTTGAAACACCATCCAGATTTACTAAATAGATATTTTATCATAATGATGATCTTTGTGATGGATTGTTTGTAACTGTCACAAACCTTCTGATAGTCAATGTTTTCCCTTGAGAAAATTTTTTCAACTTGCACCACTTCGATGGGTGTTTTCTTGTTGCAAAGTCCGTCACAGAAAATGCTCCCGCATCTGCCAAAAAACAATTTTTTCTATTGTGAGCATTTTATAGGGTTCCTAAATCACATGATTTTGTTTTGTTTTGTTTTTACCCCTGTAAAAAATTGTGTTTCAACAAACAATAGCAAACATTAGTGCTTTGAATAATTTAAATTTTTGTGGAATTTTAAATAGATTATTATACATTGCAAATATTTTATAATTCCAACAAGAAGTTAGTAGGATTATGTATTTGATATATGCATGGTTGATTTTTTTAGTTTAGATTGTAGTTATTGGATCTTTGCCTGATGCCTTGGTCTCCATTTTAAATTGTGATATAGCTTCAAAATTTTCATATTGTTTAGTTGTTTGCATTGAACAGATGATGCTAACCATGTAATTACTGTTAAATTTTACCATAGGGGGTAGATTTAGCAGTTTGTCATATCCGTAACGTGTTGGAGGATCTTTGATTATGTTAATATAAATTTCATGTGTCTTACTTTCCTAGATGAGTCGGTAGATAAGGTAGGGGTAGTGGAAAGAAAGACTACTTTGGGGTGGATAACTGTAGCACCCCCTACAATATCATACCTAATTATCATTAATTATCATACTCTCCCCTTAACTATAACCTTTCTTATAAGGTATTTCATGTTTATTAATATAAAATATATAAGCTCTACGAGATAATAGGCAATGTCAGAGGATAATATTTACTCACGTTCACGTATATAAAATCTCGAAAGAAATCAATATAACAACATGCTGTACAAATTATATACACAACCCCGACAAAAGCCTAACATATTTAATAACCATACAGCCAAAAATCTCCGCTTCAAAAGTCACGGCTGACCCACCTAATGAGTATAACAGCACGGATCACAATCCAGTGCGGCTAGCCAGTATTACTTATCTCCTGAAAAGTACGTGGCAAGGCGTGAGCTGCCTACTCAGTAAGTATAGCCAATCAAATTATATATATATCCCAAGTCAAACGCAATACAAGCATATCAACCAATCAATGCTCATCAATACTATCAACAGATACAAGAGACGACACATGCTCATAATCATATATAAGCTTATATCATAATAGGGACATCTTAGATTATTTTCTTAAGGCCCTGCTCAACCAAACTGGAGTGCATCACTCAATGGCTTCGCCGGCTATCACATCGTCATCTCAATCACAATATCTTTTTTTTTTTTTTTTCCTGATATCACACAGCACACAGCTCGTATGATAACCCATCACCACTGGTACCACACAGCACACAGCTTGTATGGCATCCATCATCAATCATATCACACAGCACACAGCTCGTATGATATGTCACATCATCTCCACTGATCAATGACATCACACAGCTCGACATTAATCATATCACCATAAACCATTGCAGTATGCCCCCTCCCAGTTAGGTAAGCCATTCTTTTATTCCATATACATATCATCATCATTGACATCATCAATCAACTCCATTTAATAATTATCTTCTCGTCAATAACTTTCTCAATTAATTTTAATTCGACAATAAATTGTAAGAGCTCATAATCATTTATTTGGCTTCCATACAACACTACTATAGATAGACACATAATAACAATTCCACAGATATTCAGGTAATCCAGACAAATAGTCCACGATAAAACATATAAACAACTATTATACAATATCCACATATATAAATACAAATCCAAGTTCGCAATCAGATATACAAGCAACCAATAAGTATAATACTACACATATAAATATATATATAAATCCAATTAGCTATACTTACCTCAAATCCCAAAATACTTCAATTAACGCAAGGAGCTGCTCAATTCCCTACTTTGTCGTCACGTCCTATAAGAAAGTATTATACATATAATTAATATACTCAAGATATCAATAATAATAGTAATATATTAAATAATATTCGTACGTTTCCACCTATCTTTTAATATTTCATTTATATCCAAGTTCAAACCTCCGTTCTCTTTTCTTTTGATTAACTAAACTTTCTAAGTATATATGTAATTTATCAACTAACTCATAACAATTCATTTAATAAAACCCCTTATATATTTTTCTATAATTATCGCTCTTAGTAATATTTTCTAAATTAAATTATGATTAAAACTCTTATTTTCCTTTTTAATAACATAGTATTTCTTAAATATAATTCCCGGAATATTTCTATGAATTTTCTATCAATTCCTCGTTATTATACAATTTAATTATGCACCAATACATATAATTATGCATTTAGTTAATAAACCCTATGAAATCGAATAGATTAACTGTAGAAATGATTAAATCTACCAAATCCAATAATTTAATTGACCCACTATAGCATTTTCGAATCAAATGGGATATTTAATTCATTACTATTTTAAAAAGACAAAATCATAAAATACTCCGGTTAAATAGTACATCAGCCAATATAAATTACTTTTAGTAAATGGACTAATATAATTATATAAATTAATAAAAATTTAAAACTAAAATCTTACCTTTCTGTTTCGCGTCCGAAGCCGAAATAATATTACTGTGTATCTTAAAGGTACAAGAAGAAGAAATGAACAAATCCTATATATATATTATTTTATATTATATTATTATTTTATTTAATTTAAACTTTTATCAAAATACCCATTATGTCCTATTTAATTTCTTAATTAATAAAATTTGATCAAATATTATAATGAAACCCAATTTGCTCCGTTCAAGTTTCATTATATTCGAATTTCAACCTATAATTTATTTTTAATTAGATTCAAAATTTCTTAATAATTATTAATAAGTCTCCCAATTATATATAAAATCCTACGGGCGTCACAATAACAATGGTTTTCAATTAATAGAAGATCCAGATGAGTTGTTCAACATGTTTGACAAACTGTGAAACAAGGAAAAATTATTTATACATGGAGGGGATTGAGGTTGCTACTCAAGTTGATCTCTTGTGCAATTGGAAAAACCTATAAGAAATAGGGTGAACATTTGGAAAGGAGTTGTAGGGACCATGAGCATTATAGTGGGAACTGAACTAGGGATGGATAAAGAAACATTGTATTTTGATATGAGGAAATAGTTGATAGTGAATATGAAATTAATGAAGATGTGATAGGTGGAGGAACTCAAGAAAAGGTCCAAGATTATGCAAATCATTTTGAGGATGTAAACTTAGTTGAGGATGAAATAGATGTTTCAAAAAAGAGGGTTTGGGTGTGGAAATAGAAGTTGGGGAAAGATATCAAAGCTTTGATCTGAGGGAAGATGACTTAGTGAGAAGTGATGACAATTTAGAATCTGTTGTTTGGGTCTGATGAATCTGAATAGGAACTAGATATTAACCTTGTGAACTTACAATTGAAACATAATTTGCTCTAGGCGTAAGTGTTTAGTACCAAAACAGAATTCAGAGATGTTATTCATTCGCATGCTGTCAAAACACACATGAACATATAAATATCACAAAAAATGACAACATAAGAAAAATGTGTCGCTGAAGCATGTGGCTGGAAAATACATGCACTTAAAATGGGTTTTATGTGGGTTCTTTCGAAATGAGAGAGTATGAAAATAGGCACTTGTCTGATGTATCATGTTTGAAATGTTAACTCAACAAGGTGTTCAAATATGTATGAACAACAATTCAGAACTGACCTCAAGAGGAATGTAAAACCATGCACATAGTAAATCTCGGCCATGCTAGCTAAACTCCCCCTAAAATTTCGGAGACTTCCTAACATATGGTTTTCATAGTAGAACTCCAGAAATCCTATCTCTCCTCGGAATTACGGAGCCCTAAGCAGGCGTCCAACCAGCCTTGCGGATGGCCTCCTCCTAACTCTTAAAGAGGGCCAGCAGCTATTGATTCAAACCCTTGTTTTCTTTCTCCGCATGCACCTGGAGGCAACCTCCTTCCCAGTCTCCTTCTACTGTGCCAGATTGTTGGATAGGCAAGCGATACACTCCAATTATTTCTAAGTCCACTCGGGCAGGGAATGAGGATGAGTCTAAATTATGAAGTTATAAAAAGACAATCACATAAAGATAATTAAAAGGAGCAAAGTAACAAAAAGGAAGAGAATTACCTTAAAAAGGTGGCTAGTCTATTAAATCTTCCTTGAGAGTAAAGGATAAGTATCGCCTATCAACTGGCAGTGCCACCCATCGGAAGAACTCCCTAGACAGCAGGGACTCCGCTCTCACTCCCATTAGAGGGAATTGATGGTATAAACACTCTACAAAGACTAAGGTATTGGCGCCTAGGAGAGGAAACTCCTGAATTCCCATGAGGGGGAGGAGGGGAGTGGCGGTTAAGCAGGTGACCACCCACAGGGGAACAACGACCAGAAGTTGACTTGAGAAACCCGCCTTAGCCCTTTTTAAGGCTCCTTGAGAAGATCAATAGGTCGTTTCCATTTTTATTAATTAGAAGCAAGCGTCTCTTCTGACTCCCAGGCCGAGGAAGCAGGGGTAGACTAGTGATTGTGCGGCCCTTGACACTTTTGTGGAGATAGTTCTTGATGACAACTGGCAAGAAAGCACTTAAAGATTAATACCCAATAAAAGAAATTATGGCAATAACAATGAAATCAAATATACCCAAGGGAACCTCCCGATGACTCAAGTAAAAGTTAGAAAAAATCTCTCATCCACCAAAAAGGGGTCTTGGTTCAACCTTTGGTAGAATCCCACTAGATAGGAGGTGTAATTATAGAAAAGTAGTTCCTCTTCCAATTCTTAGGGGAGTTGGGAGCAGGGAGAAAAACATCCTATAGTGAGGAGAAAAGTGGAAGAGGCTGAATTTGAATTTTTTTCAACTGAAAGTAGGCATAAAAAACTTCACATGTGGGCATAAACCCATGATAGTTTAAGATTGTGGAAAACAAGTAATTAGGTGGAAGGAATTGGGGGTGATTTGGTACAAAGGGACCCCAAAAACTCGAGCCATTTTATAGTAGAAGAGATGATAGTAAAAGGGAGGCCCTCACACATTGAGATGTAAAAACTCATATGTTGTTTAGAGAAGGATACTGAGGGCGGCTATCTGTATAAGGGAGAAGTATAGTCAAGGATCCTGTAATCTTCCCTCAGCTTCTAGGTCTTCGCCTCCCAAAAAGTCAAGGACACCCAATCTACATATGTAGGGCTGCTGGGCCGAACCCTCCACCACCAGCCACGGCGAGCTCGGTTCCTCTCTTTTAGGGTTCTTCACTTAATTATCCTCTCCTTTGAGGAGGCTTCACTCTCCCTCACCTCATCACTTTCCTTCCCAATCTCCTCTCTCTCAGAGAGGCTTATCTATTAACCACCATAATTGAGTACCTATAGTCTGAAGGTCCCACCGTCGGGGTAAACGGACGGAGCATGAGTTGAGGCCCGCCGCTCCTGGCTTTAGAGTGGTTATTACTAGGGATTCCTGAAGTTTCATCCTTAAGTTGTACCGATTCATCAGACGAGGTAATTCCTACAAAAAAAAAAAAAGAAAGAAAGAAAACCCTAAGAAAAGGAACGACAACAACAACAAATAAGAACTAGAAGAAAAGATAAAATAAAACCCAAAAAGACATGGGAGGGAGAAAAAGATACACTAATATGAAGACTTACTAGTATAAATGCCAAGAAGATGGAATGAAAAGAAATAATCGCATATCGCTAAAAACACTAAAAGGTGAAGAGAACGGAGAGAATTTTTTGAAATCACAGCAAAATGAGGAGTTAGGGCAATAAAATCCCTATTGAAGGCAACTACATACAATTGGTGGTTACCCACGTGTAGGGTGGTTATTGGTAGCCGCTAACTCCATGTCTCGACAATTGATGCCCACAAACCATCATAGCACCACAGACTATAGACTGAAGCAACTACCAAAATCTTTTCACAAGTCACACTAATTCCAAAATGGATTATCTCCTCTACAACAAGCATCCAGCTGGGGGATATCTCCCCCAAAGGGGACCTCGTCCTCTGACAGGGGATCCTCAAAGCAGGATGGAGGAAAAATCGCATTTCTTGGGGATGGGCACACTTATAAATCTCTCTTACAAAAGTTATTTGCTCTAAAAAGATGATAGTAGGCCCCACCTCATTAGAGCGGGGGAAACTGGATGCCTATAGACTAAATACGGAAACTTCTCTTCTACATTATCCTGAACCTCCCAAGTGACCTCTCTTGGAGAATTATAACTCCACTTCACTTTCACCATTGATATCTCCTTATTTCTTAGTTTTCTTATGCTCTTATCTAAATCTCTATTGACTTTTCCACGTACATGAACAACCCTGAGAAAATGCAAGGCCCAAGAAGGAGCCTAACATGGAAGAAAACCCAGGAAAGATCTAAGGCTACAAGCGGCCCAAGGATAAAAAGACCTCAGTCTCCAACCAAAGAGGAAGTCCATTAAGCAACAAAGTTCATAGGTGGCAAAAAGACTCATGGAGGGCCCTGGCATGGTGGCCACATTGGAACCTAGAAAAATGCCATCCACACGTAGCCAAGATTCAGTCGGGCAACTCAAGGAAGGACAGTCTCCCTGCCATGAAGGATATCTGAGAATCTAGGGAAGTCGTTTGACCTATCTCACCTAAGAATACGGGAGACCTTATCCGAGAAAGGAGTCATATCTGCCTGGAGGATAAGTCATCAATGGTTAGAAATCCAAGCTGGAGATCAGGAAGATCCCTCCAAGGGCTGGAGTCGATCTTCTCCAACAACCTCTCTCCCGGGACCAAGGGTATTGGACGCTCCCAACTGGTAGGGGCGAAGGCTATAAAAGGGTTTTCTTTCCACCGACAAAAGGCAACGATCTCTTAATTACTCACAAAAAAAAAAAAAAAAAAAAACGTTATTACTTGGAACACTCTAACATTGATTTGTTACTATCTATCCTGTTTTTTCAGTTCTAATTATCATTTCTATCATCGTTTACTGACTTAAATACTAAAGTGCTAATTTTATATATGTTTGTAAGCACCGGAGCAACTTTGTGCTCTCATCAATCTTATTTCGGAAATTTTGTTTGTTGAAAATTTTATAAGAATCTTGCTAGATCTACTAGAAAATGAAGTTTTATATTAATAATTTTCCCAGATCTTTTGGGTGAAATTAACAGTACTTGCGTTGACAACGATATAATTTTCAATTGTTTTAAATCGACCAAATACACAATTTGTAGCGTCTAGCATGCAAGATTTTGACTTGTAAATTAAGTTTCATCACAGTGGTATATATTTAAGAAGAAAGAAAAAACAAAATATACGAGTCAATAATGTTCACCAATATTGGGGTCTTTTTCCAATGACAATTCCTTTTTGTAGTCTTTAATAAGTTAAAAATACTATGTATAGTATAATAAGTCAATAATCATCTTGTTAAAATTTGATGGTTGAAATTAATTTGAAGAGGAATTAATATATATATATATATATATATGTTATCCTTAAAAATATAAATATGTAACAAAATCTACATTATAGAAGGTGTAGTGGACATGTGGCTGACATATTTAACGTGCGAGTGCCACTGCCCCCTCCTCCGGATCCAATATCTTACGCTGCATCTATATCCAAACCTCCCCTCATATTTTCCCGCTAAACCATGCCTTTTTGCAATTTGCCCGCCGCCTAAATTAACTATTATCATCCTTAATTATTACTTGTCTACTCACTCTCATGCACTTACGTAACCTACCTACCTACCTACCATTAATTACATCATCAATTCACATCCATATATATCATTTTTACTTATTAATAAACTTAATTCACAATTACACATGCCATGATCACTTAATTAATTGATAAGTATCAACATATACACGACGTACTAGGTACATTTTTTTAACCAATTATTAACAAATGAATAATAATTACCCGCTGTACGGGAGTAGACATACCTATTTTTTAGGAGAAGCCCATATGAATAAAATTAATTAATTCACAACTCTTTCTTTGTTGCGTCCATCTCTCTCTCTCTCTCTCTTATCTCGTACGCGAATGCATTTTCAAGAATGTATGTCAGAACGCAAAAGGCGGGGGACAGTGAAAAAATGGACTAATTAACTGGGGAATTTAATATATAGAGAGCTGAAGTTAGGCAGCTGCTCAACATTCCTCCCCACTACTATTTGAACATTTTCGTTATTATTCTTCTTCTTCTTCTCTCCTCACCTCGTTTAAACCATCTGTCTATCTATCTGTACAATTCTTTCCATTTTACCAGCTACATGTAAATACGGTATCAATTAATATTCCTACGTATATCCTTTTATAAACCCTATATTTATATAGGGTTTCCACCGTAATTGATTGATTGATACTGCAATTCAAGAATGATCATATGAGTTCTTCAGACATGTAGATTGGTGATCAGACAATTTCAATTAATTTCTCCGAGAGAGAGAGAGAGAGAAAGAGAAAGAGATGGGTGCAAATGGAGGAGGCCCCCCACCATTTGTCAAGAAAGAAGACGAATTTCATGATTCTAATAATTGTGATGAGGAAGATGATGATGATCATCACCAAATATTAATGCTTGAGAATGATCACAATAATAGCAACAAGGGCATTAGCATTGCTGAGAGAAGGGCTGCGAAATGTGGTTTCAATGCTTCAAATATCAATGCCGCTCGCTTCAGAACCACCGGCCTGGCCACCACGCCCCTCCGTTCCCCTTTATTCACCGTACCCCCCGGTTTGAGCCCCTCCGCGTTGCTCGATTCTCCTATCATGCTGCCAAATGCTCAGGTACCTACACACTATTCCTTCATTCTTATATATATATATATATATAGACATTAATTAATTCTTTTAGAATAATTAAAGATGCATGCATGCATGTCAATACTAAAATTTCAGGGATATATAAATTGTTTTAATTTCTGGCAATTTGATCATGGATTTGGTAGGGTTTTTTTTTCTAATTGTTGTGAATGATATAAGTAATGTATAGGATTATTAATTAAATATTAATTGTAAGTGGTGCAGGCTCAACTATCTCCAACTACTGGGACTTTTCATCAATTCCCTTCACCTAATCATGAAGCTTGAAGCTCAAACTCAAAACTTGCGAGCAACTGCACTGCCAGTCCTAGTGCCTGTGGGGATGATCACAACACCTTTGCACCCCAGTCTTCTTCCTCCAAGCAACCTCTTCCTCATCATCACTCCTGCCTAACAACACTTCATTGCTTCAAAATAATAAGGTAATAATATTAATATTAACTTATTATATATAATTAATTACAAGTACAACAATGTTCATTATTAATTACGACAATATTCATGATCAGCAGGCATTTGAGGAATTGGAATATCCAAGGGATTTGCAAGATACGACGTCTAAAAACGTCGACTGTTTTGAAGACACACTTACAGAAACTGATCAAGTAGGGATCTTAGGAAACAATAATCAGTACATAAGCAGCAGTTTGCAGCCAAGAAATAATCAAATGTTCGTTAGTAGTCAAAATGATCATCACCACGGCAGCAAAGACATGAGATCAACCACACATCCTAATCAAGAAAAACTGCATCATCATCATCAGAAGGGACCATACTTTCCCAAAGATCAAGTGGCTAAGTATTCTGAAGATGGATTCTACTGGAGAAAATACGGGCAGAAACACGTCAAAGAAGAATATCCCAGGAGCTACTACAAATGTACTAACACGAATTGCCAAGTCAAGAAGAAGGTGGAACGCTCACACGATGGCCAAATTACAGAAATCGTGTATAAGGGCTCTCACAATCACCCCAAACCTCAGCCCTTTAAGCGGTTAGTAAGTGAAATGTCATCGTCTGATATGAGTCCTGAAGGTAGTAGTGCAACTTCGTGCTTCAAAACAGACGGAAAGGATGCTGCATTTGCCTCGGACTGGAGACCTGATCATAGTTTAGATGGAACATCTTCGACTTCATTTCTTAGTGATTTTTCTGATCCTCTATCAAGAATGAACACGATATTTGAGTCTGTTGAGACCCAAGAATTCTCGTCTGCGTTTGCCAGTCAGGACGGGGAACATGATCAAAATGGGGCTAGCCCTGAGAGCATCTCTTTCAATGAAGAAGATGATGATCAAAATGGTGAATGTGAGCCCAAAAAAAGGTACGTATATATGGACAGCTAATTGCTAGCTTTTTTATCATAAGAAAAGCTCATTTTAGCTATGAAAATTTACTTGTTTCACTGTTTTGATTACTTTGGATTATTTTTTGCTGGTAGGAAGAGGGAAAGTTTTCCAAGTGAAACCACCACAGCAAGGTCTACACGTGAACCAAGAGTTGTTGTCCAGATAGAGAGCGACATTGACATTCTAGATGATGGATATCGGTGGAGAAAATATGGTCAAAAGGTTGTTAAAGGAAATCCAAATCCTAGGTATGTACATATGTAGCTGCAACTTAAGCATCACTACAATATTATTGAACTTTGTCAAGGTTCAACATGAACTGAATCAATCAAATGTAGTTGTTTTGTAACTTATATTGTTTATTCATGTAGGAGTTATTACAAGTGCACTACCCCGGGATGTCCCGTTAGAAAGCACGTCGAAAGAGCTGCTAACGATATAAAATCCGTAGTAACAACATACGAAGGAAAACACAACCACGAAGTTCCTTGTAGCAAAAACGGCAGCCTCGTGATTTCTGATGTTGCCAATCTACCTCCTTCAGTCACTAACAGCACCGTTCCT